>KK114934.1:398830-522786 GCA_000611955.2 Stegodyphus mimosarum
TTAACGATTTAATTTGGCAGCACACAAAGAAAAAGATAAGTTTAAAAGTTGTTTACTTATCAATAATATATTGTTTAAAATAGTTAATAATAATAATTTTGAATGTAAAATCAAATAATATGTACTATAAAAACAGCAGTACTTTTTTTGGGATTAATTACAAGTTAATAATAAGAATACGTTTAATGAGAAATTTCAGCTTAATGTTTTTTGATAATTTCACTTATAATGGTTCGTAAAAATGACAATGTTACTCTCGTATCGTTGTCTACATTTAACGGTCTCGATCTTTTATGCGTTTTTATATTGGTTAATACTAAAAATCCGAATTCGCGCAAGTAAGATATAGAAAATTGTAATAATATTTTTAAAGCTTTTTTGGCCATCATGGGATAATTGCATCTAATGTTAATCCAAAATGAATTAATTGATTCTTCCGAATATTTTAAAATTAAATTTCGATTATTAGAAAGCGAAATTAGTTCTCCCTCTTCATTCAAACTTAATTCAAATACGTATTCATTATCACAAATGGATAACGAACCCCATCAAATTTTTAATATATCTAAATTTGCGAAATAATGAATAATTCTTTCCCATAATGTTATCAAATAGTCAATACCGATTTTATGAATAGTTTTATTAAAATCTTTTGGAACTGACTCTAACTTTTCCAAATTGCCTTTCTCAACTTAATTCTTCCATAAAGTTGTTTTTGGAATCCCACCAGTTCATCTGTTGACTTTATTATATTTTCTTTCGGCCTTTGCATACTTGAATTTATGTTATTAAAAATAACAAAATTGTCTGATAAGTAAGCTAGTCTCCCATCTCCACCATTTAGAACTTCTTAATTTAAATTACGTACTGAAAATGCGCGAAATGCTCTGAAATGTGCTTTCCTCCAGAGCACCAAAATCGGCTTCGATAAAACAATTGTCGCACTTATTAATGTCTTAAAACCGAATTTCGCCAATTCTCATGTGCGCAGTCTGGTAGGTTTAAACCACTGTAATTCTTACTATACACATTTCTAAAATTTAGCTGCACGCTTTAAGAATTTGGCGACACAAAAACGTGCCATGGCACAGTGGTTGAGAATCACTGCTCTAAGCTATTACTACGCTCAACCGAACTTCAAGCCCGTAACAGCTTCGCCCACCTAATTGAGATTTAGAGGCCAACTACTTAGAATCCTGATAGCTTCGGCTATACCTTTTAATTAAGCATTAGTTAAGATTTAATTCTTATTAATTTGAGTTCAATCCTAAGTGGAGGCTTTGCTGTGCGCCCTGAGACAGGAGCCGACTGTGTTTATCCTTATTTTGAGAAATAAAGGATAATTAACTCTTCTTGAGTCTTACGTTTCTGTTCACACACTCAAGCGATTATTCCCTTATCAGTATGTAAGGTTTTAGTTTAAACGAACAGAGTTTTATGTTAATTTCTCTTTCCTGTGAGCTCTTATTTCAACTTCCCGTTAGAATGAGCGCGCGTTTCAGCTTTATGCTAATTTGAAGTGGAGCCAAGTTTTGGTATTTAAAGGTTAGCGAGGAACTTCTCAGGGTGAGAGAGCTTTTAGTCTCAGATCACTGCGGCTCTGTTCGACGTTCACCTGACGAGCTAGTATTTAAATTCTAAGCCTTAGCGTTGTTACTCTAATACTTATTGAAGTAATCTAAGTGCGTTAGTATTAGCTAAATCTTGCTACGCACCACTGACAGTTTAGCATAGAGGCCAACCTCGCGTTTATAGCTCTGAGAGCAACGACTTCTTAATTTTCTACTTAACTTTATTTCAAATTATTTGATTGTTCAGTTTAGACCCAAGTGCGGTCATTATTTTCTGTTATCCCTTCCGAGTTGGGAAATGGCTGTGCATAATTGTGGTTTAATAAAAGAGGATTTTAAACCCTTCTTACGTGCAGTTATTCTACCACTTAACCACAGTATTCTACCACAGAATATAGCTGCATTCAGCTCCCTGTTCGAGATCAGGACTTTGATACGGTTACGAATATGTTCGCCAAAAGTATGCACCGAACACTCAGTCCTGACAAGTGTAAAAGAGTTCCTACATTTAACTGTTAAATAAAAGGGTGGAACCCCATAACTTAAATAGCATAAAACAACGTTTGAATTAATTTGCAAATTACAGTATGAAGCAAATAAATATTAATTCAAATAAATACCAATTTTGTGGAAATAACTATATTATGGGAGAAAACCAATGATAAAAGTGGGAATTAAAAGAGTTCCACTTACTAACAAGATTAAAAAATGCTGGAATAATGCTTTTTTCAGCTATACGTGAACTCCGATTTACCAAGTTTAGAAAACAGTTTGCTAGCTAATAGAAAGAATTATATTTTCTTTCACATCCAAAGTTAATATTTGATGCATTTACAAAATTAAGCTGCTATTTCGTACTACGAAGTTTTTAAACCTTAAGCATAAGCACTAAGGCTTTAAAAATACATGTAAAATAAAAATTGAGCCACGTTTCAGCCTAGGAAATAATGCGTAATGTCAATTTTCCTTTCTTCCTCATAATCATTCTTCTTCACCTTTTCAAGTATTGATGTTTGGATAACATTTTGAGCTCACAAGATGATTTTAGTGTTAATATTCAGTGAAGCATCTCTAAAAAAATCAACCATGTTTACAGATGATTTTTGTCTTCTGGGAAGTGGTCCACCCATAGAGAAGTTATAAGGTATTTCTCCCGTCTTCTTCGCATGTTTTCGTGGTGCAGTGGTCAGCACGCTCGTATTCGAGAGGTATGTGGTCCGAGTCCCGGCGAGGGCATTGCTCCCTTTTCATGTCTCCTGCTTCGAAATAACCTAATGACTACAAAGTCATGTTCAGAAGCGGCAATAAAAACTCGTTTGCTGCAAAAGAAGTAATTGCAATTGTACTACGTTTTTAAAAGTCAAAATTATCGTCTGTGGCTTGAAAGTTTTGTTTTTATTCAAAATGGGGAATTTAACAAAGCAGTGGTTCGAAGGCTATATTTACGCTCTTTCCCAAGAGAAATATGCATACTCCATTATCCAAAAACGGTATGAGAGTCATAGTTTTGTGATATCTAAAGCGTCGATAGGTAATGTCATCGACAAGAAAGGAAAAAACGTCAAATTGGAGCATCCAGTGAGACAGAAATTCCAAACAAGTACCCGAGGAAAAAACGGACATCTTCGACTATTGCAAAGGTACGTTGTTTAATGTTAAACGAAAATCCCCTTAGTCAAAGGACAATTGCTAAATCATTAAAATGCTCGGTGTCCACTGTAAACAAAATAATAAAAGTTGATTTAAATCTTAAGAAAGCGAAAAAACGCAATGTGCATCGTCTTCTTCCGAAGCATATCGCTCGACGCGGGACACGCTGCAGAATTCTATACGAGAAACACATATCCAAAGAAAAATGAAAAACAATTGTCACAATAGATGAAGCGTGGGTGTATTTAAATGATTTTAACAAAAAAAGAGAGCCATTTATTATCATAAAAGGGGAGAAAAAATTTTAAGTACATGGTTCAAAGAATCGAAAGAAAGTTTTTCTAAGGGATTCATGATTTTTGCTGGTTTTTCTTATAACGGCAATTAAAAAATAAAGAGAGTGCAAAAAATGTCAAGATTAACTCCAAATACTATTGGGAACATATTTTATCGCCCATTTTTCTGAATGAAATACCATCGCTTTACCCACAGTGCCATCCATCTGTGAGACTCCATCGGGACAAAGCTAGCAGTCACACATCAAAATCCACCGTAAATTTCCTAAAAGAAATGGAACAAAAAACTGGTATCGAGGCCCTACCCTTCATTGATATCCCTACTAAATCTCCCGATGTGTCACCTATGGATTTTTGTGTTTTCGGACTTTTAAAAACTGCATTATCCGAACGTTGTCCCCAAACCCTAACAGGGCTCTGGAAAGCTGTTCGGGAGGAATGGGATCGAATACATCTTCTGACACTTCAAAAGGCATTATTATCCTGGAAATTGCGCTGTCGAAAGACAGTTCAGAATAAGGGATGTCAAATAGAACATTTAAAACAGAAGAATGTTGTGTAATTTAGTTTTGTGAATACAATATTCATCGTCTACAAAATGTGCGAGCAGCCTCTGTATAGCTACGAGAAGGTTCGCTGTACTTATTTCCTAATTAACTTTATTTATTTTCTTATTTTTTAAAATTCTCAGAGTACAATTTGACATTAAACTGAAATTTGTATTTTCCAGCCTTGCTCTCAAATCTCGTCACAGCGAAATCCTGTTGTTGAAGTTTTACAAATCATAAAGGATTATTAGAGATTTAGGCAGAACACTAAACGGTTACCTGCCTAAGAGTATGGATGTCTTCGAGAGAGACTTTGTAAGGGATAATCGCTTTTTTATCTAAATGAGACATGGAGGGAAAACAACAATGCGGATCAAAATTTCTAGTGTTCAATACTTTCAGCACTCGACCGCTGATGTGCCTATCGCATTCGCCTTATCGCATAGAGAGAGATTTCCCCTACTAATTATTACCCTTGTGATGGGAATAATTTATTATATGGAGGTTTTTTTGGTTATACATAGATTCATGCTTATTGGAGTAACGGATAACCACACTTATAAAGCAAATCTGAATATAAAAGGCTGTCCAGTGGATAAGATCTTTGATATTTACGTGTTAATGCAACCTCCTTGCCACACTTTGGCAATTCTTTACAGATAAAGGGTAAAACTTATCGGGTAGGAGATAGCTGTTTTAGCAATAGCTTTTAAAAAGATGTATCCATATTTAACAAATATTTTTTAGTCAGAAAATATTATTAACATATGAAAAGGAAACATTATTAACATATAGGGACATTAGGTTATTTCGAAGCAGGAGAGATGAAAAATGAGCAATGCCCTCGCCGGGACTCGAATGAATAAAATGAATTCTAATGAAATAAAAAAATGAATCATTGAACTTGATAACAAATAATCTTAATACTTGCAATCCAAAGTACGATCCTGTTTTGCAAACTTAGGATCTTAATTTCCTTGTTATTACATTTCAGTGTACTAATTACTAATGTACTAAATTACACTTTGTAGAGACATTAGGTTATTTCGAAGCAGAAGACATGAAAAATGTGCAATGCCTTAGCCGGGATTCGAATCACGGACTTCTTGAATACGCGCCGAGCGTGCTGACCACTACACCATGAAGGCATGCAAAGAAGGCGGGAGAAATACCTTATAAGTATATAAAAAGAAAGCAAACTTTAGCAATTTTAATTATTAAATAAGAATTATGTGACACATTAAAAAATAAAACAAACTTCTTCGCCAAATCATTCTGTATTTTTGTTTCAGTGTTGTTCTCTCCGTGACAACAAAAGGATCTGTTTCCGTTTGAACAAATCGTATAATTGCACAGATTTGTCACTGAACAAACCTTGGCAGTTACCTACCAAACGTATCTCATCGTTGTTGCCTTTATCGAATTTGTGGCAAAAATCTGTATTTGCCCAAAATGTTTACCGCAGTTTCTTCCATTTCTGACAAATTACACAAATATATTTTTAAAAATTAAAGCATGAAATATCACGAGTTGTCTATAAAAACACTTGCAAGTTGGAACACAACAAAAACAATGCATACTAAAATGGTGACATTTCTTGACTGAAGAACTGTTGTGAGAATGGTTGCCTGAAAAATGGTCATGCGCATGGCTGGCAGAGTTTGGCACATTTTGAAAATTGGCAGCTTCTGCTCAGTTAGTTGCGATAATACGTAAGTACCGATCATTTAATACCCGTAGTTCAATCGAAATTACTCTAGTGAGTGGGAAGTCTACAAGGACATTTTCCATGTGTAAGCAATAATAAGCCGCTGTTCCATCGAAAATCCTTCACGAAGAAAACCCTCCCTTTAGGCAGCTAACCGGGGTGATTTGTGAAGTAATAAATCTAAATCCAGTCTAATCTTAAGTATAAATAAAAATAATGAAATGGATTTTGGGTTTACCCCATACATTGACTTGTAAACAAAGAAAAAGAAATGCCTCTTTATTTATGTAAAAGGTTTGGCAAAATTTGCGCAAATTATGTAATAGTGATAAGTGATTACATATTTACAGTATAGTTATAATCAAAGTAATGCTACTGAGACTTATACAGAATCTCTTCTGGCTGAAGTATTTCGTTGTAAATTGGTATCTAAGTTATATTAAAAAGAAAATGGGAAAAAAAAACCACAATAAAAATTAATAATTCACATTTCGACCAGCACATATCGGCGTTTTTCGTGCAATCCAGAAAAGATAAATTTGGAGTCCTTAAAAATGCCAGTAGTTAATGCCGTAAAATCCTTCACCAAGCCCTTTGGAGAAGAAAAATCGAGGTTTATGATGTAGGGTTCGCTTATTTTGCATAACAAATTATTTTAAGTTTGATACCTTTCCTGAACTCCTCAACTTCCTCTGGCATTTTTCTCCAGGATGTCACACTAGTACTCTCCTAGGCCATTTCGAATATTCGTCAAGCCTGTTAGGTTTGGAGCCAACCTAAGTTAGTCATACTTTTAGCGTGCTAATCCAGCACTATTGTAATTTGATTTTGAGTTGATTTATATTCTACATTTAAGTTTCACCGCAAGTTGACGGTGTTTATTGTAAAACACGATTGTGTCTTTCTGTTTTAGTTGGAATTTATAAAGGGTTATTTTCACCGTTCTTCTGAGGTAGTATTTCATTCACGCATGTGCGAGAAATCGCCAGGTTCTCTGTAGGATGTAGTTCAGTTTATGTGGAATAGAAGCGATAGAACTTATAATTAGTCAAGTTATTTTGAAAAAAAAAAATGTTGTTTGGTCAAGTCGAATGGTTTGAAAAATAAGGTTAGTAAATTTGAAAAGGGCGTTTTAAATTTTTTGCCAGGAAGAAGTCCAAAGAGATTTCAAATACAAGTATGGAAAAAACACTGCTGCTAAAGTTGACAGAGCGTCCTGTTTCCGATATTCTTTGACAAATGCTTTAGCGATGGTACGTGATTTTCATAATTTTAGTTTATGGTATGATAGGCTGTACGGTCAATTTTAAAATAATATCGAAACAATATGCGTATGGTGCGAAAGCTGCGCTCTCAAAAGCCACATCAACGCATCGCTTCAAAATAACCATTTGCAAAGCCTGGGCTTAAAATATTTTGCGGTCGGATGAGGCGAGTTTTGGCCTAGCCGGAATAGTCAATATTCAAAACTGCCGTATGTGGGGTATTGTAAGTCTCAGTCTCCTGCATGAACAGCCTGTGCATTGTGATTACGTGATTGTGTGGTATGACTTTATTGCTAGCCCAATTTACTTTGAAATCCTAAAAGATGTACCGACACGAATGCTCCTAACTACGAACTTCTGCTGCAGCAAAAAGTACGAACTTCTGCAGCAAATGATTCCTGTCTTACAAGAGAAAGAACTTTTCGAAAATGCAATATCAGATGGTGCAAGCAACTTTATGCAAGATGGTGAAACAGTCCATATTAGTGATTTCGAGAAATTTTCCAAATGTCTAACTTCTTCGTTCTCGGATAAAATCCTTGTGATATCTGGTTGTAAGGATTCTTGAAAGATCGTGTCTGTAGAGAAAGCCTATGATCTTTGTCTGAAACTGAAATCATGCATAACAAGCCATCTTGATGAAATTCCCCTAGAACCCTCCGGGGTACTATTGATATGCGATAACGCGCTTTGGACATGTAATTGACCAAATGAATTGTGATAAATAATGCCCGTCTCCAATTTTTTGGTCTTTATGCCCCAGCTTTTCCTCTGGTTCTCGATGCGTGAACTATTTTTTTTAATTACAGTATTCTTTAAATCGCTTTAATTATAACCACCACGAATATTAAATTTTAGGCAAATAGTACTGCAACACATGTATGATTTATAAAAACGCCATTTATTATTGTCTTCCTTTATATTAATAAAAGTTTACCTTAATTGTTACATTTAGCAAAATCTTGTAGTTTGTCTATATATTTAAAAAACATTTCTTCGAATATAAGGGAAAATCTTTTATGATATTTCTAACAATTTTTAGTTATGGAATGCGTACATTTGAAAAATAAATACTCGCATACTAATCATGAAATATACAAACCTGAACAACACAATTCTCAAAATAGTAAAATAATAATTATTATTATTAAATATTACGTCTTATTTAGAACATTTTAATTGTTTAGAAAGAAATAAAAATTTTCCGTATGCAGTTAATGCTATTTCAGGCTTAGGCGGTAGTATCGAAATCGATATTGCTGGGGTAGTTTAGGATTTAAAACTCCAAAAAGATCGTTTAACATTTCTACTGGATGGTAACGCTAATGGAAATTTTAAGTTGTTTATCATTCAAAAACTCCAACGGCACTGAAGGGAGTTTCAAACTCCTCTCTTTACCAGCAATTTCGGAGTTCAATAAAAAATCTTAATTTAAAAAAATTTTGCGATTTATTTCACCAAATATTTTTGCCCATTTGTTAAACGCAAGGCTTCAAGCCTTCCAACGCATTTGTCTGACTTTATAGCATGCATTCAACTAGAAATAGTTTTCAGAACTTTGTTAATTCAACCGTTCGATAAGACGTAATTTCAAATTTTAAAATTTATTATCTGCTGCGAGCATTCCGACAACTCATTGTTGAAAGCGATGGAGAAGAGAAGCAATCTATTAAAGATTAAAAAAAAAATCCGAGATGCTGTAGACTATTATTCTATTCTCCCATACAATGGGCAACGATAACTCTACGTGCTCAAGCACATATCCCATCCGTCCACGTGCTTTAATTTGAAAACATCGCATCGGTCGTAGGTCCTGTGGTCATTATTGTATTCCGGATTCACAAACCAGTAATGTAAGAATCACAAATTTTTTAAATGTAGCATACCTTAAAATTTCAGGCTAGACTGTTGACATATATTTCTTTTATATTCAGTATATTATTTATATTTTATTTTCTTTAAAATGCGATAACATTTTTTGGCAGCACTCCCTTATTTGAAAAGTGACTTGATACAAAAGTGAAGCAAACACATTGAGGATCTAATACATTTAATTGCTCCATAAGAAGAGTTTATTTTCATTATGAACTTATTCTCGTAGCCCTTCCAAGAATACGATTAATTCTTGCAAATGTAATATGTTGTTCTCAGTCCCATACCTATTTTAAACACAGGGTGTATATAAAGTTCCGGACCCATTTTGAAGTAATTTTAATAACCCACAAAATAATGTAGATATAAACAAACTTATGGCATTTATTGATGGAATAACTTATATATTTTCCTTTTCAAGTTTAAATATCTGTACTTTTCTAAATATCGTCTGCTTATTAATTGCTTATAAATTATAATTATGATCTGAAAACCCCCATGAATACCGTGAGGCACAAAGGGATTCCTCAACGGTTAATGTGTGGTGTGGGCTAAAGCACAACCGAGTCATTGGGCCTTTCTTTTTTACAGAAAAGACGGTCTCATCAGTCGTATACTTAGACATGTTGGAAAACTTCGTATTTCCATAACTAGAAGAGCTTCAGCCACATGCCTTTTTGCAACAAGATGGTGCACCACCTCATTGAGGTACCATCGTTCGTAGTTCTTTTAATGACCATTTTACGGGAAGATGGAGCGGGCGAGGAGGTCGAATTTCTTGGCCACCCAGATCACGTGATATAACGCCGCTGGACTTTTTCCTTTGGGGATATGTAAAGGACAACGTTTACAGGAGGAGAGTGTCGAACATGGATGACTTAAAAGCCAGAATTACAACCGCAAAAGCCTCTGAGGATGCCGACATGCTTGCCGGTACCTGGGGTGAAATTGAATATCGACTTGATATTCTCCGTGCGACGAAAGGGGCACACGTGGAAGTTCATTGACGAGGGTCATGAAACGTTTTGAGTCTATCTAACCATTTATGCTAATAATTTTAATTTATCTTTATTATTTTATGAGTTATTAAACATCAAAATGGGTCCGGGACTTTATAAACACCCTGTGTTACATTTGAGAAGTTTTGGACTATCTCATAATATGTTTTTTAATTTTTTACGAAGGCCCTTCCAGGGCTACAAGTAAAGTTTGACCTCCAGTTTATCAGTTTCAGCCAAAATCTACTATTTCAACCATTGATATAAAAGTTTTAAATATTAAAACTGAACAATTTTGGATTTTATATTAATAAAGTTTCTTTTACATAATAAAGTTGTTATGAGCTTCCTATCAACACTAGTAAAATACCAATACTAGTAAAGTACCTAACCAATACTAGCACTTTACTAGTATTGGTTGTTCAGTTTTACCCATATTCTAAGTCAACACTTTTTATGAATGTTTTGAAAACTTAAATACGAAAAATAGAAATTTTTGGGCGTTTCATATAAGAGTCATTACAAACATATAAAAGATGCACGCAGATAAACATCAGCTAAAAATAGTCAAATAATCAAGAAATTATAGTTGGCTAATAAATATTTCGCTAGCTCTTAATTCAACTTCATTTCTACTGTAAACACACTGTAGAGACATTAGGTATTTTTGGAAGCATCAGACATGAAAAATGAGCAACGCCTTCGCCGGGAATCGAACCACGGACCTCTCGGTTACGCGTCGAGCATGCAGACCACTACACCACGAAGGCATGCGAAGAAGGCGGGAGAAATACCTTATATACTCCCCCTTTTAAAGGGCGATTTTCTGTCAATTTCTAGCTCTGTTCTTCTCCCCAAGCGCACACAGTGATCTGTTTTTACTTAAAAAACATCATAGCATCTCACGGCTCGGCATCGCGTATTCCAGATGCATCTCCTCGCGTTTACTTTTAGAGATTTTAGTACTTGAAAGTTGTAGGGATATATATTTATTTTAAATAACCAGTTAAATTTAATTTTAAGTTACTTTCCTATAAGCCTTCATTCCTCTAAGTGCCAGAATATTTAAATTTGGTAGCGCGCGTAAGAAAGCAAATTCTATTAGTGTGGAAAAAATGTTTAAATATCGAGGCCTAGAAGGGAAATTCAGAGAGTCCGGGAAAACTCTGTGCGTGTTTAACGCAAACTTCGACTTAGTATTTATTGCTGGTTAGACGTAGCTTATCAGTTATTATCTTGCTGCCACTAGACTCATCTACGCGCTGTAGGATACAGGACTGTATGAGTCCAGTAGTTTAATTCTACTGTTTCAGTTACCGCCCAAGCAGAGGCGTAGTTGTAAATAATTTAAAGCGTTTAATAAAGGGTAGTTTTAACCCTTCTTCGGTGCAGTCACTATTCTCCAGATTCTACACGATAGATAGACAGTAGAACGTTACAAAGTTCTGTATTCCTGCAGAAATTTTACCATAGCTTCTTCCATGGCTGGCAAAGTTTAAAATTAAGGTTAAAGCAACACCTATCACGGTTTATTTATAAAAGCCGTTGTAATACAACAAAAAGAATGCACATAAAAATGACGACGTTGCTTGAGTCAACGATTCATACAAACATGTTCGCCTGAAGGATGCTATGCGCATAACTGCCAGTCTGGTACATTCTGAAAATTTGGTGACTTCTAACACTAAGGTGATTGCGATAACACGTGAGTACAAAACTTATTAAAAAATCTACTGTATTTTCTCGCGTAATAGGTGCACGTTTTTTCATTGTGCAAGTCTAGGTGCGATTATTATGGGGGGAGATCTACTACACAATATTGCACACTTTCTTTCTTTTTTGACGACTTTTTCTGCTTCCAAACGGGGGTGCGACTATCACCCAAGTAAATACCCCCCATCCCCCGGTAATGTAAATGGCATTCCTATCTCAAGCTCATTCCCTTCAAAGACCAGCTGTATGTGCTATGAATGGAAAGCTTTTTAAAATAACAGCAAACAATACTAAAACTTTTGTTCTTAGCAGTCAATCAGTTCTTAACAGTCAATATAAGAAAAATTGAGTGTTAAAAACAAGAAACTCTTTGTGTGTGTGTCTTTCGTTCGTGTTGCAAGTAAGCTAATAGACCCAGGGCCACAAAATTTGGTACATAGGTGTATTTACACAAAAGCCAGTGCACCTCGAAGCGATTTTTTCGAAATTCGAATTAGAATTTTTTTTATTTTATGTTTTGTGACCGAATCGCGTCATTTTGAGACCTAATGGGCTACAGGAAAGCGAGATTTCACTCTATACATTTCATTTTTACATCGTCGTGAAGCGTAGACACTTAGCTATTTTACGAACTTAAAATAAATTTCGTATTTCAATAAATCGGTTAAATACGAATTTATTTAGGAAGGTGAGCTTAACACCTTTTCAACGAAATTTTTTTTAAAAAAACTTATTTTAAAAATTGTGCCGTTTATTTTCCTTTGATTTATGGACACGTTGAACTTTAATCCTTTCGACTCCTTTTAAAAAAAGAATTTTGGAAGAATAATAATATTTTGTATTTTTTAAAAATTTTTTAAATGAAGCTTCCGAATACACTTCTCACATCTCAGATATTTTAAAATGTAGTTTTGGCAACAATTTTCTTTTCTTATTGTTGTTGATAGATTTTTGATAAAATTGCATCATTTCGAATAGTTTTATTCTTTTAAAAATTTCGGTTTGGCAACAATTTTTTGTCGTATTTCTTATGTTACTGTTTTTAAGAGACTGAAAAGTTGTTTCTTTTTGCAACGGTAAATTGTTTAATTACTTTATTAGGATAATTAACATTTGTATCGAGGGGTATTGCTTATTTCATTGTAATAATACGTTTTAATTATAAAAAAGTTTTGCATGATACTTTTTAATCTGTTTAAGTTCTTAATCTGTTTATACCATTTGAGTTCTTAAGATTTTGGAAAGGGAAGTTGGTTAATTTATTTATTAGGATAATTAATATTTGTATTAAGGGATATTGCTTATTTCGTTGTATGCTTTTTATATGTAACGCATTTTTAACTGCTTTTTTTTCCGTTGTTTTTTTCTTTTTGGATAAAATTGTTCTGCAGAGTAAAATTCTGTGCAGTTTTCAAATTTAATGTTTGGTGTTCTCTTTAGGCATTTTTCTGGTACACTTAAAAGCCAGACGAAGGCTGGCCGCGCAGCGGCTAGTTAGCAATAAAAGAACTGGAAAAAATTATTAAGTAACTACAATTAGACAAAACAACAACCTCGTGACTGGCGTAGATTTTAACCAAGATTCCAATTATATATTCTGCTTTGACGTGTTTCTAATGTTTCTTGATTACGCAATGAAAATAGCATAAATATTATATTAACGATATAATACTATTTATTTCATTTATTTCATTTATTCCTGAATTGGAATGGGAAGAATTCGAATCCCAAAATCTCAGATATCTGGAATCTAGTCTAGAAAGAAACAAATCTATTAAGGATTAACAGATTATGAATAGAGCAAAATTTGAAATTTCTAATTGCGTTTAATGGCAAACAAATTTAAGAATTAAGTCTTTAAAAACGCCCGTATTTTCATCAAAAAGATACAAATGAAATTTAACAAACTAAAAATACAATTAGAACTCTTAAATTTTGAAGTTCATTTTTTTTCGATATTATTTAAAAAACAAAAATGTACGAATACAAAATGTAATAACAAGTTAATTTTTTTTAAACTTTCCAGGCATACTATACTGAATCAAAACAAGTATAGAGATATGAATTTTTTACATTTCCGCAGAATTTTTCTAAAACAAACATATAACTGTGTGATATCGTGATTCAGGCCCACAGAGTTTACAGCAATTGCGTTTTGCTTGTAATGAATATTTTGTTAGACTTCAAAAACTAAGTTTTAATAAAGTAAAAGTAATTTATTTAAAAATAAATTTGTTAGACTTTAAAAAGTAAGTATTAATAAAGAAAGTGAAAGCATGTATGAATTAAAGCATTGAACTGGGTTTTATTTTAAGATTCGAAAATTTTGGTTAGGTTATTTGGATAGAGCAAAGCGTACAAAGCATCTCTCTAACAACAGGGAAGCACTCGCGAGGCATTTCGTAATCACGTTTCACATTGCGTTAACTGCGAAACCCATCCATAAAGTCGGCTCGTCCACCTGGATTTGAACCCTTTTGAAGTACGAGAGTTTGAGACCATCAGCTGCCTGAAACACTTGACCACTGACAGGGCTTTGAGATTTGAAAAGATTTCAATAGCTGCCTCTTCCCCCCCCCAAAAAAAGAGGAAGGAAAGTGGAAAAAAAGAGAGAGAAGGCATGACATTTCGAGTTTTTGAATCTCGAAATTTTCAAGCTTTATGGGATTTGAGGATTTGAAAGCCCACATTTTTAATCTTATTTAAAATTCATTTTCCTCTTCCGAAAGGCCCATCTCGAATCTGACTTCCTCACTTCTGAACCAAATAGATGTCACGATGTCGGTTAAACACCAGTTGTACTGGCCAAGGTGCCAGATTTTACTTGAAGCGCCTTTCAAAATATCGCGTGACCGAAAGTTTCGTAGCTCCTGAAGCAACCAATGACACTTTTTTTTTTAATTATATGGGAGAGTGTAATAATAGCAAAAGGAAGAATAGTCAACCAGAGTCAGTACAATAACACATTGGCGAATTGCCACACAATAATGAAAGCATATAAAACTTAAGAAGCCGCCCTTTGAAGCCAAGTTAAAATCAGAACATTTTTTAGTCCAAAGGAGCTTTGTCCCTGTAGGACTATTGTTTTCGCTTTGCAATTTTGCGTCGGAAACAACTGTTGCCACCAAATATTGAGGCCCTGTATTATATTTAAAGAAATTAAATAATGAAGAATCTGCATAAATGTATGTCTGTTTTTCGCGCTGTGATAAAACGACGGTACCTAGAGCCATCGAATTTTGAATGACGTAATCCTGCTGCGAATATGGTTATCTGGAAGCCCAAATTTGAAATTTGTTTTATTATCGATTTCATATTTTGTAAACCTTTAACGAGTTTTTGATTAACAAACTCGAGGATTTCAAAGCAAACAATGGCAACTTTGTATAGAAAAACATTTTTATCTCCAGCGCGCGAGACTGTGTATCCGAAATTCTAAAGATACGCTCATTTTAAAATTATTTTGCGATATTGCTCTTGAACTGAATGAATTTTATTTTTCAAGTGCGAAGACCATGATATTTAATAAATAAAGGTAACACACAAAACGTTAAAAAAACGCACTTTTGAACGTAATTTAAAATGTGAAACATTTCTTTTTATTTATTATCTCAATTATTTTTTTTAATCGCCAAAGCTTCATCAAGATAGGATAGTATTTTGAATTACTGAAATAAGAAAGCATCCAAAAGCGCTTTTCACTGATATGCTTAAATAAGTTCGGTAAATCGGATTTCCTATAAATGTTGTCTAGAGTACCGTTTATACGAGAAAGGAGTTTAACTTGAAATCTTCGTCTTATTTATTTTTTTTTCCTTCGTACATTTTTTTTCTTTGTATCTGCTGCTGTTACATTTCGAGTACCATGAGTAAATTTAATGTTTTTGTGATATTTAACCAAAGTTTATTTTTTAAATAGTTCATAATTTTTTTTACAAATGTCGTTATTCTTGAAGCATATATCTTGAATTTTATATAAATATATTATATATACCTTTGCTCAAAAATGCTATTAAAAATAGAGCCCTGTAAAAGTTCAGAAAGTTAAAATGAAGAAAATTTCTAATTAAGATCCGCGATAGCAAACTATATATATATATATATGATGTACCAAATGTAGTCATAGCTCAAAGTATCAGACGATATGTTTAAAGAAAAAACAGGATCCATTTATTAATTTCCATGAAAAACAGCAGTTACAAAAATCAGATCCCCAATGTAAATAAAAAAGAACAACTAATAACTTTTTGTATTGAAGTTTAATCCATTGTTACATTAATGAAAAAAAAAGAGTCCTCGATATTTCTTTGCGAGTCATTTTATAATCTCTGGCAAGGCGGAGCTTCCAAGAAATGACATGAAGCCTCGTCAGCCAATCCAGTTCGCTTTAAGTATTTTGAGAACACTCAATAACTGTACGTGTAGAAAGCGCGGGAAAATCAACTTGATTACGGGCCTGTGGCTTTAATTCCACGTACTTTCAAATAAGAGGTAATAATTTCGCCATTAAAATGAAAAGAACATTCATTTAGAATTGCGACTGGGGAAAAACAAAAAAAAGACGGAAATTTAAGTTAGGGTTTTAAGTATATTTTTGACTATTGAACTTTATTTTTACATATTAGTAGTCAGTGTGTATATATATATATATATATAAGTATTTGGACACCTATGCAAATGACGATATCTGCGGTCCTAAGGTACGTCACGGATTCCGCCGGTATATATCGTCTAGGAAACAACATCGGCTTTAGTTAATTCTCTGTGGAAAGCGGTGAAAAGGTATACAAAATGCCACACATTCATTCCGCCCCTTAAATGCCCGCAAAGGATCCACTGCACTGAATCTGGGAAAGCAGAACTTTTAGCTACGCATCTGGAATCTCAGTTTTGCACTAACAACATTGGTGACACAAAAAATTTAAACACGTAAATATTAAAATTTTGAAGTTCTGGTGACAAGAATTCAGAATTTTAAGTTTCAGCATGCTGCAAAATTTAGCATTGCACTTATTTCGTATGATTTAATGAAACATTGCTGATGACTAGTTATTGCATAAAAGTGAAATTAATGAACCGGCGACAGCTACGGCAAGAATTTGTTAAATTTCCTTTCTTTTGTTAAATTTTTAAAATTTCTAATTAAAGAATTTTCTACATTTTTTTTATAGCAAGAGACACTTTTTAAAGAGAGAGAAAGAAAAATTCTTAGCTGTTTGCTAATTATTTGAAAAATACATAAAGATAATACCTGTTGTTTTGTTTCAGGAACTTTTCGAAATTTTGATGAAAATGTAATGTGACATTTTTTATGCTTCTTTATTAAGTCAGAATACATATGCAAAAAAAAATTCTGTTTGTTTAAGTCTATGCATGCCTACAAAATGCTCAGAAAAACAGCGAGACGAAAATTTTATAACTATTTATCTGGCGAAAGAAAAAACAGCCAATACTCAGCCATCAAGAGATCAAAATGTCATTTGCTGACTAGTACAGAGATAAACGAAAATAAATAGAAAAGCTGATTTTTATTAAGAAAAATTCAAACCTGAAAGCCCATGGCTTTATACTTTGGCTTCCAGAGTTTTTCTTATTTTACCTTAAAGAAGAATGTTTTCGTACTTAATTCGAACATTAATTTTCGAAATTACTGGATTTACAACAAGACAACAAATAGATTAAGAAATATATGAAGATTACTTTTACGTGATTTCAGCTTAGAGAAATTGATACTAATTGCTGAGGATAATACAGACATGCCGTTAGGCTATGTCAGTATTATCTGATACCCTTATACGATACTGGTATGGAAAAGGAGAAAATACAGAATTTTTTTTAACAAAGTGGTGCACTTCGAATGCATTTTTCCGTCCATTCTGTCTACACAAAATTAAGCATAAAAAGACACTGCGCAGGGGAAAAAAATTGGGACAGTTCTATATCTCCCGTTCTACTGGGCCGATTGACGAAATTCAAATTGCGTTTTCCATGTCTCGAAAATAGATATTTTGACACAAAATGGGATTTTTTTCTGTAATGACATACCAATTTTTCTATATTTCGATTCTGCGACTCAAATTACGCCTAAATACTAAATTTTGTGAAATTTGCTGCGAAATTTACGGAGAAATTCAAAAATTTAACTTAACGCATTTTTTTCAGTTTGAGCCAAGAATGCCACTTCGCGAACTTCTTAATATGTGGCAACCTATTTTTCTTTCCCTTCCATTGTGCAGGAGAGGGGAAAAGTCACATCATTCCTACCTTTTTACATTGTGGATGAGCGAAAAAAGTCATATCGTTTCTACTTTCAAATAATTTTAAGAAAGTGTATAAGCCACATTTTCGTTATTATCGCTTTCAACAAATATGCCGAATTTCAAAACGCGCCGATATATAAATTCACGTATATCTTGGAAAATTTTGAATAAAAAGCTCTAATTTTTTGCACGTACTCTTAGACGTACACCTACTTTAAGATGGTTGTAAAAATTTTATAGGTTATAATTCAAAATGTTTTCGAAAAATTTACAAAAATTATTTAAAAATACAAATTAAAAAATAAATCATAAAAAATGGTTGAATTTTGTTTGCAGTGAACCTAAATTTCGTACTGTTTAAGAAGGAATTAAATAAGTTTCATGAAAAAGAGACATTAATAAATGCATACCAAATTGAAGAAACACTGAGGAGCTAAAATTTTGAGAGTTAAGTTTTTAAAAACTACTCGTGTGATTTTTACAAAGCTTGGGAGTTTGGCATATTTTGAATCGTAGAATCGAAATATGGAAAACATTTGGCATGTCATTTCAGAAAAAGTCCGATTTTGGGTCAAAATACATATATTTGAATAATGCTATATATAAATTAACACATGTCCTAAGTCGCGCTTTCGAGACATGAAAATCGCAATTTGAATTTCGTCAATCGGCTCAGTAGAACGGGAGATATAGAATTATCCTTTTCTTTTCGCAGTGTATCCCTCGACTTAAAATACAAGTCATTAAAAACTGTCAGAGCTAATTAATGAAGAGTGTTTTGCCACAAAGTACAGAAAATGTCTTTTTAGGAAAATATATAAAGATTAACGTTCGAAAGCAAGTGCAGTTTTAGAAATTGCACTTACGTTCGCCTGGTTTGGTTACTATCTAGCATATGAATCTCAGCTGATCCAACGGTATTTACCCAGAGATAATGAACATACTCTAACTGTTGGGCTAAAGGGGTGGTTGAATGATTGGTCATTATAGAGCACTTGCATAAACTATGTGTAACACAGCACCAATCGCGTTACTTTTCATCAGCTGAAACCATATGTTGTCATTTCAGGTGTGTATGCTTCCGTTATAAGTCCATGAATGCGAGAACACATACAAGCATGGCATTTCAGGAAACATCGCCCCCGCCTGCCAATGATTAATGAGTAACAACTCTGCCACTTATTGCAGTGTCCCTGTATTCACATGGTTTCTATTGGTGAGTTACAGTCCATCCATCTATCATAAAAAAAAGCTCTCGCCAGTTAGTCTGCAGCTGTCTGTTTACATAGAAACGAGCCTTACCCATTTTCCGTAGGGGTATCTTGAAGAAGAATGATAAACTCTTTTCCCCTCAGCCAACAGTCGCTATAAACAAAATAACAATAAAGCAACCCTTGGTTCGCCCCTTTTTGAAATATACTAGCTCTGTTGCTATAGCGACCACTACCCGCGAAACACTATAGTGGAACCTGTTCTTCTGGTACACAGACATACTGTCAAAGATCCACTAGAGGAGCCACGCGTCTGGAGACGAACCAGGTAGCACAAGTCTTCTGCGTTATTGTAGAACGGCACATATCTCGAAAGCTTAGTCGTTATATAGGGAACTGAAGTCCATCGTACGATACCCAAACCACCTAACAGAAGAATCTGTCCACAATGTTATAAAACTAATATTGTTGTCACTGTTTTGCATCTTCTGGCCTTGTATAAGCAAGACAATGGCCTAACCATACATGCCACAGATCTCCTAGAATAGCCTACAGTTCGCACTTCATTAGCTAGTTCGGTCACCTAATTCTCCTCCATCGAATGTGTTTGGCGCACGACGAAATGCATCTGTACAGAACGTCTGCGAATCGATCAAGTAATTGCTCTATAATTTTATATTATATAAAAGTTCTTTAATATCTGAGTAAGATTAGGTATGTATCAAATAGTTATATCTGTTTTATTCGACAAAGTTACTTCAATGCTCTACTGAATTAGCGACCCGCTAGCAATCTTGTGTGGACCGCGTAGGCATTCCAGTTATGTATATGGACTCGGCCTCTAGGGGATTTTCTAGGCTGACGATACATATCTAGGTGACTTAAGTAGTTTATTAAGCTATTGATGAAGGTACATTGGTGACTATTTACAAATTAAAAACAGCGTGATAATCAAGAGGATACATCTTTGTTGTCTAATCATTACGTCGTATCCGAAAACACGACCACTAGCCTTATTGGAACGTCCTGAGGGAATACAAAAGAAAAATCATTTTCTTTAAGTGTCAATGGATCATCTTGGAACGTCTTGAGCGGGAAAGACAATTATTTCTCCAGACCGTCTTAAATACTAAGGCGTCTTTAGAAGCATTATCTGGAACATTTTGGCGAAGGAAAAAAAATGACCATCTTGGTAAATCTTGTATATATAAAAATTCTATGTAGAAAAAAAAAACTTTTCAACTAATTAAAAAAATAATTAACAATAAAAGAATGAAAGGTAGTAAATACTAAATAGAATGTCCAGTTGTATGGTGTAACATTGAGAATTCATTGTTGAAAAGGCCATGGTTTCGTAGAAGTTTTATTAGGGCCTTCATGTATTCCAACTTTCTGCAGCTCGTAGCGGTCATTTGACGTAACAACTGTGAATTTTTTTAGGGTCCAAAAAATCAGAGATAAGAGTTCCAGTTCCAAACTGAGTGCGTTTAAATGCGACTTGATCATCAACTTTGCACAAGGGTGGTTTTTTTGCGGGCGCTTATTACATTGAAGTCTGTTTCTCCGCTTCTTTTTTTCTCACCTTTTTTAGTTTCGTTTGTTCCCTCTTAGCTTTCAGTGTCAGCGTCTTTGTCATCAAGTTTTTCTAATTAACTCCATCCTTCACCCTTCTCCTCTTCGTCGCTCTGTGTAGTTTCGTCGTTTCACGCGGTTTCTTTTGCTTGTCTATTGCAAGGTATGTTACTGAAGTTTTTCTAGTGGAATTAGAAGTTAATTCATCATAAACTGTGAGCTGAGACTCTTCATTGGGAAAATACTTCTTTTCAGAATATCCTTCCGCAATGGCGCTTTTCCTCGATGGCTTCGAATCTATGTGTTTTGTGCTTAAGTTTCTTTTTTGCACTAATTCATCGTTGACAGCATCATTTTCATTTACAACAGAATCCGCATCACTCAGGACGTCGTCAGAATTCACAATCAGGTAATTATTACCACTTGCTTTGATTGTAGATGAAGTGTCCACTTTGCTCACATTCGGTACCGTAACAGAAACTATTCTAACAAGATCAATTTCTGGTTTTAGAAGTGAAAAACAAGAATTCACAACTTTTTCGGATCCTTCTTCAGAACCGCTTCCATCGCAATGAGCATTTTTATGCCATTCAGAATCACTCTGAGTTCTTGTTTTCTGCTGCTATTAGTTTAATACCGTGTTTTCCAAGGATACAATAACTTCCAATAATTACGTCAATAGATAGTAAATTATCATCAATAACACGAATGTCAGTTTTAAAATTTGTATTTCGAATTTTGAAACAGCCCCCGAAATATCCCATTG
This sequence comes from Stegodyphus mimosarum, assembly GCA_000611955.2. NCBI lineage: Eukaryota > Metazoa > Arthropoda > Arachnida > Araneae > Eresidae > Stegodyphus > Stegodyphus mimosarum. The sequence goes on from KK114934.1 coordinate 420,261, forward strand.
GGTGTACAATGCGATTATCAAGTCCTGATAATATTATAGAAGATTTTTGAAGCGCTGGAGAACCAATTTTTGATGTGTTGATTATAGCAACTTGACTGCCAGTGTCAATCAATGAGAGAATGATAACCTCAGAAATATTGATTTGAACCACCATAGAATGTAGGGGGTGTGACTGTACGACAACTTGATTGAGAACTATCTCTGATTTTTGTGATGATGGAGGAGATGCACAACTGGGTTTCTGAGTACAAGTAGATGATTTATGACCAAATGAATTGCATGAGAAACATTTAGGTTGTTTATGAACAATTAGAACTTTTATAGCCTTTAGACCCCCACTTGTAGCAAACTATAGGTTGGGTACTCTTTTTAGAAATTTTAGTCTCTAAGCGGTGAGAATTATTTTGTTTAAATTTCAGATCACTAGAAAATTTAGTATGTTTGGACGCAAACACAAGCTTTTCATAAATCTTTGAATTCACTTACAGCTTTACAACCATATAATAAAATTTTGTTAGATTTTTCTGAAATACCATTTATCACATAATAAAAAAAAGACATATCAATTTGACACCTAGAACCAATATCTGTTATAGCAATAAAATAATCGAATAAGTATTCGTTTGGCTTTAGACGTCTTTTAAACATTAGTTTAAGCAAATCTGCAATGTTAAGCTCAGGGAAAAATTCTTCTAACAAATTTTCTTTTAGCGCAGGAAAAGTTTTGAAACCATGTAAAGAATTTACAAAAGTTTTAGCAGAGCCTGATATGCAATTTTTTTTTTGTAAATATAATTTTGTGAACATTATTCGTAATTAGTTGAAATAATTCTTCTAGGTTATTTAAAAAAGATTCAATTAAATTATCAGGAGAACCGTCGAAAGGTTTATATATATAAATATCATATAAAACATATACAGTCATACAAATCACGGAAACTTATACCGAATTACCCCTCATTTACCATCGATGTCAAACCAGGTGAATGATTTATTCGATGTTTATATAAACAAATATCGCAGCTGGAAGGTCTGCGCGTTTTGGCTAGCTGCCAAGTTCGAACAATTAATTGACTGTGTATTTGTTTGAGACTCTACTCTATTTTCGGAAAGTAATTTTTCTATTTCACTGTCGGAATCAGAATCGGAAATAGTAGTTTCTAATAACAGACCGAAATTAGTTAAAGAATTCACAACTGTAGTGTAACATTCATCAGCAAAAATGGCACATTCTAAATTCAGAACATTAAGAACGAAATTAGATTTGCCAGAGTGAAAATATTTAATAAACGTTCCTTAACTTCGGCAGTGTTATCATTTAGAGTCGACATTGTCACAATTTAACTATTTCGAAGAACACAAGTGATGAACAAGTTAATACAGAAATATGAAAATTCAGTTTCGAATTGAAAACAAAGTTCTGGTTTTAACACAACAAATTCCGGTGGCAAAAATATAGTTTTACTTCATCAAAATTGATGTCAAAAGATTCTTTACTTTCAATTCATCAAAACTTAATTCAAAAGATTCTTTAATTGATTCTTAAAGAACAGCTTACCTTCACTGAAGAACTGGTCGAAGTCCCCATGTGGACTCGGCGTCTAGAGGATTTTCTAGGCTGACGATACATATCTAGATGACTAAAGTAGTTTATTTAGCTATTGGTGAAGGTACATTACTGACTATTTACAAATGAAAAAAGCGTGATAATCAAGAGGATACATCTTTGTTGTCTAAGCATTACGTTTCATTCGAAAACACGACCGCTCGTCTTACCTTCCATCATCCATCTCACTCGCGATACCTATAGTCGTGTTGAGTTGTCGCAGCCCTGCTATTCACATGTATTTGCTGCAAATATTGTGTTGCAGAGATTTCAAGATTTTAGTTTTTTGAAATCCGAGTTTAAAAGCGAACATGGATAATTCATCAGAAAGTATATAAACGGAGCTGGTTAATTTGTAGTGTGATATAAGTCTTATTCTACGATCTGAAAATGCAGATTTTGTTAACTTTTATTCGTACTTTTCAAAATATAAAAAAGCTCAGTTACTAAATTTCCACTAACAATAATCGCTGTTTGTTATTACATTTATAAGCAAATGGAATTTTTCACAATCGAAAATTAAAACAAAAAGAACTCGATTGAACGATGAACACATCCATAACGACGGTAATTTCTGTCTAAGGCCTAGTTTCCCAACCCTTTCTGAACTGGTGCCCCCTTTTCTAGTGAATATTTCAATCCCGCCCCCCTCCCACTCGAGAGAAATAAGAGCGTACATAATGCATGGTGAAAACAAGAATTAAATAAAAAAAATTAGTAATAGATAAAATATTGTCGGAATTGAAACGCTACTGAATTTCTTCTTTATTTAAAAAAGAGGAATAAAAGTTATAGCTTACATGTTATAAGGACAGACAGGGGCTTTGATCATACGAAGTAATCCATAATAAACTATTTCTTTCTAAATAAATAAATTGACAGTTTCAGAGAACAATCAAAACGCATACTTAATTATTAGTCCAAAGGGATTTAGTCCCGAAGGACTATTACTTTCGTTTGGGCGTTTTGCGTTGAATCATTAAAACGTTGAATCACTTTTCAAATTGTTGCCACTAAATGTTATCGCTCTGCCTTAAATTTTAAAAAATGAAAAATCTGCATAAATGTATGCATGTTTTTTTTGTTTTTTTTTTGACGTAACTTTCTCTTCAAAAATCGTCTGCGTGCGTTGCACGGGAAAATAAAAAGGAATTTTAATCACAGTTCTAAATAAATAGCCAAATAAATGTGAAATTCGTAACAATATTCTCTAAAACTTTAACGAATTTTTCATTAACAAACTCAAAGATTTCAAAGCCAGCAATACCAACGTTGTACAGAAAAACATTTTTATCTCCAGCGCGTGAGAGCGTGTACCGAAATTTCTAAAGATATGCTCAATTTAAAATTATTTTGCGATATTGCTGTTGAACTGAATTTTATGGTTTAAGTGCGAAGAACATGGTATTTAACAAATAAAGGTAACACACAAAATGTTAAATAAACGTCCCTTTGGACGTAATTTAAAATCTGAAACATTTCAGATTTTTTTTTGTTTATTTGTGTATTTTATTAAAAAGTATTTTTATTAAAATTTAAAGACATCGAATTTCTAACTTAACTAATGAGAAGGTTGAATTTGACGCATTTTTAAAGAGCTTGTTAATATCAGGCTCGATTTTACTTAAAAACAATCGTAAGTCGCCGCGTTCAATCACATGGAGCCGATTTTTCTTTTTCGTCACCAATGTTGCTACAGCACTAAATCCACTAAATATGAAGATGGGAATGCTATCAGAAATCGTTGAACAATCGACCATGATCCTGAATACAGTTGCAAAATCGACTTCTGCAGCCAGAATTCTTGGTAGCTATTCTTGAATTTAATTTTTAATTCCTCATTTATCGTCAGTTCTGTTAGTTCTTCTTCTAACTGAGATGATCCTGCTGTGTTGGATTGGAAAAAGGATCCAAAACCCAGTCTGGTATGTCCATGTTTAAAATGTCTTGGAATCGTTCCTTGAAGTCATTGTAGAGGTTTTCCAAGTGTTGACAGTAAACAAGCAAGTCGTCGTGCTTGAATGATATTGCTGATAAACATGGGAAGTTATTGAATTCACGTCCACCTATATTTCTTTTATATAATAGCAGTTTAGACACGAAAGCAGCAGCGCTATTTTTAGTCTTAATCAAGCTTAAGTCGTCGCCTTGAAGTTGGAAATAGACATCATTAAACAATTTATACAAGACTGCTAAGTACGCAATATCGTTCTTTGATCCGATGAGGTTGTCGCGCAATTCCATTCTCTGTTTCCTATGAACTCTATCACAGATTATTCGAATCACAGAACAAATTGTAAAATAGAGTCAAACAAGTACCTTTTGAAAGCCAGCGCACCTCTGTGTGAAGCAGCAATCGGTTGAAATCTTCATCATTTGCAATGCAAAGCTGACTAAATAATCTGTCATTCAACGAGTTGCTTCTGACTTTATTAACTGCTCTTATACATATTGCAGTGTTGTATGGGGGTGTTTGTTCAAATTTTTTGGCAACCAAATGCTGTCCATGAATTACGCAATGCACAGCAAGAACGTTAGGAACTTTATTTTTTAAGCATCCTATGAAACCTTTGGGACGCCATGTCATAGCCGGTGCGCCATCCGTAGCAACTGACAAAATATAATTAAAAGGAATATCCTTTTCGTCAAAAAACTTTTCCAGTGTATCAGATATATAGAAACCATATCTCCTTTTGTATCTGTTTCCAAATTAGTAGCAAACAACATTTCATAACATATTTTTTCATCTTTGATAAACCTCACGGATGACAATAACAATGCTTCATTGGTTGATAAAGTGGACTCATCCAGCTGAATTGAATATTGACAAGTCTGCAGATAATTGCACAACGATTCTTCAATGTTTCCAGCCATTTCATTAATTCATCTTTGCATTGAATTATTGCTCAAAGGAATTTTTCGGATAATATCTGCAGCTAGTTTATAGAGCACGGTGATTATTACTTATTTAACTGCTTGTAAAATTAAATCTTCCCCAATAGTATGTGGCTTGCCTGTTTTAACATTCAGCAATGAGAAATTGTACGAAGTCTGTCATCGTCTTGTTTAGAAGCTGATGAAAATAATTTTGAAATAGTTTGCTGATTTTCAAACTTCATTTTTATGTCTAGAAAATAGGTCATATCTTTGTCTTCCTTATCCGGATGCATTTTATTAAGAAGATCTTGAAGCCTAGAAGGTTTCATCGCTTCATTCGAAAATGTTTTTTGACAAATAAGGCACATTGGCGATGATGGATTTGTGGGATTTTCCATAAATCCGTATTTTATATAATCCATACTGTACTGCAGCCTCTTCCTTTTTGCTTTCAACATGGGTTTTTCTTTACTTATACTTGATCCAAGTTAAGGGAGCCGCAAGAGATACTGCCGGTTTAAATAATATAAATTGAAGTAGCAAAATAAGGCACATAAACGCCGTTTTCATCGATGACCGTAACGTGCGATGAACGATAGAGAGAGTGAGAATGAGTCAACAATTTTCTGCGAGAGAGTAATAGGCTAGGTTCAGGGTTGCCGCGAGGAGTGTATCTAACCAAATTGGCAAGACAGGTTGCTAGTTTTGTCGCATGCTGCCACAGAGCCCTACATACTAGAGAGGTATGTCTTTCTCTTAACAGTGAAGTATCATATGGCAATACGTGAATTTTCGCACACGTGATACAAATGAATTATCAGCGGGATTTTTAAGTATTTTTTAGACTATATTTGATTAATCTTCCCACTCACCTGCGTGCGATATCAACGCCCCCTAATTTTCTCTGTGTCTTTTACCGCCCCCCTGAAAGCCTCAAACGCCCACAAGGGAGCGTTATCGCCTACGTTGGGAACCTATGGTCTAAGGCAACAAACAAACTTAAACAGAATCGAAACGCCCTCAATTGTCAAGTCTTAGAAATAAAAACGTTCATAATCGCATACAAACACTCGAAATGTTATATGTGTCAAAAGAAGTTGACCAAGAAACATTGTATGACAGAAAAATGTTCTGATAGCGGAAGCGAGTTCAAAAGCACGTTGATATACTGCGAGCTCAGCGAGAGCATAAAAAACTTTAACAAACCCTCTCGTTCGACGTTAAAATCTGGGTCCTTTCGGGTTTTCTTTAGTTTTCCTTTTTCTTTCCTTTTAAATTCCTTATTTTTTTAACTGAATAAATCTGCACTGCTTTTTTCCAAGAGGATTGCTCTCCTTCTTTAACGAATTCTTTTAAATAAAACTTTTTATTATTATCAATGTCATTTCATAATTTGCTTTTATTCCTGTTCGTATAGAATAATAATATTACCTTGCCTTTCTTCGATCTCTTGTTCAAAGTGCTTACGCTATTCGCTTCGCTCAAGAAAGCGATGCGTCAGTACTTCACTTTTAGCCAATTTAACAAGGCATGCTTTCATTGTTTAAAGTTTTATCTCAAATACGCCTGCCGCCGTTAATTCTTTCAGCACATTATTAATTGAAAACATCTTTTGTTTCACAATATACTCTACTTTCAAAATGCCACAGTTAATCACAGAACTAAAAGTAAACATTTCCTTGCATTTTTGTGGTCGGAAGACACACTTTCCCAACGGAAATTTGAGTAATTAGGTTAAGTAGGTTAAATACTTTAACTCTGATACAGGAAAGTATCCACCATTCTGAAAATCAAAGAATGTTTTATCAGTTTCTATTTGACCCTAAAGAGTACCTGGAATGGTTAATTTATTTTGTTAGGAAGCATTTTACTACTGTAAAAGAACTCGCTATTTTCATTTAAAATTGATGTTTGACGCACGAAAATCTTCAAACAGAAGTGCTTCTGTACATACGATGACTCGCGTTGGTTTTCGGGCACTTGCATGTTTGAAATTTATTTCCATAGATATTTTTTAATTCATTATTTTTACTTTAATTTGAGCTTTGTTTATTACAAAATAAATATCATCCAAACATTGTTTGAAATAAGATAATTTGTAAAATATCATTTAAAATTTCTGACCTTTTTTTTATGTTAATATCCTTTTCCATCGGTCTCGTTTCTGTTTCCCCGTAGGAATGTAAATTTCTAGCTCGCGCGATTTCAAATGAGGGCGAAAGTAAAGAGTATTGTTAAGAAATGCTCAGTCGCGGTAAGATAGTTTCCCTGCAAGACTGTTTTAGGGTTGCCAGAAAATGGCAAGGAAAGGCGAGGTTGTCATATATGACGTAAAATCGCCCGTTTGGCAATAGAAATGGCGATATGCCGAAGACGGATGGAAAACATTCTAGAACGAATTCTTACCGGCTTGGCCGAGAATATTCTCAAAGGCAGGTCAAAAGCTATATAAACCCTGCCTGTACGCGGAGTAGCAGTTTAGTGCCTCGTCAGAGGATCGTGAAGTGCATCGACAGCGCATATCGTTGAGGCTATCGAGTCTAGTGTCGAGTTGGCCGTCGTGTGCACCGCGAGCTGGTGCCTCGAGAGTGTGCATTGTTGAGGATATCGTAGTATAATATCCTGAGTGTATCGTCAATTGTTTGAGCTCCGAGAGCGCTCGACCTGACCTACTCGTCATCGTACAGATATTTAAGGCCTGTGCCCTGAGTTACAACGTCACTGCTAGGGAACCGGTCTTCGCGCAGTTTAGCTTCCTTACTAAACACCATTTTTCTAAATCTATCTATGAAATTGGCATCTCTATGAGATATGGTTTTAGACTGTATGTTTACTATGAGATAGTAAACATACAGTCTAAAACAAATTTACAACCGGCTATATAATGTTTTACAAAGCATATCCGAATATGGAATATTTTTATTTTCTTTCGTTGTTATTTCTTTTCAAGATAAAAGTATTTGAGAAAGGTGTGGTGCTGCTAAAAGCAAATCATTTCTTTGAAGGAAAAATTGGTTTTAGAACTGAAGTAACAAAAATCTTTACTTTGATTTTTCTCAACTGTATTTGTGTCTCTTTAGCTGATTCCCACCCGGTATGAAATTATTTGTTTCACCCATTACTTTAACAAAATGTTTGTCGGTGGAAACACATATTATTTCTTATTCCATAATTATTACATATTTTTATTTGTATATATCATATTAATGTGGCAAGATTATAAAACGTCAAGCGAATTAAAGAGGCGACTTAATATTTAGACTAACATTTAAATGCCTTATATCAGTCAGAAATGGTTTCTGAATGTAATAAATTACCAAATAGTCTATTTTTAAAATTATTTGTTACTTACATATTGTATGTTAATCTGTGTTAAGGTTTTTCTCTTAATAGTAAATAAAAAGCATTTTTGGACAAGACTTTTGTCCGACTCAGTAACACAGAGATTATTCAAAACAATTTTTAAATGAACTCAGTCAAAATTTGCCACTAAAGTGTGTAAGATTTTAGTTTAAACTAACAAAGTTTTATGTTAATTTCTCTTTCCTGTGAACTCTTATTTCAACTTCCCGTTAGAATGAGCGCGCGATTCAGCTTTATGCTAATTTAAGGTGGAGCCAAGTTTTGTATTTAAAGGTTAGCGAGGAACTTCTCAGGGTGAGAAAGTTTTAGTCTTAGATCACTGCGGCTCTGTTCGACGTTCGCCTGACTAGCTAGTATTTAAGTTCTAAGCCTTAGCGCTGTTGCGCTATTACTTATTGAAGAAATCTGAGATAGCCAAATCTTGCTACGCACCATTGATAGTTTAGAATAGAGGCCAACCTCGCGTTTAAAGCTCTGAGAGCAACGACTACTTAATTTTCTACTCAACTTTATTTTAAATTATTTGATTGTTCAGTTTAGACCCAAGTGCGGTCATTATTTTCTGTTATCCCTTCCGAGTTGGGAAGTGGCTGTAAATAGTGGTTTAATGAAAGGGTATTTAAACCCTTCTTACGTGCAGTTATTGTACCACTTACACAGAACATAGCTGTATTCAGCTCCCTGTTCGAGACCAGGACTTTGACACTGTTACGACAATGTTCGCCAAAAGTATGCACAGAACACTCAGTCCTGATAAGCGCATGAGATCAGAATATGATGCTCGAAAATGATATTCAGCCCTGCCTTCGGATTTATTGCCATATGTAACTGAAATTCGGATATATTGCCTTTGTAACCATGTCCCCAATGTTTTGGCTCTAACAGAAAAGATGAAAGGCAAGGATGGACGATAAAACGATTTATCGATTAAATATGTTTTGTATCAGCAAAAATAAGTACACTGAATATTTGTGAAACATGTTAAAAAATTAGGAATTTTCCCTTTAAAATAAAGTTTTGTATCAATTACTTAGTATGAGTTAACAACTTGAATAACATAATAATTACTTAATATAAAAGTATTTTGTTTCAGGAAGTGGTAACACACTGATTTTAAATATCATAGGTTGCTGATTAAATTTGAAAGATGATTACCGTATATTTTCTCAAATGGTAACGTACTTGTGCGAAAAAGATAAAATTATTTTATTTTAAACGCTGTTGCCACAATCGGCTTTTAAATCCATGTATTTATTAATCAAAAAATCATTAATTTCGTACAATACATGAAATTAGCAAAAACCAAATTGGAGCTTAAACTCTGAGCTCCGAACTGCACATGTTCGGGTGCAGAATTACGTGTGTTCAAAATTTTGTAGCTTTAGGTACTGACATTTTTCCAAATTGCGAGGAAGAGACATTACTAATCCTGCCTATTTAACTTATTTATCTACCTGTGATGAGCTATTTTCAAAATTTAAAAAGGCTTTTTAGGAACAAATACCTTCTAATATAGGTTAAATCTAATGAATTGTGGTACACGTATTTAACAGTATTCTAAAAAACGTGTTCCAGGATCGGCGGGAACGCCATTTGGGACAGTATACAGACGCCCAAGCAGGGAGGTACACTAAAGATAGCAAGAACCACTATTGTAAAGTACTGCGTTTCCTTAAGAGTGTTTAGGAACTTTAATATTCTATACTGAAGTGCACTGAATTAGAGATAGCAAGTCAATAACGAGATGGGCCTTCTGTCTCCTTGATAATGACTATCACAAGACGAGGTATAGAGTCAATAAGTTTGCGGAAGCTTCTACGGGAATGGCTTGCCAAATATCAGACAGAGCTGTCCATGATTTAGACAGGGTCGCGAGTGTTGTGTGATGTGGTTTCACACCTTTCTTCAAAACAACAGAAAGGTACTCAGTAATCAGGGCTTTTAAGTAGTCAATTCATGACAGAGAAGTCAGAGAAATGCTCATCCAATCAGGAGGTAGCCAACCGGGACCTCTGAGAGGTCCAGTTGTCTTGCTAACATACTCCAAATCCCTAGAGTCTATTCTCCTTGTTCTCTTGCCGAGGCAAGAGGTGCAGCTCGATGGCGAGCATTAACCAACGGTACTCTAGCGCGGCGGTTCTCAAACTGTGGGATGGGCGAGCATGTCGAAAATTCGAAAATAAAAGATTATCTAAAAAAATCATTAATTTACTAAAAGCAAGCGAAACAAAATACAAGTGTTTATAAAGTCCCGGACCCATTTTGATGTTTAATACCTCATAAAATAATAAAGATAGATTAAAATTAATAACATAGATGGTTAGATAGCCTGAAAACGTTTCATGACCCTCGTCAATGAACATCCACGTGTGCCCCCTTCGTCGCACGGAGAATATCAAGTCGATATTCAATTTCACGCCAGGTACCGGCAAGCATGTCGGCATCCGCAGAGGCTATTGCGGTTGTCATTCTGGCTTTTAGGTCGACACTCTCCTCCTGTAAACGTTGTTCTTTACAAATACTCAAAGCAAAAGTCAAAGAGGATCTTTCCTTTGGAGATTACAATCCCCAAAGGAAAAGAGAGAAAAATGCAATTAATAAACAGACGATGTTTAAAAAAGTACAGATATTTTGACTGGAAAATGAAATTATCTGGAATTAACCATACGCACAGACGATATTTACAAAAGTAAAGATATTCAAACCTGAAAAGGAAAATATATAAGTTATTCCATCAATAAATGACATAAGTTTGTTTATATCTTCATTCTCTTATGAGTTATTAAACATCAAAATGAGTCCGGGACTTTATAAACACCCTGTATATTCTGACATAAAAAATAAAATACGCGTTTACACTGATGCAATACATTCATAAATGTATCAGTACTTCACAATGTATTTGATAATTAATTTATCAATACTACATTAAGAACATATTGAATAATTACTAGTGACTCCCACGTGCTTCCCTTTCAGAGCAAAGTTTTTCAAAGGAATGTTTAATATTCGAAATTGATATTCTAAGCTCTTTTTCTACGTTTGGCTCAGATTTATACTTAGTCTTCAAAGCAGCCACCACAGAAAATTTGGTTTCACAAAGGTAGGATGTTGGACATGGTAATAGTATACGCAATGATTTTGTTTTCAGTGCAGAAAATTCGTCATCCAAGCCTGCGCAAAATTCAAAGAGTGTCTTATTACTAAATTGCCTTTTGATTTCGCCACTTGACATGAAACCTATGAAGATTTCTTCTTCGGCAGTTGAGAGCCCTTTTGGAGTATTTTGAAATGAATAAAATCGTTTAAGTTTATTAGATTTCATACTGTCTGCTGCCAATATTTTAGAGCATATAACACACAGGGGCCTTTCTTCTTCATTTAATTCAATACTGGTAAACCCAGAATTTAAGCATTATTGAGAATATTTTCTTGATTTAATTTTCGGATCCACGCTCTTCTGTACACATGCGAATGTTTTATTATCATCTAATGTTCGCTTATGACTTCAAAAATTTATCCATGATTCTGTTTAAATTTACTGCCGTAAATATTTAATAGCCTGAATTGCAATTAATGTGCAAACTACAAAATGCATATTCAAGATAGATTCGGTAGCGACAGCAGGATCCACGCGACCGAGACTGACTGGAACAGAACGAGATTCAGTATTTATACACGTTTTGCACAGACGTTTGATAGGTTGCGCATACTTCCATGAGAATGCCGGATGTGACGGATATAAGATAAAAAGCAACAGAGACTAGAACAATTTTTCTAATGACAGTAAGGAAATAAATATTTAATTTAATTTAAAATTATATTGCAATCTGTTCCAGTTTAAAAAACTAGAAAGGAGAGGTAACATAATACACTCACTTCCAAAAGTTAAGCACGGAGAGGAAAATGCTAATTTCCGGAAGCCAATCAGAATGCAATTCGCTGCAGAGGTGGATGGAAGTATGCAAATACGTTAGGTAACAGCCAATCCCGCATTCATGTCAAGAAATATGCAAAAACGGCAGTCTTATAAGAAGCCAGCTTTATGAAGGCTTACAGAAGTTGATTGCACGTGCTGCTAGAAGGTGTTTAAAACTTTCGTACAATTTATTTTCAAGACATGCGTGTTTCTATGACTTCCACAAGACGAATGGAAGATTCTGAGCGCTGGCGTGTTGTGGGCCTCATTGAAGCAGGACAGTCGATCACACATGTTGCTCTTTTCTTCGGCCTTCATCATTCTGTAATTTCACGTTTATGGAAACAATTCCAAACCACACAGACAGTTGTCCGAAGGCCCGTAGCCGCGGAAGATTGATATATTACTACTGTAGCCAAGCGGAATCGCAGAGCGACGTCCACACGTGTGACATCTATGGCTACAGCTTCCATTGGTAAGGCGATATCTGCAGCTACTGTACGCCGAAGATTACATATGAGTGGACTGTACGCCCGGATACCTCGAGTTTGTGTTCCTCTATCCGTCCAATCAAGAGGGGCACGATTACAGTGGTGCCGGGAACATGTCAATTGGAATGTGTCTGACTGGGGCAATGTCATGTTTACTGATGAGTCAAGATTTGCTCTGGAGCCAGATGACAAGCGTATAAGGATATGGCGTGAACAGCTAACACGCAATCAGCCCCAAAACATCCCGCATTCCGAGGCGGAAGCATTATGGTGTGGGCAAGGATTTCATTAGGATACCGCACCGACCTGCACATCTTTAAACGGGGTTCTTTGACGGCTGTCCGGTATCGAGATGAAGTCCTAGAACCCATTGTGAGATTGTACGCTGCAGCAGTTGGCCCTACTTTTGTTTTAATGGACGATAACGCACGTCCCCATAGAGCTGACATCGTCGATGACTACCTGGAGAGTGAAGGGATTGCGCGTATGGCGTGGCCAGCATATTCGTCCGACCTTAATCCCATTGAAAATCTTTGGGATGCTCTCGGCCGCGCTGTATCTTCACGTTTCCCACCTCCAGCCACTCTTACTGAACTGGAAACTGCTGTACAAGAAGAATGGCGATTGCTTAATTCTGCGGTGGTTGACCACCTAATTGAAAGCATGGTCACAAGGGTCACTTTGTATACAGATGAGGGGGGATCATATACCCTATTAATGTCCTTTTTTTTCATTTTATGCTATTTATTTTCACTTTATACATAATTCTGTTTAAGCCTCCAGTATGTCATTATCTGATAACTTACAAAAATTTAATATTGTTTTCTTTTTTGTATATAATTATTGATTTTGTTTTATGCATAAATATATATGCTACTTTCCTGCCGAGTTTTGTGTCAATCAAAGCAGTATTTGTTGACTTTTGGGCATTTTACATCTTCGTGCTTAACTTTTGGAAGTGAGTGTACTTATCCTATTACTTAAATGTAACTTACTTAAAGTATATATTACTTAAAAGTAACATATACTTTATAATTAAGGTCGTATTGTAGTTTTAGAGTAAAAGTGCATTATTATTGCATTTAATACATTGCTATTGTGTGGGGGGCACGATAAAAATTATAATTGAAAATTCTGTCGCAAATATTAAAAGTTTGAGAAGCACTGCTCTAGTGGGTTTATAGCTCAAGAAGGCAATATGGTGAAGCAAGCATTGCACGATCCGTTTACTGGCTATATGACTGGTACTTTGATTCAGCTGGATGGTAAGACTGATATTTTCTCTTGTCTCTTTCGGTAAATGGAGGGATTAATAGAACTACTTAATGTTTTAATAAAAAAAGTCATACCGTACTCATCTTAAATAAATTGGAAGATCCATTGAAAACACCAATAAATATCTTTATTAATTGTACAACTGGACAATAACAAAAACATATAATTTATACAAAAAAAACTTATACAGTAAACAAACAAACAGTTTACATAAACTAAAATAACCCTTACTTAGGTTTACAGTAAACTATAATATAATACAATACGTACATCAATTAAAATCATTATTATAAAATGCAAAATCAATTATATATTATACATATTGTTGCATTTTACGGGTTCGTGGATTTGGAGTGATTGATGACAACACTTGATGAAGAATCAAAACACAATTTATTAGCCAGTATTACTCAGAAGAGTTACAAATACAGTCGTCAAAAACTTTACAGTCGTCGAAAAACTACGACAAACACGCTTAAACAATCAGCAACACAGCCTTCAGGCTATCAGGCTGTAACGGTGAAGAAACGGCAAAACACTAAATACAGCTCCCGATTCGGTCGATCACTGCCGGATTTCAACACACTGAAGATACTCTTCACGATAAAACTCAACATACACTCGACGATACACTGCTACAGCGCGTACAGGCAGGATTTACATAGCTTTTCACCTAACTTCGAGAACATTCTGGAGTAAGTCAGCAACAATTCGTTGTAGAATGTTCTCGCTCCGTCTAAGGCATATCGCCAATATTGTGGCCAGATGGTCGCCAATTTTGTCGCCCGCTGTCGCGCCAAATATGGCAATCCTGCCTTTTGTTATGTTGCTAATTATTCCAATTCTCGTTTGAGAAACTAATTAAAGATAAGTTACTACTCTTTAGGAAAAATTAGAATATTTTTATTTAATTCCATGAATTAGTGATTTAATGTATTAATATTTTTATATTTCGGAAAAAAGCCAATGCTTCAATGATATTTTTACTTTATTTTATTTTACCAAGAAAGCTTCGTTTCCTTGTGAAAGAATTCATGAGGGGTGAATTTCGCTGTGTCATTTTTCAGGGTCTGACGCGCTTAGAACATTTTAGAAAGAATGTTGCATAGTTTTGTTGCTTGAATAAACTGCATACGTGATGAATTTAGAGGAGTTAATCTTTCACCTACAAAGATTACTCATAACGCGATATCTATAAATATATACGATCACAAAGAAATGCTTAGTTGCTAGTTAATTAAGTTTTAACTTAGTAAAATTTAACATATTCACGGATTCACCAAATGATATTGTGGGAAGGCAGACACCCACAATATTACACTTTCTTTGCCATTTTCTGGCACCCCTAAACCCGCTTTGCGGGAAAGCTATCTTTCCGCAGCTGGACATGTCGTAATAATATAACATAACACGTGTATCAATTAATACGATGTGTATAATACAACGTATGTACGTAACATAATACAGTACGTATATCAATTAAAATCATTATTACAAAATCCAAAATTAAATATATTATATGTATCAATATTTCAATAATCTTGTCCTTAGATTATTTGAACTTATAAGGCCATTATTTTACAAAAACAGAGATAATTAATTAACATAAATAGCATCTTTAGATTTATTATTTTAAAATCCTTATAAGTCCTAATTTTGTTTTATCAATTTGAAACAATTTTAAGTAAATGGCAGGTTTTCTGCAATGCTGGTAAAGACTTTATTGAAAAACGATTATAACACGCAGGAACATGTGCATGATTAATTAAGAATTGATTCAAATAGCCATTTCCAGTACATCTTTTCCTGCCTACTTTCTTTGAATATTTATGCCTTCCTTTTGTAGCATTAGTCCATTATGCCTATAAAATTTCAATTAAGTTCTTAATCAAGTTAAAACTTTCATAAGACGTGAGCAAATTTACATCAACTAAATTCTTCTCTGCAGTTGGTTTTGCACTAATATCCGCTAATTCATTACCATAGATACCAATGTAACTTGAATCCAATGAAATTCTGTATTTCTTTTCGCTATTATTCTCAATAAAGTCTGGTCTCGTAAACCAAATTTGTGAAACTTTTACCAGACGTTACGGCTTGTAAAGCACTTTGGTTATCAGAATAAATATAAGAATATCAGAATAATATCTTCTACTCCAGAATTCGTGGCAAGCCACTTTTAAAACTGCGTAAACTTCTGCCTCAAAAACACATGCGTTATTACTTTGTAGGGATTTATACTTATTTTAAATAAACAGTTAAATTTAAGTACTTTCCTATAAGCCTTCATTCCCTTAATTGCCAGAATATTTAAGTTTGGTAGCGCGCGTTCCAGTAAACATGTAGGAGGAGGTTGACGGGCTGCAACTCGTCGGCCAAGCATGTCCCGCACGTGCTCTACTGGATTCAAGTCCGGTGAGAATGCTGGCCAGTCCATACGGGTGATATCTTCCGATTGAAGGCATTCGCTTACGATGTTTGCACGGTGAGGACGGGTGTTGTCCTCCATAAACACAAATTGTGCGCCGATGGCGCCCCGAAACAAACGTACATGTTATTCCAGAATGACGTGCCGATAGATTTGGCTTGTCATGGTTCCAATTTTAACATGCAGGTCAGTTCTGGAACCCAGAATAAATTCACCCCAAACGAGCACTCCTGCACCACCGTAAGGGTGTCGTTCAGTGATGTTTTCTTGGTGGTAACGGGTACTTGGAGCTCTAAATATGAAAGTCCGGCGAGAATCAGACTGCAAGCTAAACCTGCACTCGTCAGAAAACATCACACAAGCCCATTGTTGCGGTGTCCACAATGCATACTCTCTACTCTAGGCTACCCGCAGGCGACAGTGAGTTGCAGTAAGTGGAACGCATCTGACAGGTCTACGAGCCTATAGACCAATCTGCCCTAAGCGTCTGTACACGGTCTGCCTTGAAATTGTCGTACCAGTGGCTAAAGAGAGCTGACGAGACAGGTCTGAAGCTGTGCTCCGCCTGTTTCTTTTGGCACTAACTGCCAAATACCGGTCCTCATTCGGCGTTGTTGGGGCGACCTGTGCGGTAACGTCTACTACCATCATCTTGGAATCGTTGCCAAAGCCTGGAGACGACACTCTGGGCAATTCCAAGTTCGTCTGATACTTCCTGTTGGGTACGCCCACATTCCAGACGGCCGATCATTCTACTACGTAAAAAATCATCCAGATGCGTCCTTTGTGTCATAACTATTCGGTTATTGCACTGAAATGCTTATAAAGCGTCTGCGAACAATTTTACATCTTTGCCTGTATTCCTTACATATCACTCTCTTAGACTCTCGTCATTGTGACGTACCATCGGTGTCATCTGGTTAATTCCTGAAATTTGCATACGATTCTTGAAGATATGTGTCGTGATTTTACAGGTGATATATTTATTTTAGAGTTCGATTTCCGCGTAACTCCGAATTATCCTTAATTTATGGACATGAGTGTACTTTGCTGCCACTAACAATTAACTAATTTAACAACGCTCTGTTAGGAAAAAGGATAGTCTGAGCCCTGTAGCGTAATTCTACTAAACTTGTTAATATCTTCCAACTTTGAGTTTAGTTCTTACTCTTTCAGTTACCGCCCAAGCAGAGGCGCAGTTTGTTAGCGTCGAATTGACGCACTGTAAATAATTTAAGAGTGTAATAAAGGGTAGTTTTAACCCTTCTTCTGCGCAGTCACTACTCACCAGATTTCACACAAAAGATAGACAAGTAGACCTTACAACTTACTCTATGTTTTTGAATTATACTAATACAAGAGCCAGAAAAACAAATAAAGGAACATCCAACATTTTCCTCAGTTTTGGAACCATCTGTAAATATTTTAAAACCATCTTTAATAGGGAATTCCTTATCTCAAGAAAAATTATAACAAAATGATGGATGTAAAAAATTCTTCAAACTTTAATTTCTTGAGTATCATTTAATTCAAAACCATGGATCAAGCCATTACCATTTTTTAAATCCAATACGAATTTTTCTTTTTGTGTCATTACAAACATGAGCTCACACTCACTTAGAACAAATAAACAAGCATTAGGGACAGTTCTGAAACATCTTGTTATAACTAATATAGCTATTCTATATACTTGAACCATTAAATTATTCAATCTTACATTGTCTCTGTACCATGCAGGGTAACTCTAAAGAATTTTAAGCTCATTTTCTCTTTTATAACAAATTTTTCATTACTTCACAAGAGGGACCTTTAATGGCACACAATTTTTTCAAAGCTAGAGAACAATGTGTTTTAATTTTCTTCAAATGAGGAATAAAAGTAAGTTGGTCATCAATTATGACTCTTGATAAATTGATATGAATATATTAAAAAATATTTGATCTCTTTTACATATTTTAATGTTTACCCATTCATTCTCTTTCTAGTAAGAGTAATCATTTTTCCTTTCTTAGCAATTCCCATAACGGAACATTTCATCAGATTAAAACTTAACATTTTTGGACCAGTTATAAACCTTGGTCTAAAGTATAATCTATATCCATATCTCTGATGTGTCTCCACTTGCAGAAATTATCAATATAAGATCATCTGCACGTGCTTATAATTTTATATTTTCTTAAATTAAGATTAGACAAGGTCTTGAATTCGATCCTTATGAACATCCTTCATAATATTTCATTTTAACAGATGTATTACATTTATAAGGTATTTCTCCCACCTTCTTCGCATGCCTTTCATGGTGTAGTGGTCAGCACGCTCGAAGCGTATTCGAGAGGTCCGTAGTTCGAGTCCCGGAGAGAGCATTGCTCATTTTTCACATCTCCAGCTTCAAAAAATCCTAATGTCTCTACAGCGGCGCCCGAACTAAAAGGGGATGGATAATGATTCTCCACCACCAGGATTTAGCGAATGGGTCCCTTCATCCCCAGTCGCCCTTTAAAAAGGGGGAGTATATAAGGTATTTTTCTCGCCTTCTTTGCATACTTTCGTGGTGTAGTGGTCAGCATGCTTGACGTGTATTCGAGGGATCCGTGGTTCGAGTCCCGGCAAGGGCATTGCTTAATTTTCACATCTCCTGCTCTCGAATAACTTAATGACTTTACACCTTAATTAAAAATTACAGTACGATCTTTTTTTTCCTTCTGTAAAACCATATAATAGTTCACTATTTATAATTTATTTTTATTTAACTAATACCACAATCTATTCGTCATCTATTTGTCTAAAATTGTGCCAAAAGGAAATAACAAACAAATTGGTGTATATGATAAAGTATCTTTTCCATCTTCTTTATTAAATAGTACTGATAAAGCTTCTTTCCACCTTTTTTTTTTGGAAATATACCATTTGCTAAAAACAAATTATATATTTTGCAAAAGAATTTAATATCAGTTTCTGTAATTTCGTGAATTAAGTCAAGGCTAAAGCCAACATTACCAGCAGCAAAATCTTTCTTCATTGAATGGATAACTTCAAGAAGTTCATCCACTGTAAAATCCAAATCATTAATTTCATTTTTGAATTTCCGTATCCAGATCTGGATCATCATTTGCAAAATGATAATCTATCAACTATTCCACAGTATCTCTTATAGACAGAATTTTAGTTCCATCGTCTTTTTTTTAAGTACACTCAAAATCACTTAAGTTTTATTTTTATTCATTGTTGCCTTGTAAGGTATACCATAAGGTTGATTTATATTACTACGACGACAAAATTCATCCCAAGACTGATTTTTTTGCCATATTAATTTCTTTCTTATAAGAAGCTCTCAGTTCCTTACATCTTATTTTAAGAAATTTTCTTTTTCATTATACACACACTGAGAATACTTTCTCTTAGCAATTCTCAATTTCGATCTTAACAAAGCCAATTTAGAATTCCACCATACAGTATTTTTACTATATTGTAATGAAACTTTCTTTATCTTATTTTCTTCTAAAGAGATTTGTAGAGACGTTAGTTATTTTTTGAAAGCAGAAGAGCTCAAAAATGAGCAATGCCCTCGCCGGGAATCCAACCACGGACTTCTCGAATACGTACTGAGTGGGCTGACCATTACACCACGAAGGCATGCTACGAAGGCGGGAGAAATACCTTATAGACTTCCCTTTTAAAAGTAGACTGGGGATTAGGGAACCCAATCGCCAAATCTTGGTGGTGAAGAATCATCATTCACCACCTTTTTAGTTCGGGTGCCACTGTAGGGACATTAGTTTTTTAAAAACAGGAAGCATGAAAAATGAGCAATGCTCTCGCCGGGAATCGAACCACGGACCTCTCGAATATGCGCCGAGTGTGCTGACCACTACACCACTACATGAAGTGTCAGTAGTCACTTTCCATTCTAGATGTTTGACACAGAGGAAAATTAACTTTCTTCTCTCCAAGAATGATGAAACAACGTGTACACCACACGTGATGCAGCCCAGTCACGTACTGCTGGGTTCTTGGACCCCCCTTTCTTCGCAGCTCAGAATCTATCAAATCGCCCAGGCTTTCGCAAGGACTTTTATTTCGTCTCTCCAAAAAGAAAGTGAACAAAGTGAACTTAGTCTGAGAAAGAAAAAAGTTCTTTTTCCGACTAAGTTTCTTCTCAGCTGTAGAATTTCCTTCGTGTTTTCTTGAAGTATCGGGCCCTTTAAGAGACTCCCTCAGTTAACTGGTAAGAGCAGGAAAAGTCATCTCTGCTGAATACCAGTGTACCACTCAAAATATCACTTTCTATTCTATCTCTATAGAATGGAAAGTCCATCTTACATCCTGGTCCATCTTTACAATAGTTAAATCAATCCAAGAACAACCCCGCATACCTTCAAATTTTGGTGGGGAGTCTGGGTTATTTAATATAGTTAAACAATGTGAATTTATAAATTCAATAACAAGTTCTCTAGAATCGCCTTCTTGCAGTCCCCAAATATCACTTTTCGCATTGAAATCAGCTCCAATTAAAATTTCTAAATTTTCTTCTAATACAATTTTTGAAATTTGTAGCGAACATTCATTTAACTTAGCATAAGGACAACAATAAGCTGAAATTAGAAAAATTCTTTTTGACCATAATTGATCTTCAATGCTACAATTATGTCTGAAACAAACATTTATAATACAGAAATTGTATTGTACGGCTTATCCTAAGTTTATTAACAGTTATTTCAAGTTACGCCAGAATGTAATTTCAGAAACGCAGTGAACGCAAATGAGTAAGAGTACTATTTAAGTCGATGCTTCACCGACTTCTACAAAGAGAGTCTGATTTTCCTAACTAGCGCGCTCGTTTGCCTTTTGGCTACGTTCTCTCTGAGCTACCACGCTCGGCCATACTTTAGGCCCTTGCGTGGCTTCGCCGATTTAATTAATATTGAGGGGCCAACTACTTAGAATTCTGATAGCTTCCGCTATATCTTTCAGATAGCTTTAATTAAGCTTAGTTTAGTTTAGTTTCAAAATTATTTAAGTTCAAGTCCAAGTGGAGGCTTTGCGTATACTCCAAGTAGGAGTTGATTGTATTTATACTGAGAAATAAAGGGTAGTTCACCCTTCTTACGTGTTTATTCACACACTTAAGCGATTATTCGCTTGTTAGTGTTCGTGCGGTTCTAAGATAGAACATTGGAATTAAATAACTAAAACCCCATAGTATTATCAAATATAACAATTCCCGCTAGGGAAATACCTGTATTACATTGAAAAACTCGAAATTTTGCAGGAATGAATTTGCTTTATTTACATAACAGGGCTCTTGTAGAAGAGCAAAATAATAACTTTGCTCATTTGATCTTTATTGACGCTGGGACACCGCTGCTGTAGCATGATGAAGATTAATTTGAACCAAGTTCTTGTAGAGAGCTATTGACGATAATTAGTTCTTCTGATTAATAGATCATATTGCCTTTTCAGACATACACAATTCTCATCTAAACTAGAGTGTTCAGTGTCCAGACCCACTTGTTGTGCAGCAATTTATTCGGTTTGTATAACAATGTGCAATATAATATCTAATCTACATATAATAAAAGAAAGAGTCTGTCTGTGTGTGTTGTGTGTCTTTCGTTCGTGCTGAGCGTAAGCTAATAGACCCAGGGCTACGAAATTTGGTACATAGCTGTATCTACACAAGAGCCAGTGCACCTCGAAGCGATTTTTTTCGAAATTCGAATTAGATTATTTTTTATTTTATGTTTTTTGACGAAATCGCGTCATTTTGAGACTTTATGGGTTATAGGAAAGCGAGATATTACTCTATACATTTCATTTTCGCATCGTCGTGAAACGCAGCTATTTTTCGAACTTAAAACAAATTTCGTATTTCAATAAATCGATTAAATACGAATTTATTTAGCAAAGTGAACTTAACACCTTTGCAACGGAATTTAAATTTTTTTAAATGTACTGTTTATTGTCCTATCATTTTTCGACACGTTAAACTTTAATCCTTCCGACTCCTTTTACAAGAAGAATTTTTGAAAAATAATAATATTTTGTATTTGTTTTAAATTTTTTAAACGAAGCTTCCGAATACACTTTTCACATCTCGCATATTTTAAAATATGGTTTTGGCAACAATTTTTCATTCTTATTGTTGTTGATAGGTTTTTGATGAAATCGCATCATTTAGAAATCTGGGTTTGGCAGCGTTTTTCATCGTATTTCTGATGTCACTTTTTTTAAGAAATTGAAAAATTGTTTCTTTTTGCAAAGGTAAATTGTTTAATTTATTTATTAGGATAATTAATATTAAGGGATATTGTTCATTTCACTGTAAATTTTATATTATGTTTTAAATATATATAATTTTAATCATAAAAAAGTTTTGCATGATATTTTTTAGGAAATAAAGCTCTTAATCTGTTTATACCGTTTGAGTTCTTAAGATTTTAAAAAGGGAAGTTGGTTAATTTATTTATTAAGATAAGGAATATTTGCATTAAGGGATACTGCTTATTTCATTGCCATTTTTTATATATATAACAAGTTAAATAGCTGCGATATACCGCATTTTCTCAGAAGAGTATCATACGATTTCAAAATTTCAGAAAAAGAATCACTCAAACTATCAAGTAAGAAAATGTTTAAAAAATGTTGACTTATCAGAAATGGCATGGAGTTATTTATATTATTGTAGAATTTTTATATAATGTTTTATGTAGTTATGGTGGTGTTTAAGAAGGGGGATATAACGGTAAGAAGTTTAACGACGGAATCTAATTTTCCTTTTAAATTCTCTGACTTCAAAGCTTGAGAAACTCAATGACTAAACAACACTTCTTGTGTTTTAAAAATTATTTTATGTACGTAGGAGCATTGTAACCCCTGTAGCTTCTTCTAAACAAGTCTCTAACTCGCTAATTAATGAGCGAGCTTCCTAAATAAGTTCATTTTTTCCAACAGTCTCCGTTTGCATGTATTTTTCCATTTTTGAACTGAGGTTTCTCGAATTTAAATTGGAGTTCGGTGTTAGACCCCCCTCCCTTAGGAGGAGGAGCCCCAAGACCACGACAAGGTCCCAAACTCCTGGAAGTTTTATTCAATTAACTTTTATCAATATTCAAGTTTAAATATATACTTTCAATAATTGTTTTCGAATTGCACTTTTTCTCGTAAGCTAATAACTTCCCCTGGGGGAGATCTGGCCGGTAAATTGAGTTAATGCTTGGTTTTGCTGGCTATGTACAATAGGACTGAGCCGTCTCAAAGGCTCTCCACACAAGTACGCTCGCGACATAAACCTCAGTTCGTTGGTGTTCAGCTTTTTCGGACGTCAATGAACAGCCGATAGCTGACTGAGTTCTTATTACGTGTCATAATCGAAAGAAACTGCATGTTTACACTTTTCGATGTGGTATCTGAACCACATAGCAATGAGGTTTTTTTAAAGAGATCGTATCTGTCCACAGGTTTAAAATCATCAACATTGTTTACAACATCTCTCAAACCATGTAGATTGGTATACATTTCAAATTCTCATTAAAGAGAAAAAAACTGTATAGTTACGGATTTCGTATTTATTTAGCTATTTATTTAGAACTGTAATTAAAATTGTTTTATTTTCCCGTGCAAAGCAGACGATTTTTGAATAGAATGCTACGTCGGAAAAGTAAAAATAAAAGAGCGCGTGCATTTAATATTTAATAAATAAGTATCTCGTAATTGCTTTTGCCATCCAGAAAAATCATAAATAAATATATCGTAATTGCTGTTTCCATCTCGAAAAATCGAGAAAATATAAAAGTCGAGAAAATAGATTTTACCGGAATGTTCCCGTGAATAATCAAAAATCTTATAAAAGCCGAATTAAAACACCTCAGCTCAGTTGCTGATGTTTTGAGCGAACTGTTTGTTTACTTAATGCTGTTACTGATTGCAGCGAATTCGCTGAGATTGGATTAACTTTCTCTGTTTTGAATTAAGTTCTGTTTAACATTTGAGAGATTGTGATATTGTACGAACATCTCTGAGGAAATATTTCAGCATTTTGTTTTATTTCTCGCGAAAAGAATAAATTTTATTAACTTTTTATCGACTTGTACATTCAATCCATTATGAACCCGTACACACGCAAAAATATTTATAAAACAATGATCCCACCAGTATATCGATATGTTCCACCTGTATATAAAACCGTAAGTAATAGAACCTAAATAAATTACAGTTTCTACGAAATCAAATTATTCTTTACCTTACAAAATTCTCTTTAATTATTACAAATGTCAGCTATTTCATGTGTGACAAGAAGCTCTATATAACTATATATCTCAGTATCCTATAAATTAAATTCGAACTTTCCTACATCGTCTGCATTTGATGTTGATGGGAAAAAATGTATATTTTGTACAAAACCTAAAATTGATCATGATTCCGTTTCTTGTCCGTTATCAATCGAACAGCGAAAATTATCCCTCAGAAAAAATGGTATGTGTTATTCCTGTCTTTCTAAAAGACACGTATATAAGCAATGCAAATTAAAAAAATGTTTGTGGAATTTGTAAACGCAGGATGCATAACGAACTGATCTGCGATGAACCCGCCATCGCTGCCTCCCCCCCCCCACTGGAGTCTGGTCACAGTGGCGACGTGGAAAAGGTTCTCTCATCGGTTGCATGTATAAATGAATGTGATTGCGAAATACTACTTGAAACTTTACTGGATAATGCGTCACAGAGATGTTTTTTGAAAAAAGAATTAGCGGTAGAAATGAAATTACCGATTATTAGGCAAGAAGTCTAGCGGTTTATACTTTCGGTTCTAGAGTGCCAATACAGAAAACATATTGTAATGCTTGTTTCGTAATTAAAGCAAACTCCATTGGAACACAGCAAACTTTATTTAATAGATCAATTTCATAGCTGCAACATATAAGTCAAAGAAAAGATAACATCAAAAATTAACAGCCAAAAACGTATTCTCCCATTTTTAAATTAAAAATCATTTTCTTACTTCGCGCGAGAACCGCACGCAGCTCTCGAGTTGGCGTTTCAAACGTTGCCATTTATTAACATATATATTTAAAATGAAGCTATTTCAAAAGTACAAGATTATTATTGCAACAACATCTAAAGCTGTTACAATATGATGTGGTACAGTTTACTCTTTGTAATTCATGTGATCCGGAAATGAAAATAACCATTGAAGCGCTTTTGACTGACTGTATTTCTGGGTCGCAGTTTAAAGTATCACACAATAAACTAAAGCAGTTACTTATGAAAAAGAACATTTCGTGGTCAAACGTAAGTAAATCGTTACGCAATGAGTTGTCTCTGCTTATTGCAGCACAATACTTTTGGGATATACATTCAGGAGAAAAGGAACGATTAAACAAATCTTTGTATTTGATTGACACTCTGTTCGGAAGGATTGTTCAGGGTCGATCTCTCCATCAGATTTAAATTCGGATCAGAACATTTCTATTATGAAAATTGAATGCTGCGCCACATTGAATGAAAACCTAACAAAATTTTGGAAGTTAGATTCAATGGGGACAGGTTAATATAGACAATTGTAATTTCAAATAGAAGGGAATTATTATATGCCTCATTCAGCTGTTGTAAGATCTGATAGGGACACTACAAAAGTTAGACTGGTTTTTGATGCATCGTCAAAGAGTAATGGGTGCAAGTCTCGTAATGAATGTCTGAATCCTGGGCCACCGTTGAATCCCAAAATTTTAGATGTCATCTTACGATTTCGCGAATAAGAATACGCATTTAGCAGTGATATTCAGGGAGCATTTTTGGCCATAGGAATAGCGGAAGAGGATAGAGATTACTTACGATTTTTTTGGTTTCCAGATGAAAATGATTCGAAAACTTACAAAATTTTACGAATGACTCGCGTGCCCTTTGGAGTGACATCAAGCTCGTTTATCCTCGCTGCCACTGTTAAATACCACGTACGAAAATATAAACATGACCGAAGTCGGCACTTTATGTGGATGATCTTTTTTACGGAGCAAATACCGTAGAGAAAGCTTTAGAACTTTCGCAGAGTGCTGTAAAAATTTTGAAAGATGCGAATATGAATTTAAGAAAGTTTAAAACTAACTCGGATGAGTTGAGAAAATTATGGCACGAAAGAGGTATGTCTGATGTAAAGGAAGCTAACGAGCGTCTTTTGAAGGTTTTAGGCATAATATGGAACGCGGGAGAAGATACGTTTAAATTAGATGTGAAATCTCTTCTTGACATGATTGATGATTTGAAGAGTTCAAAACGTAGTGTACTTCAAACGGCGTCGAAGTTATTTGATCCTGTGGGGGATTGCTTCACCATTTATTTTTCTCATAAAATTATTAATGCAAGAAATATGGGAACCTGGATTAGGATGGGAAGATGAATTAACGACTGCACTGAAGGAAAAATGGGAAAACTGGTGCTCTCGGATTCATCTCTTGAAAGATTTGACAATCCAATATTAAATACACTAAAAACTACTTTCAACGATGTAACAACATCAAAATAAAACAGTTGACTGTGAAAGAGTATTCAATAAAATACAATTACGAAGTTTCCGAGGACGGTTACAATTTGGGTGATACAGCACTCATTTATAGAACATTAATTAAATTAGTTTTGTAGTGACTTCTCCTTGTTACATTATTTTTTGTAAAAACTGCCATCACAGATAGTTGAGCGGTCAGGGTGCTGGTTTGCGAAGGGCCAGGTTGCGAGTTCGACCCTCACCCGTAGCCACTGTAAATCAAAGCTAGTTTTGCTCATTTTGAAATTTGTTTCTTATATTTAATTCATAACATATATAGATGATTTAATCGTGAATCATTTTATTCTTATCTATCACTATTTATTGTTTTCAATTTAGTTTAAAATGTGCATTGTAAATAGAAACCATTAACTCATTATGTAATGATATATCTGCATCTCTTACATAAATTATCTCTTTATTTTTACGTCATTGCATATTTTATTCTCTTCATAATTTTACATAAACTGTCCAAAATTTGAACCTTATTCTAAATTCAAAAACAAATAAAAAATAAGAACTAATAAAAAGAAGAAATCTGAAACCTTTCAGATTTTATATCACGCCCAGTTGAATTTTTTCCCCATTTACAGGCACATACACGTTTCGACAGTATTTGAACTAATGTCACATTGTGCTAAAATATTTAAAAACGGAATATCTTTAGAAATTTTCCTGGATAAACTTTTCTAATTTATTTGTATAATAATATATAAAGACTAATCAAATTACAGTACACATTTACTTATTACAACAGATTCCCTTACACGTATTCCCATACCACACATAAACAAGCAAGCCAAGGGAGAGGCCAATTTTTTTATAAAACAGAGCAGTAGATTTAGAGGTATAGTTTGGAGCTGTATCCTGATGGAAAGTAACAATCGTTGCAAAAATGTGAAAACACCCCCTGTATACATACATACAGTTGTTGTTCATAATTTAATAAGAGAGGTTTGGAATTCGAAATAAAAATCCAAATTTCTCCGAGAAGGAAAAATATCGAAGCCACGCTCACTTTAGTGGCTATTACACTATTCCTGAATAAAATATAAATAAAAGCAAGTTAAAAAAATTTATATATGTTACTTTCTGTTTTTATTCTCAATTGCAAAGAGGAATCAGTATCAATGACGAATTCTTAGTCCTTATTAAAACGCAAGTAACAAATTATAAGATAATTATTAAATAAACAAAAATAACTTTCCATCATTCAGTTATTCTTTATTTCCTTCAGTTCAGAACATTCAGTTATTTTTCTTTGCTCGCTTACTTTCCACCTTCAAAAGAATGAAGAAATCATTTTGAACATTGAATTTGGAAATTGGATGTAACAGCAGTGATATATTTTACTTAAAGCTAAAGCGAAAAAATCTGATGTATACACCACATGACTTCCTAGTGCGGAATATTTAAATTATACGGAATTTTCCTCAATTTCATTTAAATATATTGAATCCACAAGTTCTATTCAAATACTATAATAAATCTAAAACGATGTATAAAAGAAATTAAACAAATAAAAAAGAAAGAAGCTGTTTTTCACAGGCGATTCAGCGCCGCTTACCTAATGCGCATGCGCTACTAATTAATTCAGTTCTCACTTCGCGATGAGGCAAAAATACATAAAAGTTCAAAATATTTTCATTACAAATGGAAACATATAAAAAAACATAAAACACCAAGTACAGTTTTTCTTTTTCTTTTTCTTTTTTTTTTTTGTAGCTATCTTGCTTAAGCAAGAAGAGGGGAGATGAGGACTCTGGCAAACGCCGTTTCCTCCAGTCCGTGAGGAAGTACAGTTAAAACAATTAAAAAACAATTTTTACAGTTAAAATTACAGTTTATACGCAAAAACAAGCTAAAAACTTAAATGATAATTCCAGCATGAAACAAACATAATTTAATTCGCAGTAATAAAACAAGGCGTTACTTTGTTGTTGCGAAGCTTAGTTTCTATAGATTGGCAACAAATCTACTATTCTGCTAAGCTTTAAATGTAAACAAATATAGCCGCTGTCGTAACCAAAAATTAGGCTTAGTCTCACTTAAAAAACTTTTAAATTGTTGATAATTCCTCAATAATTACATGCAGGTTCGTTAAAGGCATAAAAATCTTAACCGAAATATAGTGTAGCGTTTTACGGGTTCGTGGATTTGAGAGTATCCGATGAAAACATGATGCAGAACAATAAAAAGCACAATTTATTTACAGGAATCACTATTTACATCACAGTTCCAAAATTACCTTTAAAGGCGTCGAAAATCTACAATAAATACGCTGAAACAATCAGCAACAGAGCTTCAGGCTGTAACTGTAAAGGTAGCTTCACGGCAACACTAAACTTATAATAAACACTGTGGAACCGTTCACAAAACTGTCGCGTAGCTTAGCACTCACAGTAAGCAGCTATTCTCACACTTCTCACTATTAATCACACTCTTAATCAGACTCTTGCAAATACACTGCTCGCAACACTACAATCTGCTCTCAGAAACGCAAGGGTTTACATAGTTTTTCTTTAGGTTCCACACGTTTCGAGAAATATCTCGACAGGAAGTTATTCTAGAAGCTTCCCGATTGGACCATGGGATATCGCCAATTTGGTCGCCAAATAGGCGATAAAGTCGCCAATCTGGCAACCCTACCATATATTATTTTATGTCAACCCTAGTGCTATGCCGGAAAGCTTACATACAGGCGCAACCGTCGAATTTTTCGTAACAATAGGAACAACTTAATTCGATCATTTTTAAAGCAAAAAATGCACAATTTACAAACTTATAAAAATAAAGAAACTGAGCTCACTGAGTCGAGTAACAAAGTGAATATATATATACATATAATTTATGTACTTTTGGTGCGGCCGATAGCAACCAAAATGCGAGGTGCACATTTGCACGTTATAGCAGCCCTATTTACAAAATTGCAACGTTCTGAGGATACTCCTTTTTGAGTTATGCGAAATATATACATACAGACGTACGTACGCACAGAAGCCACGAAAAAAATCTCTTCAGAATTCATTTTAAATTAATTTTATAATTATTTGGGGGGAAAAGAATTCTTTAGTCTGTCCTTACGTACGGATCTGACTCAAAAACATCGTTAAATTGCATTCGATAGAGGTCAAAATAGATGTTCTCGTTGAAATATGGTACCCGAAATTTTTCGCGATTACAATACTCCATTTTACTTCATACAAGGAAGTAAAAATCTGATGTCGACACCACATGACTTCCTTGCAAATTGCACACATTTTTGTTGCACTTCATTTAAACTTATTTCCTCGAATTTAGCTATTCGACAAACTTAATTAAACGATCCTTCAAGTTAAAAATAGCATGAAAAACCTCAAATTTTGAGGTTAAATAACCCGATCAATTTTTATCGCACGCAAAGTAACGTCTTTGCTCGTTACGAAAAAATTTCCCAAACATAAGCAAAGGGACCGGGAAACCGCATCAAAAGTTAGAATTCGTCATTTTTTTAATAAATTTGACATTGCCAAATCATGAATATTTTCGTCATTTTTTTAATAAATTTGACATTGCCAAATCATGAATATTTTCGTCATTTAAAATACTTCCGTAACTGGAAGCATACGACTACGCCTATGCTTGTGAAAATACAGGCTGGGTAAAGACCTTTAAGCCGGGTAAAAGAGTGAGTATATACTTGGTGTTGCCGATTGCAGTAAAATGAGGCAGGTATACAACTAAGCAGTCCCGTACACAAAAGTTCAACACTCTACGGCTAATCGTTTCTGAGTTAATATGAGTACATGCATACGTACATCAGGAAGGACGCCACGAAAAAGTCCCTTTTGAATCCATTTCATTATCTGTTTGGGAAAAAGAGTCCTTCAGTCTGTCCGTGTGGATATCTTGCAAAAAAATCGACCAAATGGATTTGAGAACCGTTAAAATGGATATTTCCGTTGAAATATGATACCCGAAATCTTCCGCGATTACTTCCTTTATTTCATACAAGGAAGCAAAAATGAATATCGCCAGTGCGTCATTCAGTGCGCGAAGATAGCACACTTAAAGCGCTTTTTGATTCCGTCTGATTCAGACTGCAACACATTTTTTTTTAAAAAATCGTTCACTTGACATATTTTTTAATCATTCTTGTTTTAAAAGGGGACGAAACGTTTGCTTTAAAATCTGTAAAAGTTTCAAAACTGTAAATCTGATACATGTTAGAGATTCCATGTTATTTTAGATGTTGAGATTTGAAAGTCATGTCCATCAAACAGCATAAAAATTGGAGAAATTTTCAAAACTTCTTAAATTGAATTACGATTTTCATTGAAGATACTTTTTTTTCGATTTGCTGCGGCAAACAGTAAAAATTCTGATGCGCTTAATTTGTTAGTTAAACGAAGGTATGTGCGAAAAATCGATTAAACGTTTCTTGAAAAAAATCTAAATCCAATTTTCAAAATACTGTTTCGCTGCATCGCCTTGTAAACGACAAACAGATAGCTTATCAGAAAGTACGTTAAAAATCGATTGTGAACCCACAGTGAAAAGACCATGAATGAATTATAAAAGCCTATAATAAATATACATTATTTATAGGTTCTAGGAGAATATGTCTACCAGTCCAGTATCAAACCATATACACTGACGGAAAAAAAAATTCCAGCACCAAGGAAAAATTATTGTAGGGTAATGATATTTGGATAATGCATTTGTCTAGCTAACATGTTTGATTGATTAAATTTTCAAAATCGCAGGTTAATTTAAGCTCAAGAAAATGCATTTGAAACGTGAAGTGCTGTTACATTAATAGCCGGTGTAATTTCAAAGCAAGCCTGCAAACGTGTGTGCATTGTGTCATACAGGTGCCGAATGTCACTTTGTGGTATTGGGTTCCATGCTTGTTCTGTCAATACCAGGACAGTCAGTGCTGGCTGTGGATGATGCTGGAGTTGTTGTCGTCCAATGATATCCCATACGTGCTCAACTGGAGACAGATCTAATGATCTTGCTGGCCAAGGCAACATGGCAACACTCTGTAGAGCACGTTGCGTTACAACAGCGGTACGAGGGCCAACTTTATTCTGTTGGGAAACTCCCTCTTAAATGCTGTTCGTGAATGGCAGAAATACAGTTTGAATTAGCAGACTGACGTACAAATTTGCAGTCAGTGTGTTTGGGATAACCACGAGAGTACTCCTCCTGTCATAGGAAATTGCTCTCCAGACCATGACTCCAGGTGTAGGTCCGGTGTGTCTAGGCCGCAGATAGTTTGATTAAAGGCGTTCCCCTGGCCTCTTTCTGACCACACACGGCCATCATTGCCAACAAAGCAGAACCTGCATCAGAAAACACAACAGATCTCCACTTCGTTCTCCAATGAGCTCTGGTTTGATACCCCTGAAGTCGCAAACGGCAATGATTTGGAGTCGGTGAACTACACGCTACAGGGCGCCTGGCTCGGAGCTGTCCTTGAAGTAACCGATTTGTAAACAGTTCGTTGTGTCACTGAGGTACCAACTGCAGCTCGAATTCCTGCCGCAGGCGCAGTACGATGCGCCACAGCCGTGCGCCGAATACGGCGGTCTTCCCAGTAGTTCCAGGTGGCCTCCCGGAACCCAGTCTTCTTGAAGAAGTACCTTCATTTAACCACTGCTCCCAACAATCATACACAGTGGCTACATTCCGGTTGAGTCTTTCTGCACTATCGCGAGAAGAAAATCCACCTGCTCGTAGCCATATTACACGACCTCGTTCAAACACGGTGAGCTGTTGCCAATGGCATTCTTTGCTAACATCCACTCAATACGTCAAATTTCAAAGATAAATAACTTTCACAGACTTTATAGCGCGCATTTAAAGCAAACCTGGTTTTCAAGTTCTGAGTGACGATATTAGCGCCACACTTATGCGCGAAATTTGAATCGGCGTCATCTTTCGGATGTATAAACACGCAAATTTTGTTTATCTAACACAAGTCTTTCTTGGTGTTGGGATTTTTTTTCTCGTCAGTTATTAGGCGTCGGCAACCTTTTCGGGCTTAGGTTCAAATCAACCGAAATGTGCGTATTAAGAAGACGTTTCGAGTCAGAGGTAATTTGATTTTAGAACAGCCTTTCTTGATGAATTATACTATACATTTTATTGAGAAATTAATTACAATATGTTTTGAACTTTAAACAATAAAAATTATAATTATAATTATTATAAAAATAGACATAACTATTGAGCTTTATTATTTTTTTCTTCTATAGCAATGGCTTCCCTGGTACTGAACTTGGGACGTCAATTTAGTCACGCCTTGCTTACAGTTAGTCGTCTTAAAACTGTGGGGTTTCCCTATTTAATTTTTAAAATTCTAACTTAGAACCTCTCCAACACTAATAAGCGAATAATCGCTCAAGTGTGTGAACAGAACACGTAACACTTGAGAAGGGTTTAAAACCCTTTATTACTCATTATATTTACAAGTTAGTTCCGACTTGGAATTTTACATAAAGCCGCCACTCGAGCTTGAACTTAAAATAATAATAATTTAAACTAAGCTAGGATAACTAAGCTATTAAAGGGTGTAGACAAAGCTACCAGAATCTAACTAGTTGGCCCCTAAGTATTAATTAAATCGGCGAAGCCAAGCAAGGGCCTAAGGTATGGCCGAGCGTAATAACAGCTAAGAGAGACGTAGCCAGAAGGCAAACTCGCGCTAGTCAGGGAATCAAACTCTCTTTCTTGAAGTCGGTTAAATCACGACTTAAATAGTACTCTTTCTCATTTGCATTACTTGCGTTTCTGAAGTTACATTCTGGCAGGAAATTGTAAGCTGAAATTAGAATATGATAAGAAAGATACAAAACTTAAAATAACTGATAA
This sequence comes from Stegodyphus mimosarum, assembly GCA_000611955.2. Lineage (NCBI taxonomy): Eukaryota > Metazoa > Arthropoda > Arachnida > Araneae > Eresidae > Stegodyphus > Stegodyphus mimosarum. The sequence goes on from KK114934.1 coordinate 453,614, forward strand.
TTAACATAAGCTAAACCTTACAAGACGAATGCAAGCATCTGAAATTTTGGTAGTCAAGCTGCTCCCGTTCTTACTCAAAATAAATTTCATGTGTGAAAATATTGAATCTCATTTAGAAGTTAAACTGAATGCAGACAAAATGGCGAAACAAATTTTGTAGATTATGGATTATGAAATCGGCACAGACAAACTTAACAATTTCTTCCTGAAGTTACGTTATAGAATGATTAGTGTTTATTTGGAAGCAGGAGAGATGAAAAATGAGCAATGCCCTTGCCAAGACTCGAACCACGGACCTCTCGAATACGGGTCGAACCGGCTACACCACGAAGGCATGGCAAGATACAGTCGCCAAATCCTGGTGGTGGAGAATCATCATCCAACCCTTTTTAGTTCGGGTGCCAAGTGTAGAGACATTAGGTATTTAATTGGAAGCAAAAGAAACGAAAAATGAGCAATGCCCTCGCCGGGACTCAAACAACGGGCCTCTCGAATGAGCGTACTGCCCATTTCACCAAGAAGGTGGTACAAGTGCCTTATAATATTATCAATTTTTTTAACATTTTTTTAAAATTAAAATGCATGTTCGTAGTCAAACAAAAGTATTATTGCCATTATTTATTTTTGGTTTATTTTTTATGTATTCTTCAAACGCTCGTTTTACATTTATGTTTTGTAATTTATTTTTATATATTAAAGTTTATCTTCAGATCACTTGAAATTATAAAATAGGGTACTCAGAGACCCGCAGGTCATAGGTTGCCGAGGCTTTCGGTATACTCTAAGGCCAACCTAGCTGGCAATGTGTCTCTAATTTAACCTTCATTTTCAGTGACAGCCCGTTGGACAGAATTCCCACTCGCTATTGTAATTAAACTAGAGTGGAGTTAGTTCTAATGCATTGTTAGGAATCCATATCTTGTCTACCCACGCAGCATACGTAATGACCGTTAGCCATTTGTGGGTGTTTTGTTAGCTCTCTGACTCAGTAAGAGATTTTAATTTCCCCAATTGTGAAATAAACACATTTGATCCTTTAAGTAGGTGGAAATGAAAGGCATTAAAATAGCATGTAATTTTCGGGCTTTCTCATAACTTAGCAATTAATATTCTATTGTTGATCAGAAACTTTAAAAATAGTATTATTGACAGAAAATTAAAATATTTAACACTGGCTCAAGTTCATTGTCGGGCCCTTGTGTTTTTCAATTTTATTTACGGACATCAGTTCTAGAGACATTAGGTTATTTTGGAAGCAGAAGATGTGAAAAATGAGCAATGTCCTCGGCCGGGTCTCGAACCACGGTCCTCTCGAATATGCGTCGTGCGTGCTGACCACTACATAACGAAGGCATGCGAAGAAGGTGGGAGAAATACCTTATATACTCCCTCTTCTAAAGAGCGACTGGGTTTGGAGGGAACCAATCGACAAATCCTGGTGGTGGAGAATCATCATTCACCACTTTTTTGTTCGGGCGCCACTGTAGAGGCACGAATATGAAAGAAAAATGTTTTATATATTGCGAAAAACTGTTGCAAATATTTATAAAAATGATTAGAATTAAATGCATTTTTATTCGAATCAATCAAATTAAAATGTAAAAATATTTTAAGGTCCGCGTATTCGTTTTAAACCGCTTAGGTTGTTAATCGATAACCGACAGATAAAATTTGGAAGAAAAATTAAGTATTGTACACTTTGTCGAATGGAAGCACAGTCGCGCATGTATGACTAATAGACAGCAGAATTTCACCAGTGGTAGTACAGTTACAGAATTCGGGCGTATCTCGCTCCTTTTTGCCCTGCTACCAAATTACTCTATTGGACTTTCGGCTGTCTAGTATTTTAAATGATCCCATGCCGCGCAGACAGTCTACACTTACAAAGTATCTGTGCTTTCTCCGGTATTCGAACCCGGAATAGGAGCTTTGACTGTGACCCGCAGAGAAATCCTCCAAGAGAATATTCCAGTTGTCTAGTGAGTCAAGTCCAGTTTGATTTATAACTCGACAATTTTCTAACAGTTCCTAACAGAAATTCCTCCTGCCGCACTAATTGTGCAGTTCCGATTCAAATTTTGACGAAGAACACCTTAGAAACGTTCCCATTACGTCTTCCTCTACCACTAACCTCTCGAGAGAACTTTCGACTCGCGGTGTGTTGTGAGTGCCCTCTTTCCACGCGGACACTATATGCTTACAAACGTCCATGCTTTCTACGAGATTCGAACCCTGGTCCATGGGTAACGGCAATCAACGTCACTAACCACCGTACCTCCTGGGAGGCAACTAAAAGATACATAATAAATTGTTCTTAAAACTATTTTTTACTCCAAAAGGGCTTTGTTCCTGAGATACTATTGTTTTCGTTTTGCGATTTTGCATTGAATATGAATATCCGTTTCACTTTTTAACTTGCTGCCACCAAATATTATCGCCCTGTATTATATTTGAAGAAATTAAATAATGAAGAATTTGCATAAATGTATGCATGTTTCTCGCATTGTGATAAAACAACGGTACCTACAGCCATCCAATTTTGAATGACATAATCCTACTGTGAATATGGGCATCTGGAAGCAAAAATTTTAAATTTGGAATTTGTTTTATTATCGATTTCAAATTTTGTAATCCTTTAACGAATTTCGGATTAAGAATCTCATGGATTTCAAAGCGAGCGATGGAGCTAAAGATATGCTCAATTTAAAATTATTTTACGATATTGCTCTTAAACTGAATTTTAGGTTTAATAGCGAAGACCATGATGTTTAATATATAAAGAAAGGTAGTACAAAAAATGTTTAAAAAAAAGCCCTTTGGACGTAATTTAAAATCTGAAACCTTTCAGATTTTTTTTGCTTAGTGTTTTTAAGAGAAATGATGAACTTTGTGAGGAATAATGAACTTTTTCTCTAAAAAAATTTTCAAATTTTATTTTCTCGAATTTTATTTTTTTTCTCAATGTCATAAAAGATGTGTGCCTCGTTTTAACTACGTGCGTGCGGAAATAACACACGCATTTATTTCATTAACCTTTTTGAATGCTAGCCGCTTAGGCAGCCTAAAGAAATCATTATAAAAAGGAAAATATATACTATAATTTTGATGAATCTAGCGAACATAAATTACGGGTTCAGCTAGTAATCAATAAAAACTTAAATGAATTTGCCTTTAAATCTGCTTAGTTTCATAATTAAGAATAAAATAAATCTGAAAGAAAATTTAAATGCCTTAGGCGTTGTCAAATGGTAATAAACTGGCGAACTGGAAGACAAACATATTTTAATTTAGGCTGCAGCTACACATTTCTTCGAGATAACTAAGTTTATTAATTAAATTCAAAAGACAAATTGATTGCGTTTTGCCGGGTGACTACACAATTCTTTCATATCGATGCTTTTTTCCATTAAATTTAGAACGTAAATATCTTCCACTTTGTAATTCGTGAATGAACTTTGCGTTGAGTTATAGCAGTTGATAAAACAATTTTCGCAAAATTTTGCGTCGCAATATTCAAAATTCTGCGAAAGTACTTATTTCTATGTTTCTTCTTGTATTTATATTAAATTACTTAAATTCCACAGGAGAGAGATTTCTTCTCGTCGCTTAATGGTACCATTCTGTCAAGGTTATCAAAATAAGATTGGGCGAATATTCTTACATGAATCTCTTATATTAATGAATTCTTATACAGTGATATAGAGCAGGGGTCCCAATCTTGCAACCTGCGTTCCAAATGCGGCCTCTGAAGCAATTTTATGTGGCCCGCAAACACATTTAAATTTGCGAAGATTCAAAATTTTGCTTGTTTAAGACCGAGTTTATCTGTTTCATTTCCATTAAAAATTAGCATTAATTAAGCATAAAATTCTTCTATTGGATTAATTTACAATGTGATATAAATCATATTCAAACATTTGAAGATATAGATTTTATTCGTATATGACAAAAAAAATTAAAGAAATCAGTTACAAAATTTTGCGCTACGAATAATCTCTTTGAACGGGAATACATTCATACGTGAACAGCTCTTTTTTTTCCCTTAATTGCAAAACCTCGATTGACCAATGAGCATCAACAGTTCGTGATAAAGATAATTTCCCTCCAAGCTTACAAACTTTATCAAAATCGGAACGCTATAAAATGTGAAGAAATAAAAGAAGTTAAAAACTATTTATGTACAAACATACCTATTTTTATGTATGCCCCGAAGAAAAATTTAATAAATAAAAGAAAACGGCCTAAGTTGCCATTATTTATTTTCAAGTTTTTGCCCCACTTGAAACATTTTCTCTGAAACGTTAAGGAATCTTTCATAATATCTTTCAGTTTAAATTAAATAAATTTATTTAATGACGAATTAAATATATTAGAATATATACGAATTAAATATACAGGGTGCTTATAAAGTCCCGGACCCATTTTGATGTTTAATAACTCAAAAAATAATGAAGATATAAACAAACTTATGGCATTTATTGATGGAACAACTTATATATTTGTGTGGTTAATTTCAGATAATTTCATTTTCCAGTTTGCAACAGATATGCTAAGGAGGATAGAAGATTGTGCTGAATTTCTGAAGCGCATAATGTTCTCTGACGAAGCATCCTTTAAATCCATGGGGATCTCAAAACCCCCATGAATACTGTGAGGCACAAAGGGATTCCTCAAAGGTTAATGTGTGGTGTGGACTAATGCACAACCGAGTCATTGGGCCTTTCTTTTTTACAGAAAAGACGGTCTCATCAGTCGTATACTTAGGCATGTTGGAAAACTTCGTATTTCCACAACTAGAAGAGCTTCAGCCACATGTCTTTTTGCAACAAGATGGTGCACCAACTCATTGGGTTACCATCGTTCCTAGTTCTTTGAAAGACCATTTTACAGGAAGATGGATTGGGCGAGGAGGTCCAATTCCTTGGCCACTCGGATCACCTGATATAACGCCGCTGGGCATTTTCCTTTGGGGATTTGTAAAGGACAACGTTTACAGGAGAAGACTGTCGAGCATGGGATGACCTAAAAGCCAGAATTACAACCGCAATAGCCTCTGTGGATGCCGACATGCTTGCCGGTACCTGGCGTGAAATTGAATATCGACTCGATATTCTCCGTGCGACGAAGGGGGCACACGTGGAAGTTCATTGACGAGGGTCATGAAACTTTTTGAGTGTATCTAACCATTTACGTTATTAATTTTAATCTATCTTTATTATTTTATGAGTTATTAAACATCAAAATGGGTCCGGGACTTTATAAACACCCTGTATTTTAAATAAACGTCAGTCTGAAAATTTAATATCTAGCTATTTGTATATATAAATTACAAACCGCAACCAACAAAAATGTCTGCGTGTACAAAACTTTAAATTTCAGATAGAAAACAAAAACAAGTTGGAATTTTTTCTGTCGATATTATTGTCATTGTTTATGCGTATTTTTTTTTAAATTAGTAAGTGAAATTTAAAGTTTATTTAGACTATTTCTTATTTTGTCAATAAGAAATTTTCATTTTGTTAATAAAACAAAATCTAGCCCGTGAGCTGTTTCTAAATCGTGCGGCCCATGAGCAATTTAAGTTCGAGACCACCGATTTAGAGATTCAAGAACATTTCACGATTTCACCCGTTTCTACTTAAAACACAACCGAATTCCGTATTATTTTCTACTTGAAACAACATTAACCTTTGGCGAATAAATTTTTTTTTAACTGCAGGAAATTATTAATAATTTCTTGGTCTTTTATCTGAGCATTCCCAGCAGATACGCTCTCTATCTTTTTCCATCAAACATTTATACACAAAGCTTCCTTCTAAAATCGTAACATTTTTCACAGGAATTGTCCATAGGTTCCTGACTTCTAAGGCGCATCGTGTAAATGTAGCTGATACCTTAGCACGTACCTCGCGATTTATCAAAGCAAAGAATTTTTCGAGTTGTCACTGTTTTGTATGTCAGATGCATTCGCTTCACGGTTAAAGCGTTTGTACGTGCCTGAAATCCATAAGGCTGTCCTGATATATGTGAGAACGTTTCTTATTCTGCCATTTAACTTGGAACACCGTGAGTAGAGGGTCAAAGTTTGACATGTTCTGATGACAAAAACTCTTGTATGTGATAAAGTCATAGATCGCTGATAAGATTTTTCTCAGGCCAGTTTAAAAGCAAGTGCACATGAGAGTATAAAGTCTAATCCTCCTGACTTTCTTACAAATTCACATAAATTTTATACATAAAATGTAGTAATTTGAAAAGTTCAGATTGCATTCTAACACTTCGGAAAATTTTCCGTTAAAGTTTAAAAAATTTTAAAGTTATTTCAGTGATTTATTATTTATATTTATATTTATCGTATTTCCTCGCATATTTTCTAGCCTAGGTTTTTAGTGCTTTTAGTTAGCTTTTAATGCTTTACCCTAGGTTTTTTATTGTGAAATTTTTAAAAGCATTCGCATAAGTTTCCCCTTCTTCTGTTGTACATTTTTGAGGACTAATTTACTCGTAAAGTGATTATTTGTATTTTTATTCACTGTGTTTAGTTTGTTTCACGCCTTTCATTTTCCCTTGCATTTATTATTCGAAACGTAATTTGTGCAGGTCCATCGTTAAGATATAGGTGTTATATCGTTAAGGTGCAGGTCTCTATGTGATTACACCATATTTCTATTATTTACATTACAGCGTATTGTAGCTTTATCTACCCGTTGATGTGTTTGATCTTTTCAAATCCGGGTCTTTTGTTCGCCCTCCTTTTTCGATCTGAGGAACTGCAGTCAAGACCCAAACACGTAAGGTGCCCCTTTACAATATAATTAAAAAGAGCGATGAGTCTCGCTGAACTGCCATCGTAATGTTAATATAACTATGTGTTCTTATAAGAAGGTAGGTTTAATTTAAAGAAATAATATTACCAGTAGCTTATCCATGACCACATTTCATTTATGTTCCTGTTGTAACAGCGTTGTTCAGAAAATAAATTACTCTCTTAATTTTCCGCTCTCGATTTTCAGAGATAAAAATTAGTTAACTGAAGAAGAAATTTACTCGAGGATATGCGTTATGAAAAGATTGTAAGATTAAAATAAAAACTACTATCTGACCTTTCCATGTAAATTTCGATTTAACTTCTTAAACAGAGCTAATCGATTATGACACGCTTACTAGTTTAAGAAACAGTTCTTCAAAAATTGAAGGTATCGAACCTAAAACCATACATTTAAAGCTAGCTGTTAAAAGAAGAAAATAAAATTGTTACAATTCTTCATCATAAATCCGATACTACGTCGAAGCGTGTTTGTTTTTTATGAAAGAAAAGATGAAATTATTTAAGACGTTGTTACACATTTACTTTATTGGATCGCTTGCGCATAATATTGATTATTATATTTGCCTAGTGTGATATTTTGCATAGACATAAAACATTTTGGGGGGGGGTAAAGGAAACTCTTTGAGATCTTTGTAAAGTCATTAGGTTATTTCGAAGCGGAGGCAGGAAAAATGAGCAACCCCCTCGCCGGGAATCGAACCACGGACCTCTCAGTTACGCGTCGAGCGTGCTGACCACCACACGACGAAGGCATGCGAAGAAGGCGGGAGAAATACCTTATATACTCCCCCTTTTAAAGGGCGACTGGGGTTTTGGGGACCCAGTCGTAAAATCCCGGTGATGAAGAATCATCATCCACCACCTTTTTAGTTCGGGCGCCAGTGTAGAGACATTAGGTTATTTCGGAAGCAGAAGTTGTGAAAAATGAGCAACACCTTCGGCGGAAATCGAACCACGGACCTCTCGGTTACGAGTCGAACGTGCTGATCACTACACCACGAAGGCATGCGAAGAAGGCAGGAGAAATACCTTATATCTTTAATATTAATACATTATATATATATTCGTCTTTATACATCAAATGTAATGAGAGATCGATAATCAATTCCATTACAAATTATGATCAAATGACCAAATTAAAAATAAATCTGCATTCATGAAATTTGAATTGCAACACTCATGTGTTTGGCGTAGATTTTAGTCAAGAGCGCAAAGAGGTCCCTCTTCATCAGGAGCAAAGATATCTACTACGAAGGAAAAGCCACGGTTGTATTTACACCCAAAAGGAGTAAAGCGAACGAGAAGACAGTACCATCTGTCTGCAGAAACAGTAATGTAAATACTACTTCTATCGACAGATGGCGCCACCTTCTCGTTCGCATTATTATTATTATTATTATTATTATTATTATTATTATTTGGTATAAATACATCCGTAGCTTTGTTGCATATTTACCTGTCCCCTATCTACCCTCGAAATCAAAAGAGTATTAATAGAAATCTACTCCAAAAACAAGGTTGTTGCTTTGCTAAGTTTATGTTTTACTTCTGTTTTTTTGCGGTGTTCTGTTTTTTGTCTGAAATCTGCATTCGTTTGATATTAACCTGAAATATCACTGATAAATTTAATTTTGGCTAATTTATAAGAAAATGTAAGTAATAAATGAATAATTTATTTCTTGCAAAATTATTTAATTAGTACTTCTTTAAACACATTATTAATAAATTTCTCAAATTTTCATTAATAAATCAGTATTATTTCACTTAAAGCTTACAGATAAAGCTTGTCGACAAATTCACCGAATTCCCTGCAGCCAAGTCGTTCACCAAAATTTGAGCCCGCAACGGGATACCAATCATTAGACATTTATGGGCTCGGCCAGTGATAGGTTTGGGATCATGTAACAGAAATTGAGAAATACTGTTATGTTTAAATACATAAAACGCTTATCTTCTACTTGGCTTCTTATTTTTTACTCGCTAAACCTACACTGTTACTACACAATGTACAGAGATAGGAAAATTATTCTAAGAGAAAAAAATTGTACTACCTTAATTTTTTTACAAAATTTAAATATTTATATTATTTTACTTTTAGTTTAAATACTTATTAATTTAAATCTAGTTTAAAACGGAATGATTTAAATTATATTTTCTGGCAACACCAAAGGTTTAGGAACAAAAATTTCAAATTAGATACATCATAAAATTTAAATATCATTGTTCGCTGATGACACAGGTTTTCTGACACAGACCAGAAAGCTAGAAAATGTTTACAGTTGGCTTCAACATAATGCTGATTTGCAATGAGACAAATGCAGTTCTATTTCGCAAAGGTCAGTCACTTTATCCGAAAAAGAAATCGGTTGGAAATAAGTAGTCAGATTCGTCAAGCTGTCACATACTTGACAATAATCTCACTTTCAACCTCAGGCGTAAATTTAATACTTGCATAGCTACCTTAGTAAAAACCTTTTCACTTTTTTGGTTGGTTTGGTTTCGTTGAAAACATGCGAGTGCTATCTGCCTAAAGGAAGATAGCCTTCATGAAAGACTTTCTGAGGGAAATATTGGTCGTATTTCCATTCACAGCACGACAACACGCGGTAAAAAGGGAGAATATACTGCAGGTGCTCACACATTTTTGGAATAATTTCGGGGCCGTTTAATTAGTATCTAAAATTTAAAGTGCACTTTTTAAATGTTCTGTCTGGACCAGTGGCGGCTCGTAGCTAAAATTAGTGGGAGTGATGTTCCAAAAATTTTAAACATTGTTTTAAAATTGTGTAAAAGGAAAGAAACATGTATAAAAAGAAAATTTATTTTGAAACTTCCATGAAATCTTACAAGAGAAAAATTAAACATTTTTAATTACTTTAATATAAATTGTTACAGTGCAATCTTTATCTATTCATTTAAAAATGAAATCCATTCTTTTTGTTTTAATTTGCGCGAAAAGGTCAATAATTTTCTCCTTGATCACTAGATAACAACTGAGGAAATTTTTCTCAATTGAAAGCACTGCAAGCGCATTTAGTCTTTCCGAATTCATAGTGCTTCTTAGAAAAGTTTTCATCCTTTTTAATGTCGAAAAGCAGCGTTCTGCCTCTGATGTAGTTATGGGAACTGTCAAAAGAATTTTTATCAGTTTCGTAATTTCACTAAGAACATCACCTAGATTATTTTCCAAGATAAATTTCAGTAGCTCAATTAATTTGCAGTATTCATGAATATCAGACCTACAAAAGAATACTTTTAGTTCAGTTTCAAGCTTTTCTTTGTCAATCATTGGATATGCTCCAATGGTCAGTACTATTTCTTCTGCAGGATGTTCATTCCTAAAACTAGCGAAGCATTTCTTGTTGAATAATTTAGCAGCTGCTAGGTGTTTAGTGGCAGAATATCTGTCCATTATATCAATACATATAAAGTCACATATTTCCTCAGCTTCTGCCATCAGTGTCTCACAGTACTTTGAGTTTCTTAATTCTAAAATAGCAGTTTTGAAATTTGTGATATATTCATTAACTTTAAACACACTAATGTATCTGGATTGCATTTGATTGTATATTATTTCAACATGAGGCATAATCTGGTAAAACAGCTCTAACCAAAACTTGAAATTATCATCATTTAGATATTTTAAAATTCCTGTTGCCTCTGCAAGAGTTTGATCTGCATCGGATGTTGACTGAATTTCAGTAAGGCAATTTTTTAAAGGTTGCAAAGTTTCAGGAACTCTGTTTATGGTCCGTATGTTGAAGTTCCACCTTGTGGAGGAAGAAACATAGAATGCCAACGGCCATATGCTTCTTTAGAATGGACACACGTTGCGGTGATCTTGAAAAGAATGTTGGAGTAGCCAGAATGTTAGAAAAAAATATTTTTGCGTTTCGTGAAATATTTGCTGCATTTTTCATTATTAAATTAAGTTTATGCGCATAACAGTGAATGAAATGTGCATTAGTATGAACTGCTTTTATTTTTGCTTGAACTCCAGCTTTTGCCTTTCATGACATTTGCACCATCAAATGTCTGAGATATCAATTTTTGTTCATTTCTTTGAAGGATTATGTCCAATTGTTCTAAAATACATTTTGATATGCCATCTGCAGTTTGATTTTATGGAATAAAGAATCCCCAGAAACGCTCAAATATTTCTCCATTCCGTAGAAAATACATACCGTAGAAAACCGTAGATATACATACAGTAGAAAAAGGACCATCTGAGTGTGTTCCGAAACATCTGTTGTGTCATCAGCCATTAAAGCTACAAAAGAAGCTTTTCTAATTTCCGTCCTTATCTCCTCATGGTATACTTGAAATAGGTAGTCAAGTATCTCATTCTGAATGGTCTTAGAAATACATTTAAAGACTGCGCTAGTTTCTAAGTGATTCTTCAAATCTGAATCTAATTTAGATGCAAAATTTACTAATCCTCTAAATACCCCTGGATTTACTGAATCGTTTTTTTCATCATGTCCACGTAAGGCAGTTTCCACAAAAGAAAATGCAGCCTATTATTTCGCACAAAATTTCACGGTTCTTTTTAACCTTTATGTTATGCTCATTGACTGAAAGTCTGTATCCCTCACTAAGTTTCTCCTTAATACTAACGGTTCCTAAAAGCGACAGTGAAACTACACTATCAACATGCTTCTTTGACCTCTCACGTTTTTCAGTTTTTTTCTTTCATTTTGTTTATATTTCTGAAACCATATTTTGTCCACGTTACATCACCTCCAAACAGCAACCACGAGAAGCAAAACAGAGCATTTTTTACTTCACAACCGCAAAGCCAACTTTTCCTTTGGCACCATTCAGAATTGAAACTACGAATATATTTCGTATTGTTTCTTATGCCTGGCTGACATATTAGAATATCAGGGGTTGAACGACCTCTTTTCTTAATTGTAATTTTCTCATGGAGCCAGAGCTGGGAAAACGAAAGCTCTTGAAGTTCACTTACAGTCACAGAATTTATTACTTGAGGATGCAAGGACATGGTTAAAGTTTTCTGTAAAATAAAAGAACCGAAAAAATGAATCAAGTAGAATAGCTAAGAAATAATCTAACTAAGAATATGATTTATGATTTTTAAACACAGCACACTCGGAGTAAAAAAAAAGAAACACCTCCCAACGGCACTCCAGATTCGGCACTGCAAGAGCGACAGTGCGCTTTTCCTCTCGGCCTCGTGCGCCGCTTTCTATGTAGTGTGCATGCGCAGAACAGCCAAACACCACGCCGCTGGAACTGTGAAGCGCGCAGTTTCGTAGAAAGACTTTCCTAGCTTTTTCATAAACTGGAGGATGACTATTGACATTAAGTTTAAGGATTATATATTGTAGAAGAATAAAGAAAGAGTTAAAGAAAAAAGGGTACATTATATTAAATATTAAAAATAATAATAAGAAGAAATAATGGGTGCTGCAGTTCCACAGTCCTTATTACCAGCCGCCACTGATCTGGACTGTAAGTCTACACTTTTTCCTTTCTTCTGGATATTTCCATTTTTTATGGACTGGCGTCTGCATCGTGATTTCCATTATATAAGAGCGTTCCAGAAAATTTCCAGAAATACTTTTCCTGAAGAAATTTCCATTCCTTTTCCACTACTTTTCAGAGTCCATCCATCGTGCTGAGTTTGCGCTTAGAAAGAGCTCTTTTCAAGAGACCAGAGCCATATTACTCCCCTGATGAAATATCAGGCTACTTCGCAGGATTACGTTGAAAAGGTATATATGCAATACATGTATCAGTCTTCATTTTTCAACGAATGTCATATTACTTTTCGAAGTGTGACTTATTGTTTTGTCTTGATGAAGTTTCATTCTTTGAAAGTCTTTAGGAAAAAGAAATGGAATTTCTTTTGTAAATATTGTAAAACTTTCTCTTGCGTTTATTTTAACATTTTTTCCTTCTCTTCCTGTTTTCAATTTCCCACTGCAAGAGATTGCAATAATCATGAGCCCCTTACTGAAACTTTCTTTAGATTAAAGGTCTGTACATTTCTTTCTCTTCATTTTTTATGGCAAATAGACCTGTTTTTATTGCAGACTTTTAGGTTCATCAATGGTCACAATGTATTTTTATTTATCACCTCCTAAATAATTTTCAGACAGGGTTCTAAACATTGTTCTGAGTCCAGCCCCTTGCCTCGGGGTGAGCATGGTCTTTTTTTACTTCTTTAAGTTGCAAATGTTGGTTTATTAATTGTTGCCAGATATGTATTTGAAGACTCCATAACTGATTTCTGCATCGGCAGATTTTTTGTTGTTATCTACTGTTTAACTTTTAGAAAATATTAGAAACAGTACGCACCTTTTTCGGGCATTCGTTTCGAGTCTGCTCTCCACGTAGAAGTAATGATTGGCTGTTTTTCCTTTTTTCGATTAATAATGTTACCTATTTCACCCTCAAAAATTTTAAAACCAAGCATTTTCAAACATTCTGAATCATGAAATGGGAATATTTCTCTTCAGAAAGAGCTAAAACATATCCTTCCATCCACAGTTTGTTTAAAGGCGACATTTTGAAAGAAAAATGAATTTAAAAACGGACGATATTTCTCATTTCAAATAATAATCTATTGCCACAAATTTTTATCTCAAAGCATTTGTTTTTTTTAAGTTCTTCAAAGAAGTCGCGTTAAAAATATGTAAACACCCTTTGTACAGTAAAATTTAAGACTTTTCCTCAAAATGCAACATTACTTCCTTTCACAATAAAATAATATTCTGATTCTGATTTAAATAATAAATAATAAAATAATACTCGTTCTGATTTTCTCTATGCCTCCCAGATACAGGGACATACTAACGCTCCTTGATTTATTAGGAATTACACATTACATACCAATTTAAAAACCGAAACCATCAGAAATTTAATTTCAAAAACTGCTCACAATTCTTACTACAGCCTTAAACAACGAAAGAGATAATTTCAGTTCAAAATCGTGAATCGCGTCTCTGAGAAAAACAAGTCTAATACTCTTCTTTTGTAACAATCAGCTTCATTTTAAGGAGGTATTTTGCCCTCTTTCGCACAAAGAAAACTTTAAATGTTTTTAATGTCTTTCCAATACCTTACTCTCGCTACCGGATACGAAAGAAAGCCTTTCAAAATTTCAAAATACTATATTGTTGCATGCGTAATAGATTGAATGCAAACAGCATTAATGATAAGTTGACAAACTTTATTTTTCGCAGAAATATTCGTACAGCTGTTCACAATATGACAGAGAAAAATCAGCAGTTACACTTCAAACTACTAAGAACGTTAAGCATAACGAACTGCGCATCTAAAGTGCGCAAATATCTCAGTACTCCCAACGCACGCTGAACTAGCAAGCAACAACAACAACAGCTCAGAATCAGATGCTCTCTCTCCGATCTTATACAATTTTCACCCTGTGCGCGAGATATTTCTAGTCCTTTTTGCTTCTCGAAATTTCCGGAAGGCAATGTGAGAATCCAATTACGGTTACAGCTAATACAGTGATCAATTACATTTATTCAATTACAATACTTATTTCGGTGATACAGGGATCGGTCCAAAATGTCGCCAAATGGTTGCGAAGTTTGTCGATTTCGCCAGATCTGGTGACAAAATTAATCACTAAAGCTACTACCATCTTGGCGATATCTCGCCAAATAAGCGTGATAGCCATTTACACAATTGTTAAACAGAATCCCTGTATTCTTATTTTTCCGGCAGAGCACAGTCTCCAGATTTTCGTATTACATTAGGCAGAAAAGTACAAAACTTTTACATATAATTGCACTAAAATAATTATTAAAAAAATTGTTCAAAAATCACTCCAAAAAATTACGAAATTTATCATCTCCTCCGCCGTTATTTAAGGAAGAAATCTTCTAAAAAGAAGAAGAAACATATTTATGCATACTTGGCTACAAACTCACTTTTAGGTCTCATTTTTTCAATCCAAAAATAAATTCCTAAATAAAATAAAGTCCCATAACTAAATTAAGACTTGTTCTCGGAAAAGATACCCGCTTTTCTCTTCATAATAAAGTGATATTTTTACGAATTTTGTATATATATGAATCATTTTAGTGAAATTGTATGTAAAATTGTAGTATCTCTTGTACAATGTAACATGAAAGACCTCAAGAAGTAAACATCGCCGGAAAAATAAAGTTCTAGGTGTAAGTTAATTTAGCATTGATGTAAATAGCTGTTCCGCCAAATTGACTATTTATAGCGCCAACCTGAAGATCATTTTGTCCCGATCCCTGTGTAATTGTAACTGGTCCGATTCATTTGTAGCTGTAACTGCGTATGCCTTCCAGCAATTTCGAAAAACCGAAGATACTGAAAATTTCTCGGCGGAGGGACGGGGAACTATATAACAATGGGAGAAAATATAGCTTTTTGTTTAGTTCAGAGTTTAACTGAAAGTATTGAGAGATTACCGTGAGCTTACGCATTTGGGGCCTTTCCTGTTGCCTTACCAACAACCTTATTAGTTAGAAGTGATAACTACTGACTATGGTTCTGCCATAGTGAAAAGAACTGTGCGAGTACTTTTGCGTGAAGAATTCCAGAACTGTTTTCGGAGAACTAAAATTTAATCTATTCTGTGTCCACTCAATCCATTACGAACCTCTACGCAACAATTTTTGGGGGATATCTCTTCTTGGGAATTCAATCTATTACGAACCCGTATGCAAGTAGCGGTACTTTCTAGGTATATGTTCTGTGTGCATTCAATTGATTACGAACCTCTACGCTCGTAACAGTATAAAAAATTAACATTTATAGCCCATAGCTGAAATGGCTGAAATTGCTAAATGATAGTCCTGAATTCTGAAAGGTTATAAGGTATTTCTCCCGCCTTCTTCGCATGCCTTCGTGGTGTAGTGGCCAGCAAGCTAGACGCGTAACCGAGAGGTCCGTGGTTCAATTCCCGGGGAAGGCTTTGCTAATTTTTTATCTCTCCTGCTTCAAAAAATACCTAATATTTCTACAACTGGCGCCAGAACTAAGAAGGTGGTGGATGATAATTCTCCACCACCGGGATTTGGCGATTAGGTTCCCCAAACCTCAGTCGCCCTTTAAAAGGCGCAGTATATAAGGTATTTCTCCCGCCTTCTTCGCATGCCTTCGTGGTGTAGTGGCCAGCACGCTCGACGCGTAACCGAGAGATCCGTGGTTCGATTCCCGGCGAAGGCGTTGCTCATTTTTCATTCTTCTGCTTCCAAAAAAAAAATCCTAATGACTTTACAAGGTGATTAACGAGGAAAAAGTACAGCTTAGGAAAACTTCTTCTGTCCTGCTTAGTTCAGTAGTTAGCGTAATTAGCAGCCATATCATACCCAGGGTTCGTACCCTGGGAAAAAGGCTTCGATGTTTGTAAATGAAGAATGCTTTTGTGGCATGGAGGCGCTCAAATATGCGGAAAGTCTGAATTCTTCTCGAGTGGTTTGGTTGTCGAGATGGGAGACCCTCGAAACTCTGTCCAGATGATTCTTCTTGATATAGGGACAGTACTGAGCAAATTTGACTGTCAGCAATAATGTCATGGCAATGTTAGACGCAATCCTGAGCTCCTGGTCCCAAAACTTTCAAATACGTCACCTTTATAATATGAGTCCACCAGCGGCCGAGCGGTAAAGACGCTGAACACTGGTAGTTCGGTCCGAGTTCCGAACGGGCTGTCTGCATGGGCGTTTTCGTGGTTTTCCCCATGTGTAACGTGTATACGAGCCAGTTTCCCTTAGAAAGTCCTCCACGAAGGCATCTGTCCCTTTAGGCAGATAGCCCTCGTGTGCTTTGCCATAATTGGATAGCCTAACCTAACCTATATAATATGGCAATTATGATTGGCTTTAACCTTTAATATTTGAAAGTTCTCAAATATAGTATAGACATGTAATTTATAATCTTTCTGTAAGAATGGCGAAAACTAGAAAAATTTATTTGAGCATAAAACTTAAGGATTTAATGACAGATTACCTTAAGTATTATTTTTGTACATTAGTATGTTCCTGTAAGACATGCACAGATTTCAGAAGAACCTTAAAGGAAAACCCACTTTCACATTCATGTCAGTATAAAGTAAGTTATAACAGGAAGGGGCTTCAATTTAGTGCTTGTAAAGCAATACACTTAAAATCCCACCGTATAATATCTGTTAGAAACATGAGCGTCAATACTTAGCCTGTTACAAACCCTGCAAGTTAATTATATTTTTACTGCATGAGTTATAGTCACTACGACGCTGCTAAAATTAAACATTTGCGTCAAATTTACGCCGCCTGAAACTAAGTTTATTAAAATTCTGAACAAGCATCATTTCCATGTCACTTCCTAACCCGAATACAAGTCCTTAATTAATAACAATGGAAACTGTTCCTTTAGAAGATTTTCGGTCGATGAACTATTCAAATCAGTTGCGGCTTCTGAACTGCGATCAATTATTTATCACGTTCCCGTTACAGTATTTTGTTATCTGCAATAATCGATGTCTATCCAATATCCGAAATTCTATTTTAAAATGGATAAATATCATGCGGTCTATAATAAATATAAACATTTATAGAAAAAAATTTAATATTAAAATCCAGAAATAGAATTTGGGTGTAAACTGGCTCCGGCCAGGAGCGTTTCCTGAATTTTCGTAAAAAACATGCTCCTGAGCACCAAATCTTCAAAAAATTACACTGGTGTGCAAAAATTAAGGACGAAGTCGAAAAATTAGCATATCAGCTGAACGAAGAGGCAGAGCGGACAGAAAGACCAATCAGGAGATTAAGTAAGGTGATGTACGGTAGCACATGCGCAGATATGCAGGTAGACGTAATGGGGGGGAGTGTCTGAGTAGTATAAAGCATGTTGTCGGTGTAAGATCAGTATTTCTGGCAAAGAGATTGCACGCCGTATAGCAGTTAAAATCACACCGAGTTGCTGCCTCAGCGAGAAATGGCGAATAATCAATCTGTTACACGACATCTGGATGCTTTTACCCGAGGTCGAATCATTGGAAAGTTGGAGGAAGGCCGCAGTGTGACAAGTGTGGCTGCAGAGTTCGGAATTGCTCACAGCATCGTTTCACGACTTTGGAGACAATTTCAAACTACAGGAACAGCTATCCGGGGGTTTAGTAGTGGTCGTCCACGAGGAACCACACCCGCAGATGACCGGTATATTGCCTTACAGGCCAGAAGAAACAGGCGGCAGACAGCGGGAGAAATCGCTAGACACACGACACAGGCGACTGGACGACCGATATCGCGTTTTACCGTGGCCAGAAGACTGCACGGTGGTGGTCTGTTTGCACGACGCCCTGTACGGTGTGTACCTCTAACGCCTGCCCATCGGAGAAGGCGTTCTCTGTGGTGCCGGGAACACCGGAATTGGAGAGACAATGAATGGGGACGAGTACTCTTTACAGATGAGAGCAGATTTAGTCTGAGTTGCGATTCTAGACACATACACATCTGGACAGAGCGGGGAACACGCAATAACCCCTTCAACATCATCAAAAGGGACTGTTTTGGAGGTCGCGGAGTTCTCGTTCGAGCAGACATAATGCTTGGTAGCCGGACCGACCTTCATATCTCCCAAGGAGGTTCGTCACCTGGGACTGCTATTGTAACGAGGTTCTTCTTCCTTACATGCGTCTTTTCACAAGGGCTATGGGTCCTCAGTTCCTCTTCATGGACGACAACGCTCCACCTCATCGCACAGTTACTGTCGAAGAGCTGTTGGAGAGTGAAGATATTGAACACATGGATTGGTCGGCAAGGTCTCTGGATCTAAATCCCGTCAAGCATGTACGGAACTTACTAGGGAGACCCGTGGCAGCACGTAACTTATCGCCAGTAACGATTCCGAAACTGCGATTGGTGCTACAAGAGGAACGAGCAGCAGTGTTTCAACAGCTCATTAATAACCACATATCCAGCATGCACAAATGATTTGAAACCTGCCTAGCAGTCAGGGGAGATCATATCCCCTATTAAAGACCGGATGTTTCTTGCTGGACACCCATCACAGGGATGTTTCGGCCTTCAGTCGCATTGCGCTCCATGCTATATTTTCAATAAAGCTTCTTTTTATCCCTCTGATTTCTCTTTTAGTAAGTGTTGCTTACATTACTCATGTCCTTACGTATTGGGGATCTTACGGCATTAAATGTGTTGATTTGGAAAGCTTTTGTACAACGTTATATTGAAAAAACCGTCTCGTCCTTAATTTTTGCACACCAGTGTATATCAGAATTGTATGACAAGTTAAGAATGGTATTTACTTTCGTTAGAGTCAGTAGGAATGACAAGCGACAAATACGCTGCAATGTTGTTTCCGTTAGTTGAATCTTGTATTTTCAAGGAAATTTTAGTAGTTTGCTCAGAAATCATGCATCAATAATTACAGCTAAAAATTCGCACTCTGAGAAATTGAAACAATTATCATTATTTTCAAAGAATGTGTCAGGACTGAGGGTTCTATGCATACTTTTGGCGAACATGGTCGTGATAGTATCAAGTCCTGATCTCGAACAGGGAGCTGAATGCACCTATGTTCTGTCATAGAACAACTGTGGTTAAGTGGTAGAATAACTGTACGTAAGGAGGGTTTTAAAATGACCCTTTTATTAAACGACTCTTTACAGCCACTTTCCAACTCGGAAGGGATAACAGAAAATAATGACCGCACTTGGGTCTAAACTGAACAATCAAATAATTTAAAATAGCGTTGAATAGAAATTAAGTAGTCGTTGCTCACAGAGCTATGAACGCGAGGTTGGCTCTATGCTAAACTATCAATGGTGCGTAGCAAGATTTAGCTAATACTAACGCACTTAGATTGCTTCAATAAGTAATAGAGTAACAGCGCTAAGGCTTAGAATTTAAATACTAGCTAGTCAGCCGAACGTCGAACAGAGCAGCAGTGATCTGAAACTAAAAGCTCTCTCACACCGAGAAGTTCCTCGCTAACCTTTTAAATACAAACCTTGGCTCCGCTTCAAATTAGCATAAAGCTGAAACGCGCTCTCATTCTAACGGGAAGTTGAAATAAGAAATCATAGGAAAGGGGAAATTAAAATAAAACTTTGTTAGTTTAAACTAAAACCTTAGAAATGAAGTGCAAAGAGAGCAGAGAATTTCTTTGGCGAAAAAACTGGATAGGCTTCTTGGTACACTGTGCTTAAAAAAAAAAAAAGAAAGAAAGAAAAAAGAAAAGAAAAGAAAAAAAAAAGGGGGACAGTGCTACAGCTCTTGTTCTACTGGGCCGATTGACGAAATTCAGCTTGTGTTTTCCTATGTCTCGAAAGCGCGACTTAGGATGCGTATTAGATTTATATATAGTATTGTTCTAATATACGTATTTTGACACAAAATCGGACTTTTTCTCAAATGACATGCCAATCTTTTTACACATTACCAATCTACGACTCAATTATGCCAAACTGCCAAGTTTTGTAAAATTCGCGCAAGTAGTTTTTAACAAATTCGATCTCAAACTTTTCGCTCTCAATTTTAATTAAATTTGATATATATTTATTAATATCTCTTTTCTTATTACAGTTACTTGATTCCTTCTTTCACAGTTGGAAATTTAGGTTCGCTCCAAATAAAATGCACCCATTTTTTATAATTTATTTTTTAAATTTGTATTTTGAAATAACTTTTATAAATTTTTGAAAAAGATTTTGAGTTATAACCTATAAAATGTTTTTCATCACCTTAAAGTTGACCTATTTCTAAGTATACCTGCAAAACATTAGAGCTTTTTATTCAAAATTTTCGAAGATATGCGTGAATTTATATGTTAGCGCGTTTTGAAATTTGGCATATTTGTTGAAAGCAATAATAACATCTAATGTGGTTTACGCACTTTGTTAAATTATTTGAAAGTAGAACGATGTAACTTTTTTTCTGCTCGTGCCCAATGTAAAAAGGTAGAAGTAATGTGACTTTTTTTTCCGCTTCTGACAATGGAAGAGATAGAAAAATAGGTTGCCGTGTATTAAGAAGTTCGCTAAGTGAATTATTCTTGGCGAAAACTGAAAAAAAAATTGCAAAGTTAAGTTTTTGAATTTCTCCGTAAATCTCGCACTAGATTTTACGAAATTTAATATTTAGGCATAATTTGAGTCGTAGAATCAAAATATGGAAAAAAATTGGTATCTTATTTCAGAAAAAGACCATTTTATGTCAAAATACCTATGTTAGAATAATGCTATATATAAATCTAATACATATGCTAAGTCGCGCTTTCGAGACATGAAAAGAGCAATGTGAATTTCGTCAATCAGCCCAGTAGAACGGGAGATATAGAACTGTCCTCCCCCCTTTTTTTCAGCAGTGTACTTATAATACTGTTTACATATGATTGTGTAGCAACATCGTGAACAATTTTTTCAGTTTTCCATACGTTGCATGAATCTCATATTATACAATTATTTAAATTTTTTCAGCTCATCCATCGTCTTTTTCTTTTTATATGCGTAGTTTGTAATACTTTCGTACATGTAATTTTAATGAATCCTAGTTGGAAATAAAATTTCCTCATTCGTTTATAAAGGCATAAAGGCTTCTAGAGTAACATTTGAACTGAATGGTTACAAGTTTTCGTAGAGTACACGTAAACAATTTTTAGGAATTTTGCCTTACTCCCCCCCCCCCTTAAAGTTTCTGAAATCTAATACGTTCAAATTTTTACATCCATTTTTTACTGCTTCACTGATGTATAATTGCGCAAAGAAGTATATTAAATGTTTCTACCCTACACTCACATTTTGCTCTTTTAATTTTCATCTCTGAATAGTTTTGCATTTTAGTCCAAAGGGGCTTTGTTCCTGAAGGACTATTGTTTTCGCTTTGCGATTTTGCGTTGGAAGCATTAAAAGTCTGAATCACTTTACAAACTGCTGCCACCAAATCTTGCCGCGCTGTATTCTATTTAAAGAAATTAAATAATGAAGAATCTGCATAAACGTATGTATATTTCTCCAAGTGTGATAAAACAGCGGTATCTAGAGCCATCCAGTTTTGAATAACGTACGTTTCCACCCGAATATGCGCATCTGGAAGTCCCAATTTGGAATTTGTTTTATTATCGATTTCATATTTTGTAAATCTTTAACAAATTTTTGATTATCAAACTCAAGGATTTCAAAGCGAGGAATGGTAACGTTGTACAGAAAAAACATTTTTATCTCCAGCGCGGGAGACTGTGTATAGGAAATTCTAAGATATGCTCAGCTTAAAATTATTTTGCGGTATTGCTGTTGAACTGAATTTTATGGTTTAAGTGCGAAGAACATGATGTTTAATAAATAAAGGTAACACACAAAATGTTAAAAAAACGTCTGTTTGGATGTAATTTAAAATCTGAAACATTTCAGTTTTTTTTTTTTTGTTAAAGTTAAGATCTAGTATGTTCAGATTTTTACAGCTATTTATTTTTGCCGCTTCACTGATTGTATAATTCTGAAAAGAAGTATTTTAAATGCTTTTACTCTAATCTCACATTTTGGTCTTTTGGTTTTCAACTCTGAATAGTTCTGCTTTTTTTCCCCTTATTCGTGTTTCTGATAAAGCTCTTTCTGTATCAGTAAAGCATTCTTATCAACTTTGTCAGTTGCATAGGCTACAAATTTGCCAGTTTTTTATACATTAAAAAAAACCTGGACCTTGTTTAATTCTCCAAAAGCCGTTTCTACCAGAATATTACATTTAGAAAGCTCTAAATGTATGTCTGCAATTAGATAAGAAACCGGTAATGCTAAAAAGCCTCAAAAACACATTCAGCAGTAAAAATAATTTCATATTTCTGTTAGAATTCGAGAAAGGTCTTTGCGATTATGAGCGTATCTGGATTCGTATTTTTTAAATTTTGAAATGGCCTTTAACGCATAAAGAAAGTCAACGTATAGAGCCGATATGTCATCACAGTGCGTGTCAAAAATTTCAATAATTTTCTTTTCCAGTGGTATCTGTAGTTATTTTTCTCCATACAATGAGAAGGTTAAGCGAATGTATTTTTTTGGGGGGGAGATAATTTCCTTCAATAAATTAAATGACTGAATTTCGAGACTTTCTTGATAGATCTCCGGGAACTAGATTTCTAATATGACTATAACACGAAGCATGAACTTTTTTTGCCCAAAACGGGCTATTAATCTCGAAATAGGATTTTGCGCCGGTTCAATTATAAACAGGCGAAATTCTTTTCGAATTGTTGCCACCAAATATAATCACTCTGTATTATTTTTAAAAGAATCAAATAAAGAATCTGCATTTATGTGTATATGTTCCCCACAGTGTGAAAAAACATCGGTACCTAGAGCCATCAAATTTTGAATAACGTAACCCTTCACCCGAACATATGCACCTGAAGGACAAAATTTTTTAATTCCGAATTTTATATTTCCTATTTTTTAAAACTTTAAGGAGTTTTTAATTAACAAACTCAACAATTTGAATGTGAGCAGTGGCAACATGGAATACAACATTTTTACCCCAAGCGCGCGAGGCAATCTGTCAGGAATTGTAAAGATATGTTGTTTTTAAGCATTTAGTGATTTTGCTGTCAAACTTTATGAACTTGCATTCGAACCTGGCCCTTATTTAGCCTTTACATTTGACAATCAAATTTTTTGATAAAAAAATTTCAGCTTTACATTGTAATTAGTACAGCATTTTATTATTATTATTATCTTATTATTTTACCAATTTTATAAATATTTCTTTCGATTGTAATTAGTCCAATTTTTTCCTTTGATTATAAATGTTTTATTTCGACATTACATGTAAGTTTTTCCTTATATAATTTGTTTCTATTTGTGTTCGAACAATAAAAACGGGTAGGGAAAATAGACCAATTCAGTGAGAGCCACAAATATGTATAGATTTCTTGAAGGACTGTATATAAAAAATTTTTTAGAATTAATAACCATTATGCTAATTGACGATAGAGGTCTCAGTGAGTTAATCGGAATGAAACTCGTTTTTTGTTGTTCAGTTAATTGACTTCGTTTAAAGCTTCAGAACAGCTTCCCTTGGCAAGTTCTGTTTGGAGCTTTAAATAAAAAAAAGATTAACTTTGGTTTTCACTGTTTTTGTATTTTAAACTTTTTTTTACTTTTCCTGTTCCAAATGTATATTATAAAATTTGCAAGTTCATAAAAACGGAAATAGGTAGGGGATCATGATTCTTACAATCCTTACGTAATTCTCTCGTATATTTCATTTCCCGTTACTTTTTCATTATTTATTTATTTTTAGCCAAAAGGGGCTTTATTCCTGACGGGCTATCAGTCCCGAAACGGCATTTTGCTTCGAATCACTAAAAATTTGAATCAATTTTCAACTATTTGCGGCAAATATTATTGCTCTGTATCATACTTAAGGAAATTAAAAAATGAAGAATCTGCATGAATGTATGTCGGTTTCTCGCAATGTGAAAAACAACGGTATCAAGAGCCATCAAATTTAGAACAACGTTGTCCTCCACTCTACGGGCACCTATAAGACTGAATTTGAAATTTCTTTTATTGTCTATTTCCTATTTATAAAACTTTAACGAATTTTTGATTAACAAACTCAGAAATTTAAGAGCGAGCAGAGGCAACACTGTACGGAATAAAACATTTTTTATCTCCAGTGCGCGAGAATGTCTATCGGAAATTCTAACGAGATGCTTTTTTTAAATATTTTTAGTCCAATGGGGCGTGTTAGCCCAAATGCTCTCGTCACGTGTATCCGTGTGTAAATGAAAAAACTGCCTTTTGGGTGTAGTATAGAATCTGAAAGTTTTCAAATTTTTTTTCATTATTTACTTACTTTTTTAATTTCAATTTTAATAGCAAAATTCGAGGTTTTACCGAGAGTTTTTAATTACTTTTTTCGTTAATTGCATTTTCCCATATAAACATTTTTAAATGAACATAAATACTTTATATCACTTTTGGAACGTCGATACGGTTTTACAAAAACTAAACCAATCACCAAAACTAAACCAATGATATTATATCACTCTTTCTTAAGATTATATCGTCAAAGCATTCCTTACAGCGTTACTTTTTTGTCGGACATCAAGATTGTTCTGGACTTGCTTTCGAAAGAGCTGATGAAGATATTTATAAATTCTAAACCAGAACTTGGAGATTACTTGTGTTCGGGAAGAAAAATTAGGATTCCTTCGAGTTTATCAAAAAAAACTAAGTCATTCAAGAAATACCTCATTCCCTAAACATTTCCGCACACTCCAAACCTTTATTTCATCTGGCTGTGTATGCATCTATCGCTTGACATCTATCGCTTGCTGTCGGTTGCGTACCTACTACCGAAATCTTGAAGTTATAACTGTAGAGACATTCGGTTTTTTCGAAGCGGGGGTCATGAAAAATGAGAAATGCCCTCGCCGGAACTCAAACCACGGATCTCTCATCACGAAGGTATGCGAAGAAGGCGGGGGAAATACCTTATATAACATTCAAAAGATATGCAATTAAACAACGCCAATTATGGATCAAAACTTCAAAAGTGATGTTATGGATACCTACACTGATGTCCAAAAGTTAAGCATAATTAATAATTATGTGAATAAAGAAGGAATTGTAAATCAGAATGGCAGAAAACGTAATATGCGAGTGTAAAATGGTTATAAAATAAGAAGCAAATCAAAAGAACGATAATAATTAATTTTATTATCCAAAGTAGCAGTTTGAAAGAAAACTGAGAATAGCAAGGGTTCACACTTTAAAAAAATGAAAGAAAATATTAAATAAATTACTGATGCTGCAGTTTAATAAGGCGTGTGGTCACCTCTGACAGCCAGGCACGCTGCACAGCGATTTGCCATACTTGCTATGAGATGATGAATGAGTTGTGGGCTCAAACTGTTCCAAGCTTCTTGGAGAGTTCTCTTCAGTTCTGTGACGGAGCTTGGTGGGTGCGAAAGGGTTGCAATTTGTCTCCCGAGCATATCCCATATATGCTCGATAGGATTTAAATCAGGGAAGTTCGCAGGCCACGATATGCCCTGGATGTTTTCCATTTTGAAAGAAGTCATCATCCAGCACCGCACGGTGACATGGCGCATTATCATCTATGGTTATGAAGTCAGGACCGACAGCACCTCGAAACAAGCGAACATAAGGCTCAAGAACTTCGTCTCTGTATCTTCGACCAGTCACAGACCCCGTGTCAAAGAAATGGAGGTCTGTGCGGCCGTCGTCATGATGCCTGCCCATACCATTACTCCCCTTGATGGAAAATGATGTCTTTCCGATATGTTTCTTGGTTCAAAACGCGTTTCACGTTCTCTCCCTATCGTTACCCGACGAGAATCAGTACTCAGACTAAACCGGGACTCGTCACCGAACATCACATTGGCCCACTCTCCCCCACTCCAATGTTGATGTTTCAAACTCCAGTTCAAACGAGCCCGTTTCTGCGCAGACGTGAGGGGAATGCAAACTGCTGGTCTTCTGGCATACAAGCCAGCGTGATTGAGTCTCCTGTAAACAGTTTGTCTCGAAATTCGTATTCCTGTGGCGACTGTGAGCGCCGAACCCAGTGCTCTGCCAGTACTGCCCCTCTGACGTCGCGCACTTATTACCAGATATCGGTCTTGGCGAGAGGTTGTGACTCATGGTAGACCTGATACTGGTCGTCCGGTAACATCTCCCGTTCTTTGAAACCTCTGCCACAGTCTTGAGATTACAAACTGGTTCACATTCAGAATTCGAAACACTTCGGTTTGTGATCGTCCGGATTTCACCATTCCAACGATTCTTCCTTTCGCAAACATCTTCAGTTGGCGTCTTTGTGCCATCATTCATCTTGTTTGATGGTTAACAACGTTCTTTCGCACAGCAGTTGTCCGAAACGTGTCTGAACTGCCTATGCTCCGTGAATCGGTTTCTCTGCGTTTCGACATGCTCAGGTGTTTCGCGCAGGACGTAGTCGACTGAAATGTTTTGCATAAACCCAATGTTTCTTCTTCACCCAATTAATATCCGCAAGAAATTTGGAATAATTTTAAGAATATTTACTCCATGTTTTTCGCATTTTACAATTTATGCTTAACTTTTGGACATCAGTGTATGTTAGGACCAGAGATTTTCGAATATGTCCCAGAGATTTTCGAAGTCCTAACTATGCTTTCTAGAGAATATTCCTTCATCCATTCTCACATTGTACTAGTTCAAAAGTACACGGCAGTCTCAGAAATCATACTCATTTCTCATCAACTAAGTTCTGTCGTTTTATGCGCATCTGTAGGATACTCCCGATTAATTACTGAAAAGTAGCTGGTCAGATTTACATGAGTACATAATATTTTATATTGTATACTCTGAATATCTAACACATAGCTAACGAAGGTAATTCCTGATTCTTAAAGGTGCAGTGCAGGTGTCTTAGTCTCCTTCTGTCAACCTATAAGGTATTTCTCGCGCCTTCTTTGCATGCCTTCGTGGTGTAGTGGTCAGCACACTCGACGCGTAACCGAGAGGTCCGTGGTTCGATTCCCGGCGAAGGCATTGTTCATTTTTCATCACTCTTGCTTAGAAATAAACCTAATGTCTCTACAAACCTAATTTAAGTTTACCTTAAGGTGACGGATTTAGACAATACAATTATTTTCTTGTCGAATAGCTGCAACATATCAAGTTAACATTGACTCACTAACTGAAAAATATTACTTTTCCTAACGTATCTTCGAGGTATCTAAACATAAGGCATCCTGACGATGTCTATAAAGGTACTGTCTATAAAGAAGTTATATAGGAAAATAGCTTTAATTTCGCTTGCATTATGCCACAGACATTGTTCTGGAAAAGGCAGATCAGACTGGAACGTTTTTTACATATGCATTAGTTTTCTTTCGGTCTTTAAGAAATTCGAAAGCAGTAGTGAGACTTCTGTCAGCAGATGGCCGAGTTTCCGCTTTCAGAGGAATTTTCGTGTACTGTTCTTCTTCGTGCCAGGTTTGTAAATCCATGCAGTAAATATATAAGGTATTTCTCCCGCCTTCTTCGCATGCCTTCGTGGTATAGTGGTCTGCATGCTCGACGCGTAACCGAGAGGTCCGTGGTTCGATTCCCGGCGAAGGCGTTGCTCATTTTTCATCTCTCCTTCAAAAAAATCCTAATGTCTCTACAAATATACTGAAAGATAACATTAATAACAAGTTTTAATCTGCGTGCAACCGAGGAAATTGCTCTTAGCTACTTTTCAATTTTCCATTCCTGAAATATCTTTCAAAACTTGTCTTTCCCTTTATTACTAAAGATGAGATTTGTTATCGGACAGCAAATCTTAATGAGTGTGAAATTCATTCCACATAAATTTCTTAAAAATAATGCCGGAAGTTGTGAACGTTCACTTCCGCCATTGACAACAGCCATAGGAGCCATTTTGTTATATACTTGCAAGGTAAAACGATTGTAATATATGGCTTAAAATTTAATTGTAGACTTTGAAGTGAACAGCAGGCTTTAAATGATTCGAACATATGCCTTATAAATGAACGTTAACATTATTATATTTACATTTAACTGCATTTTTAACTAGATGTATATCATTGTCACCTTATGTAATAGACCTGTAACTACTGCCTTCATCTTATGCAACAGAATACTAATACAGTTTGCATTATAATTAATTAAATTATAATACAAACCACAATGCTATTTCTCCACTGAAAACATGTTCTCTCTTCAAGAGCCTTGTATACTCATGCCATTTCACTAGTGGTATCATGTCATTCTTAACTTCAACATGCATTTTATGCAACCCAGAAGTACATCGGGAATTGAAATGTGCATTTTTATTGTCGACGGTAATGTGTATGTATGTTTATTGTATACAATAATGTGCATTTACATTGCATAGCACATATTTATATTATAAGGTATTTTTCCCCACCTTCTTCGCATGCCTTCGCGGTGCAATGGTCAGCACGGTGGGCGCCTATTCCAGAGGTACGTGGTTCGAGTTCCGGCGAAGGCGTTGCTCATTTTTCATCTCTCCTGCTTCAAAAAAACCTAATTCCTCTGCAGTGTTACATATCACGTACCCTGTTTCCACTTTATGTAGTTCATTACTCTGTTTATTAGTAGCACAACACCTTAATAGAGTCTCTTTGCTGAAAAATTGTACGTTCTTCAACAGCTCTGTTTGCTCATGTTTTCATTATTATTATTATTTATTAGTATCGCAACAATGTTGTCTGCACTGTCATTCCAGACTTTGGCAGTAGATCAACTCCGATGAGTAGGTGAAAATCCCGTATGGAAAATAACCTTGGTCTGGAGCCTGCTCAGCGGCAAGTAGTAGTAGTAGTAGTAGCAGCCATATGAGATAAAATACATTTATCAAAAAATATCTTATGGGTAATCATAGACCAATCTATTACTTTTTATCAGCTGTCTAGAAATAAATGTCATTTGTTGTTCTTAATTCATTACGGTTATTAGAAAATTTCCTGACTCCCATCTTGAATATGCAGAAATGTCACTTGTGTGGAAATGTGATGAGAGGAAATGTCACATCACCTTAATTTAGATACCAAGAAAGCAGTCTAAAAGAAAAATCTTGGAGATAACAAGCATAGATCAAAATATGAAGGAAAAAATGTCTCATTTATGTATGATCTGCCTGTGTATCAGAACGAAGTATTCTGAATTTTGAAAAGGTTAAGTTAGAATACAGCTGCTGAGTCTATAAAATCACATTATTAATAGAGATGAAATTCATTAGTTTTAGTCGTTAATTTCAATTAAAAAAGAATGTACATTTCTTATATTAATTTCCCTCTGACGTTGAAGCGTTAGAACATACACAATGAAACGCATTGAACACTTTTTATAAGCATTTATTTAGTACATGATGTTTCATATACTAAATAAGTTATACATTTAGTACAGGATGACTATTAGCAAATGATGTTTCATTGTGGGTCGACTTTTGTCATTGATTTTTGATATACTTCCTGATAAACTATCGAATTCAAATTTTGTATACACACTGTTTGTCAGTTCCAATCAATGGCATGAAGCAATGAAAAATTAGAAAATATTCCATCAGGTGAAGCGTCATTTGGAACGGGTGAATTGACGCATTTAATACTTGCATTACAACCCCCACCCCGATTTGATTTCTGTCACGAACATCTGTGTGTACCGATCCATCATTGGTGATGGATGGCCATTTACGTCTTTCCAAATTTGAGTGACACGGTGCAAGTTCTTCTGTTAGCATTCAGCTTCGCGTATCTTTTGCTTCAAAAAAATAGAAAATAGATAGGAAAACATATTTTTTAAACGTTTTTGTATTCCCTCTCGTAGTTTCTGCTTTACGTATTGAGTTCTTAAGAAGCTTTTCATAGACCAAAACCGAAAAACTATATTACACATTTGCACCCAAAGCGCATCTTACCCTTGTGAAAAGACACTTGTCATTTTATTAATTTATAAAGTCTACAGTAACACTAGAATCACGTATAATAAGGTAAAAACTGCTGTTAGTTTTTGTAAATATTTGTGTTTGATTGATTGTATTTTGATTTTTGCCTATTTTTATAAACTTACGCATTGTGTTTGTTTATTTGTTTGCTGTTTAGTGCATTTTATCAAATAATTTCATTGTGTATTTTTGTTTAATCGCAT
The DNA here is from genome assembly GCA_000611955.2 of Stegodyphus mimosarum. Taxonomy (NCBI): domain Eukaryota; kingdom Metazoa; phylum Arthropoda; class Arachnida; order Araneae; family Eresidae; genus Stegodyphus; species Stegodyphus mimosarum. Next base: position 484,096 of record KK114934.1, read on the forward strand.
TTGTTGCCACATATTGCATTTCTAAGTGTTCATTTCGTGTATAGAATTGTAGGTTTTGTGACTCTGAATCGATCAACACTTAAATTGCGAAAATACCTCATTTATAAACCGAGAAGCCGTGAAAACCTCTCTGGACCAGCCTTGGCAAAAACTACGTAGCCACTTAGGTGATATTTAATGATTAATCGCCACATTTGGAAGGTTTTGAAAACTTGAGTAGTTTTAAGTTTTATGAAAGTGTTTGGAAAATGCATTGTATACCCATAGAAGCAGCTTCTCCCGAAGCTTCCATAAATGCCAAGAGATAGGAATACGTTCAAGATGGAAGTCAGTTCATTGATTTAACCGAGTAAGTCACTTCGTAACCGTGCAGTTTGACTTCAATCTGTAAGTGATGCCAGTGATCTGCGATATTTCTCTTAACCCTTTGCACTCGAGAGGTGACTCTCAGTCACCACTTGATTTGATTCGATAACTCGAGAGGTGACTGTCCATCACCACTCTGTTTGACGCAATAATTCGAGCCGTAAAGATTTATTTAGGTTTGGTTTGGGCAAGATCGCTTCATGACTGTATACAACAGTACATCCGTATACAACGACTGCCAATCTTTAACCTTAAATAGGTTTTTTAGATTTATCGTTATACGCGTCTTCGACGCACAGTGGTGAAATAAATTAAGAGAATTTCCATATTTTATCGAATTGCATGAAAAGAACTGAACTGAAGGAAAAACCACTGCTTCTAGATAATAGTCCAAATCTTGTACGGCAAATACATAAGCGTATACGTGTGTGTAGGCGAAGCCAGTAGAAAAACAGGCTTTATAAGAGCTTGGAGAGCAAGACGAATTCCGCTCGCTAGCACACCTCGGCGAATTCCTTTTCGTTATCGTGCGCAATCGGTTAAATTCACATCGGAACAGTAAAACTGAGTAACCACCAACGTTTAGATAATGGAATGAGGAGACGAATTGTCAGGACGCTAGAGGCAGGAAAGTCCAGACATGCAGAGAGTTTAATTTAACGCTCAGCGATAACCTATGGAAACAGTTCCAGGATACTCGATCCATCGAGAGAAAGTCTGGGCATGGTCGTTCAAGAGCCACGACAGCCAGAGAAGATCGCTATTTGTTCATTTTAGCGGGGAGTAAGACAGAGGCTACAGCTTCTCAGCTCTTTCGGGACCTGCATGAAGCCACAGGAACCCGTGTAACGACTGCGACTGCTTCCAAAAGACTGAATGAGAGGATTGTTTGCCAGAAGACCGGCTGTTTGTGTCCCGCTCACGTCTGCGGACAGGAGAGTCAGATTAGCATGGTGCAGGCAGCATAGTGATTGGAGGACGGGCAATGGGCGACCGTTCTGTTCACCGACGAGTCCCGTTTTAGCCTAAACACCGATTGTCGCTGTAATTTCATATGGAGAGAGCCAGGGACCCGCTACTTACCCTCCGATGTGCTCGAAATCAACAATTATGCCGGAGTGGTGTAATAGTCTGGGCAGTCATCCTGTCTGCACACCTCTCCACGTCTTTGACAGAGGCTCTGTGACTGGTGTGAGGTAGGTGATAGGTGACGGAGGACGGGGACACCTGGTGTCTAACAAAGGTAAGCAGGTATATGTCCCACGCCCTCCATTATCTTAAACCGGCAGCTATCGAGTCCCAGGAGACTTGCCTCGGGAATGCATTTGCTTCTCTGTGAAGTTGCATGAACGAACACGGACTTGAATGATGTTTCATGAATACATTAGCTGCGTGAATATAATATATAAGCTGTTAAAATATATTAGCTGTAGAATGCGTTGGTGAAACTCTTGGGCGCACGTTGACATAATTCTTAGATACATCGACATATACTAATAATAATAATACATATACATACAGAATAATACATATATATAAGACAAATAATAATAAAATGTCAAATGCTAATATTAATATTAATAATAATCATACTGATACTAATAACAATAACAATAGTAATAATATTCTTAAGTGCATGAAATATGATCCATCAATAAAATACATTAATACATTGGATACCTGGTAAAGTTACATGAATACATTAGATATGTACTTGACAGCTTGATAACAATAGTAATACATTAGATATGCACTTGACAGCTTGATAACAATAATAATAATTACAATAGTAATACTTCTTAAGTGCATGAAATATGATCCATCAATAAAATACATTAATACATTGGATACCTGACAGAGTTACATGAATACATTAGATATGTATTTGACAGCTTGATTACGGTAAGACATACATTAGACCTATTTACATTCATTATTTGGGGTTGCGTTATTTGAGTATATACGTGCGTTTTTATAGTAGATACATAATTATGTTATAAATACCGTTTATACATTTAAATGCTAGTTATATACCTGAATACTTGATTGCAATAAAAACATAATAGATACATAATTATGTTATGAATACCGTTTATGCATTTAAATACTAGTTATATGCTTGAATACTTGATTACAATAAAAACATTTGATTAGTTGATTGCATTTACTATATACATTATTTATGGGTACTTGAGTAATGTTGTTGAGTAATATACAATAATTCTTGGATACATAAAGTACGTATGTATCGTAGTTACATTGAATACATAAATTCATGTAAGCTTGAATATTATTTATCTCACTGCTCTATTACTTAATTAATTAATTATTTTTTACTGCTGCAATTCTGGTATTAGTGGCACGCGTTGTCACTGTTGCTGGTGGAGTAAAACATGAAAAGCAAGTTTCAGGAGTAAAGCCCGTTTCAGGAAGAAAATTGACATAGATCTTACTTAGTTCGTGGCCACAATATCCAGTCCTGCTAACATTAGCAGGTTTATGATGTTGTAGATCCTCTGTCGTAGGGCTGGAGTTCTCAGTATAAACCGTCTGAATGGGTTGATATTGGTGGAGGGCATTCTGATATGGAATCTTTCGGTTAGTGGACATTCGGTGACATAGTGGTCAGGGTTTCCTTGTGCTCCGCAAATGCAAAGGCTCGAGTCCGTGATGGCTCGGGTGAAGAAATACTCAGGGAATGGGCCATGTCCACTGATATATCTAGTAAGCTGAGCAGCAGAGCAAAGTCTATTTATGCAGACTTTTGGGAGAAAATCGTACGTGCGACGCCCTTTGTCGCTGTTGTCCCATTCCATTTGCCATTTTTGTAGAGAAATGTTCAGAATACGGCGCTTAAGGTAGGATCTTGGTGCCGGAAAGTAGCATTGGGTAGCCTCTATATTAGAAGCCGCTTCTTTGGCTAGAGAATCAGCGAGCTCATTCCCGGCATATCCTGCATGTGCCTTGGTCCAATGGAGCGTGATATTCAGATGCGTGCTGTTGCGAAGTAATTGTTGTATGGACCTTACTGGTTGTGAAAAATGTGAATGATTACGGATTGCTTGTAGCACAGATTGGCTGTCTGAGATTATTTGTATATTTCGAAGATTCTGTGTAATGGCATAGCGGACTGCTTGCTCCAATGCTATGGCCTCTGCCTGGAAGAGGCTGTTATGTTCCGCGAGTGTCCCTTCCAGTGATATATCTGTTCAGAGTTAGTGAGATGGACTAAAGCACTTCCTACACCTGCATCAGATTTTGAGCCATCTGTGAAGATGGCTGAGGTCAGCTTTGAACCGCTGTGCTGTGTCAGTATGACTTTAATGCCTTTTCCTCTGTCTGAGGGATGGGTGTGGGATACAGTACATCGTAGCTCAAACTCTGTAGGTGCGAATGGGGAGCCATGGTAGGTAATTTCCTGTTGCAGATGGAGTAACTTTGATAGCACTGCCTCATGCTCAACGTAGATGTGGAGTGGAAGCAGGCCGGCCAAAACGTTTAGCGCATCTGTGGAAGTTGTTCGGAAGGCTCTGGTTATGGTGAGGGCAAATGGCCGTTGTACTGAGAGTAGCTGTTTAACTTTGCGTCCTCCCATTGGTGATGCCCAGATGGCGGCGGCGTAGGTAACCATTTTTTCAATTACTGTTTTGTACAGTAATTTCTGGAAGTGAGGGTTCCTTCCCCAAGTAGCACCCTGCAGTTGACGTATTTTGTTTGCAATGGCTTGAGTTTTTGTTTTAAGATATGCTATATGAGGTAGCCAGGTAAGTCCTTTATCCCATACAAGGCCTAGTAGTTTCATTTCATTGCGAAATTTTATGTTTTTCCCATTGATAGGAATACATGGCTTCCTGACTGGATTCTTCCCCTTTTTAGGAATGAGCAGCGCTGTGCATTTGGCCTCGGAGATGGTTAATTTAATACTGTGGCATAGATTTGCGAAGATGGAGCATACTTCCGTGCCACGTTGCTCAATTTCGTTGCGAGTATTCCCACTAATGACAAAGGTGGCGTCATCTGCATAAGCAACTAGTTTTGCATATGACGGCCAGGGATGCCTGATCACGTGGTTAAATGTGAGGTTCCAGAGTACTGGGCCTGCACATGAACCTTGAGGGCAGCCTCTGACTTGTGGTTGTCGTATGATGCCATTATTGGTAGATATGAGAAGTTCTCTGTCTGCAAGATAATTGCAGAAGGTCTTATATAGATTAGCAGGACAGTGAGCATCCCTTAGAGCCTGCTTGATAGCAGGCCACCATAGAGAGTCGAAGGCTCCCTTAAGATCTAGGGAGATGAGAGCTGAGTGCTGTTTCCGCTCTCTGTTGTTTTGAATTGCCGCTTGCAGTTCTGCTAGTGCATGGATAGTGGATTTCCCTGCTCTGAATCCAAATTGGCATGGACTTAAGCAATTAGTGTTTTCTATGTGGTGTTTTAATCTACTGACGAGTAGCCTCTCGTAAGTCTTCCCTAGCGCAGAAAGTAAACAGATGGGCCGTAGAGAGGAGGGGACTGTTGGATCTTTATTTTTCTTAGCAAAAAAGACAACTTGTCCGGATTTAAAAGCTTTTGGAAAGTGATGAAACGCTAGAAGTTTGTTAAAGTAAGTCAAAAAGAAAGCTGAGTGAGAGAGAAATGCTATCTTGATAATACTGTAGTCAAGACCGTCTGGTCCTGGAGCTCGTTTCTTAGGAAGACAATGGAAGGTGGTCCTTAATTCCTTATCAGTGAAGGGCACGTCGTCTGATATTGCTGGAATTGCAGAGTCGTTCCGAATTCGAGATTGGGAATCTGTGTCGCTGGAAGCATCGTCTGTAGGAAAGATAGCATCTATGATAGTGCTGAAGGTAGAGAATGTAGAATTTTCTGTGGCAGAGGAGCTGAGCTGAAAGTAAATTTGAGAGGGGGTGAAGACTTTGCTTGTCGCTATCTTGTGCAGAGTTCCGTAGGGTTCAGAGCTGGTTGTACAGTATTTCTGCCAGCTTCTGCATTTAGCAGACAGAATATTCCTCTTGTATATTGTTCTTGCTTGTTGGAATTGCAGCAGTCTTGTTTCTTTCTCCTCTGGTGGGCTGCTACGTATTTTCCGGCGAAGTGCGCGGCAGCGTTGTCGCATAGTACGTAACTCCTTCGTCCACCAATTAAGCGTCGTAATGCGTTTTGTGCTCCTAGTCGGGAGAATCTCCTCGCAAGTAGTTTGGATGTCTCGTAGCAGGTGATCTGTGTATGTATCCAAAGCATTATTGTGGGTACAATCATGAAGCTCATTAAGTTTTGAGGCCAGTAGCAAATGTAGCTTAATTTTTAGTGGAGCTATTTTATTTTTTTGCAATTTATAACGCCTGATGATGGAAATTTCCATAGAGATGTTGATGGTAAAGGTAATATACTTGTGGTCGGACGCACTGATATCATCTTGTACTGTCCAGTTGTGTATGAGATTGGTGGCCGCCGGGGTGGAAAGAGTTAAATCCGGCCAGCCTATACCGTAGCCACTGTCGAAAGTGGGAGGCGAGTTGGCTTGATTCAGGAAGCAGAGGTTTTTGCTCGAGATGTAATCTTCTAAATCGATGCCCTTGGAGTCATTAGAGGGGTATCCCCAAGATATGTTGTGGGCATTGAAGTCTCCACATATGATTAATTTTGAGGCCTGTTTATGCTGTAGTAGGATGTCTATGTAGGAGGCAGTGTTGGAGATGCCTTCTGTAGGCGGTGAGTAGATGGAGGAGAGAACAAGGTACTTGTTGTAGAATTCTAAGATAATGGCACAGTGGTCCCTATTGGCGGACAGCACTATCGGGGTCCACTTTGTGTGGCAGAAAATAATACCCGCTCTGGGTGAGGTACCTTGGGTAGGATCTCTCCAATGGTATTTTGGCCATGATAGAGGGAAGAGTGCGATGGAGCTTTCTTTGCAGTATGGTTCCTGAGCAAAGATGATATCAATATTGTTTTCTACTGCATATTGGGTTGTTTGAGCGGCAGCCGCTTTCGATCGCTGTAAGTTTATTTGAAGACATCGGATTGGTCCATGGTTAATGTTATGGAATTCATTAATGGCACCCTTGCTTATTGTGCGAGATTCCTCTGTGGTGTTGGAATTGAAAGCACCATTAGTCATACTGTGTATTTCATTGTTTGGGATGTCAGGAGTACCATTATTCGTACTGTGTGCTACGCTTGATTCGTGCAATGTACCTTCCGTATGTAGGGCAGTTGACGTCGTAGGCTGGATGCGTGCAGGTTGTCTTATTGTGGCTCCTATAGTTCCAGTCTGCACAATTGATGCAGGTCGGTTGGCGGGCGTTGCAGTCTTTAATGTTGTGGCTGCCAGAACAGAACGCGCAATAGATCTTGTTCTTACAGTTCTGTTGGGTGTGCCCGAATTCCTGGCAGCGGTAACATCTTCGGGTGTTATAAAATTCTGCGATTCGATGTGCTCGCCAACCGAGGTACAATCTTGGGGACTGCGTGAGTTGATGGTAGGCTGGTGGTGTGCATTCCAGGACCCACTTGACTCCATTTCCTTTGTCTTTTAATCTGTAGAGGACTTTAGGTAAATTCTTGTTGAGGTGAAATTCAGATTCCAGTGCTTTCTCAATGTCTGCCTGGGAAACTGCTGGGAGTACGTCGTGGATGGCAACTTTGGGAAGTCTAGTAGATGGTAGTTTAGTCGTAACTAGTTGTTTCCCTTGCGTACTCTGTAGATTTTTGGTAAGTTTCTCAAGATCTTCGGGAGTAGCACAGTCTACTGCCAGACCCTCTTTTTGGATTGGTCTTAGCGTGGTGATCTTAACCCCTAGTGCGGGAAGGGGAAATTCAGCACTGAGTCGGTCTTTAAGTTCCTTCCTTGTGAGCTTTGTGTCTTTAGGGTAAAGTAAGAGAGTGTGTTTCGGTGGTGTTTTAGACACCTCAGCATAGGATCTTGAGACTGTTGGAGGTGTTGTTGTTGGCGTGGATACACAGAGGAATCCGGGATCCGTGTTGGTGGCTGTGTTTGCTGTTGGTGGCTGTGGACTGTGCGTAGGGCCTCTAATGGCTAATTCTTTGAAAGCGTCGAGGATGTCTAGCAGCTGTTCGCGTAGGTCCTTGGTTAACAGATGTTTTTTACCGCTGTAACTAACTGCAATTTCAGCTGCGCTCGCGTGCAGCGTGCCGACCTTATCTTTGTAGCTGATGTCTTCTGAATTGATTAGGGTTGACGCTTCAAATTTGCGATGGTACTCCGACGTATCTACTGATTTATCAGTTGACATTGTAATGATTGCACTGGTGGTGCACTGTAGGAGGAATGCACTATTGGAGGTGCTTATGCACTGTTGATGATCAGAGAAGCTCTTAAGGGAAGGTAAGGTGGTGGCACGCTAGATAGGTGGGGATACCAGCTTACACAGCAGTGAGTGTAGCAAATGTGAAACTTGTTTGAAACATTATTAAGTTAACAGACATAAAGCAGTGGCAGTAATAGCAATGAAACAGATAATAAAATAGTGCTTAATAATAAAACATATAACACTGCTAGGAGCTAAACTACTTATCAAACTAGCTCATTAAAAACACAGCAGGTAATAAAAAGTCGGTGTTAAAAATCAGAAATAACCTGGGGTAGAATTACACACTAATTATGGCAATGGCTGAATAGAACGGTGTGCATGAAAACAGTAACGGTGTACAGAATAAATACGGTAATCAGAACAGGAAAACCAGGGGACATGACAGCTAATAGTAAATTGATAGATCTAAATCACATGTAATTAATTACTAAAATAATTAACACTCTAGATAATTAAAAAACTATTAACATCTGAAAATCCAGATAAAACTGCTATTCAGGCTACAACTATTCAGAGAATACAATTGTAATGGGTTATGGTAATAAAGTGTACTACAGAAATATGATAATTTTAGACAATAAATAATTAGTACTCTAGATAATTAAAAAACAATTAACACCTGAAAATCCAGATAAGCTGCTATTCAGGCTACAATTATTCAGAGAATAGAATTGTAATTGTTATAGTAATAAAATGTACTACAGAAATATGATAATTTTAGACAATAAACACGCTAATTAAGACTCTAGTAAATTAAAATCCAATTTACACTTGAAAAAGAGTAGGTCGTAGGATGTCCAGAAAATCCAGCTATTCAATAAGCATAACTTTTGTAAAAAGACTACTTGGAGAGCGTCGCTCAAATTTGTCCGAGAAGAACTAATTAGGAAGATTAATTGAGTGTTCGTAATCAGAGATCCTAATTAATATTTAAAACAAAAGGCCTACCTTGGCCGCTATGCTTCTCTATGCTTGAACACTGCTTGTAATCCAGGTAATCCAATTGGAATAATGTACTCTCACACACAAACACAAACTCGAAATTCGCTTAAGTCCAAATAAATGTGAGAAAAATTTGTAACTTTTGATCTAATTGTCGGATTTCTTTCAAATTTTTAAACTACCGCATCCGAAGATGATGTAAGGTACATGCCGTTGGTTTCAAAACGATGCAGCAATCAGAAGTATAATTAGTGGTGTAATTAAAAACGCCCACTACAGAAGAATTTGGCCGTTGGGAATGACCTTGGCGATTTTTTCTACTGCCCGTCGGGGGTCGGGCGGAGTACAATGGCTCCAATGGTCGAATTCTGATGAAACCGGTGAAATATTGCAAGTTTACTCACTAAAAATTAAATAATTAATTAACGTGCCATCACACGGACATCAGGCTTGTATCAGAGTAATCCTTATGCTCTTCTGCATTTTTGATATAAAGATCGTAGTTCTCCGGCTTCCGGCGGCTTCTCGATGAGGCTGTAAAAGTGTCGCAAATGGCGCAAAAGTGCGTTAAAAAGGCTAGATATTTATAAAAATCATAATTTTTGAACTAGAAGCCGTATAAGGATGAAACAGGTGTCCACGTGCTTCTTAGAACTTCTGCTATACGAAACAACTGCTTTCTCACGTATCCGATGGTAAATTCCGCGAGTATAAGATCAAACTCCGGAGCTGCTGCGATGCGTCCTCCCGTTCCTATAAACTCGGTTAGTCCTGGTGTGAGGATAAGGATGAGGTCTTGGAGCCCTATGTTCGCCTTTTCCGGAGTGCAGTAGACCCCCGAGTTCATCTTACAGGACGATAACGAGAGGCCACGTAGAGCTCTTCTGGTCTTTCTCGAGAATGAGGATATTCGCCGGATGGATTGGCCAGCCAGGCCTCCAGACCTCAACCCTATAGAGCATGTCTGGGAGGCTCTGAGGAGGGCAATTGCAACTCGCAACCCCCTCCGAGAACCATCCAGGAACTGAAAACAGCGTTGCTGAATGAGTAGGACCAATTTCCATAGGCACTGATAAACTGCCTTATTACCAGTATAACATCACGCTGCGAGGCCCATATGGCTGTAAGCGGGGACCATACCCCCTATTAACCCATTTCTTTTGTGTCTTCTGCAACCGCTGTTTCAGACCTTCAGACTCCCATGAGTGCTACACACGAACATGTGTGTCTATTATAACTGTTCGATGTTTATCTTGTTTACATTATATCACCCTATGTTCACACCAAATTTTATTAAAATCTGTCCAGTAGTTCTGAAGATCGTAGATCAAATATGAAAATTCTCTTAATTTATTTCACCAGTGTAGTTTGAGCTCGACATTCGTGGTAACAGGAATATTATTTTCAAAGTTGCGAAGCTCAGTAAGCATGGAATGTGGCGAAGAGATCCCTTAAGTAAAAATGAATTATATTTTTCGCTGATGAAGAATAATATTACTTATATGAATAGACTACTTGACGATAGAGAGAAGGAAAGCAGTGATGAAGACAGCGATAAAGTTGTAGGGTCTACTTTGTCTAACTTTTGTGTGAAAACTCGAGAGTAGTGACTGCGCAGAAGAAGGGTTAAAATTACCCTTTATTACACTCTTAATAAATTTACAATGCATCAACTCGACGCTAACAAACTACGCCTCTACTTGGGCGGTAACTGAAAGAGTAAGAACTAAACTAAAGATTTGAAAATATTAACAAGTAATAGAATTGCGCTACAGGGCTCAGACTATCCTATTTCCTAAAAGAGCGTTGAAAATTTAGTGGCAGCAAAGTTAGTAGCTGTTACGCCACGTTCAACCAGCAATTAATGCTAAGCAGAAGCTCACGCTACAACAAGCACAGAGTTTGCCCACCCCCACTCTAACTTTCCCTTCTAGGACTTGGTATTTAAACCTTTTCTCCCCCTAGTAGAATTTACATTACTTCACGGGCGTTACCAAATTTAAATATTCTGGCATTGATAATTAGGAGAATGAAGGTTTATAGGAAAGGAACTTCAAATTAAATTAAATTGGTTATTTAAAATAAATATAGGTTAATAAATAATTGGTTATTTTAAATAAATATTTAAAATAAATAACCCTACAAAGTAAAAGGGGGTAAGAAGGCAAAAATTCAATCTAATAGAATAGTGAAAATAAAAGCTACAGTGATTCAGCAGAAGAGAGAAAAAATTCAGAATGGATAACGTGCAGAGAAACCGAAGAAATACTACAAAGAATATAGTTTGTTTCCCGCGAAATAACCCCAAGATCGCAAGTATCTTCAGACATTAAAAAAACATTATATCAATTTTAATTGTGTGTGAAATAACTTTAAATTAGCTGCAAAATATTCACGAAATACGTGGAAAACCGTCTGTAGTTGTTGATTCGCCCGAGCGAAAAAGGCCTCGAGTGCAAAGGGTCAAATTATGGCCTTATCTCTTTGGCTATCCTGGAGCTATTTGTAGCTGCTTACTTTTCTGATCCTTTTAATAAAATGTCAATTTCTTTCGAAACAGTTAATGAAAAGATCTCCACGATCCCGTAACCAGCAGCGAAAGATACCCAAATACAGAGGCTGTTCGCACATTTTTAGACGATGTATATTGTATTCACAAAACTAATTTACATAAAATTCTTCTGTTTTAAATGTTCTATTTGACATCCCTTATTCTGAACTATCTTTCGACACCGCAATTTCCAGGATAATAATGCCTTTTGAAGTGTCAGAAGAAGTGTTCTATCCCATTCCTCCCGAACAGCTTCCCAGAGTCCTGTTAGGGTTTTGGGACAACGTTTGGATAATGCAGTTTTTAAAAGTCCGAAAGCACAAATATCCATAGGTGACACATCGGGAGATTTAGTAGGGATATCAGTGAAGGGTATGGCCTTGATACCATTTTTTTGTTCCATTTCTTTTAGGAAATTTACAGTGGATTTTGATGTGACTGCTAGCTTTGTCCCGATGGAGTCTCGCAGATGGATGGCACTGTGGGTAAAGCGATGGTATTTCATTCAGAAAAATTGACGATAAAATATGTTCCCGATAGTATTTGGAATTAATCTTGACATTTTTTGCACTCTCTTTATTTTCTAACTTGCCATTTTAAGAAAAACCAGCAACATTCATGAATCCCTTAGAAAAACTTTCTTTCGATTCTTTGAACCATGTACTTAATTTTTTTCCTCCCCTTTTATGATAATAAATGGCTCTTTTTTTTTGTTACGATTATTTAAATACACCCACGCTTCAGCTATTGTGACAATTGTTTTCCATTTTTCTTTGGATAAGTGTTTCTCGTATAGAATTCTGCAGCATGTCCCGCGTCGAGCGATATGCTTCGGAAGAAGACGATGCACATTGCGTTTTTTCGCTTTCTTAAGATTTAAATCAACGTTTATCATTTTGTTTACAGTGGACATCGAGCATTTTAATGATTTTGAAACTGTTCTTTGACTAGGGGGATTTTTTTTAACATTAAACAACGTACCTTTGCAATAGTGAAAGATGTCCGTTTTTTCCTCGGATACATGTTTGGAATTTTTGTCCCACTCGAGGCTCCAATTTAACCTTTTTTTTTTCTTTTCTTGTTGACGATATTACCTATCGACGCTTTAGATATCACAAAACCGTGACTCTCACATCGTTTGTGAATAACGGAGTATGCACATTTCTCTTCGGAAAGAGCGTCAATGTAGCCTTCGAACCACTGCTTTGTTAAATTCGGCATTTTGAATAAAAACAAAACTTTCAAGCCACAGACGATATTTTTGACTTTTAAAAACATAGTACAATTGCAATTACTTCTTTTGCAGGAAACGATTTTTTATTACCGCTTACCAAAATCGTCTAAAAAAATGTGCGAACAGCCTCTGTAAACTAAATAACATATATACATATATGTAATAAATTACGTAACTATCTCGATGATTAGAAGATAGCTGTGTATATTCATAGACAGAGGTGGCTTAAGACAAAGAGATATATTTTATTGGTGGACAGTTTTAAAACAGATATTCTCAATCGCACATCCTAATAGAAGGAATATGCGTAATAGTACGTAAACAGTTACAATTTTGCATAACTTAACACATCTTAATCTTTACGTAAGTAGGTTAACTGGAATCGAGAAGTTGTTTGCTGAGTGAAGAACGAGTCTGAGCCTAGGCGTGACGGAGCGAGCTTAATTCACCAAATAGCTGATGGTGACTTTCGACGTTTAATCTTAGACTATGTATTAACTTCTTTCTTAAAAAAATCTTAGACGGTGTAGCTCATTTCGGAGAACTCCTGTTCGAAAAGGTTGAAATCTTAGTACGCTAAAATTAGAATTTCTGGTTCATCTTTTAGAGTAGAACGGAAGCGTAATCGAGTGGATTGTTATCTGTATTTTTACCTTAATTCTTAGGTAGAGATTCAGTAAAGTTACATTTTATTGCCAATTTTGTCTGCATAGACCTGAAATCATCACTTCCATCGTGGTAAGTCGTGTAAGAGAATCAGTGGCGGCTAATAACCAAAACCCCGCTGTGGTCTTTTAACTGAAGTTGATTCTGAACTTATCCATGGCCTTATAATACTCTCACACATTGTATTATTTAAATTCAAAGAAATGAAATCGAGTTATCAAAACGAGAAGAGTAAAAATTAAAATAAAGAAATAAAACTTCTGTGAGCTTCAGATAACGGAAAATGAAATGAAATACGTAAAATGAAATGAAAATTAATCAAGTAATAAATAAATGAAATATAAAATGAAAATATGTTTTAATAGACGAAATGCAGCTTTTCATAACAATAATTACGCAAAATTCAAAGACAGCAAATTAATATAAAGCGGTAAACTTATTCTATTTTCTTAAAACTCGGAGATAATATTAAACTGAATACAAATATCTGTGCATGAACAAAGCCAAGCTGAATATAATTATATGTACAGGAACAAACTACGTCCAATGCACATGGAAAGCAATTTTATGAGAAAGCAAAAATATGAATCAGTTTTATAAGCTGATTTCCTATGCAGAGCTGTCTAAATGAAGAAGCGTGTTTATAAACGTTTAACTCATAAAAATTCAAAATGGCAAATTCTGTCAAAATAAAGTTTACAGAAAACAGCTGCAATTAATGAGCATACGCACTTTTTTTAAAGTTTTCTTCGGTAATTAGTACCAAAAGTGAATAATTTCTTGGTTATTCCACTTTTTCTCTAAGGGCAAATGCATTATCCTTTCCCTTTAAATATATGCATAAATTGACCAGAAATTGATATCAAAATAACAAATTGCTGCTGAAGTTTCTAATAATGTTTTTCTTTTAATTATTCAGAACTATTACAGATATGCAAGTATGTAAGGATTTACATTTTTATGGCATTCCATTTTACGAACTACACTTTTTTATCTTGGTCTCGAGAAGTTTATAAATTCTTTTAACTTTATTCACATTCATACATATTCAAAATTCTGTAGGTCTATAAAGCACTTCCATGAATATGCTGATGCAAGCCATATCAATTTGGGAGTAATTAAAATGAGAATGTTATGTACAGTGTTAAAGAATTTGCTAAGGATGTAAATCCAGTAAAGGTACTAGCAACTAAAATGTAAAACAACAGCCAGTGCAAAGCAAAATATCAGGCAGCTGGAAATAAAAACGTTCAGAAAATTAAGTAAAATTTCAAATGTTTAAAATAAATGTTATTATTTACCACTGACAAAAAACACTGAAAGCAAAGAGATGTCCGAATCCTGTAAAATGAACCAAAATGTTACATATAACCCTAAACAAGCTACAGAACAGAAGAATTTGAACAGAACAAAAATTTCAGCAAGGTTTAAATTTAAATCGGTTTTGAAATTCAAGATGCAAAAGAAAAAGAAGAATAAACTCAAATAACCAGATTTTCCATGTAACAGCAAAATTTAAGACTAGTCAGTTTCCGTTCACTTGGCAAACTATGTTCATAAAACGAAAACAAAATCTTTTGCGTACACCACATGACTTCCTTGTACGGAAAATTAAATTATACTCGTTTTTGCTGCATTTCATTTAAACTTATTTTCTCGAATTTCATTAGAGGTATATTTCTCATTCAATTAATTCAGTTTTCACTTCGCGACAAAGCAAAAAACATCAAACCTCAAAATATCTTTATTAGAAATTGAAAAATATAGAAAAATGTAAAACGTAAGTACAGTTAAAACAATTTAAAGAAACAATTTTTACAATTAAAATTAGAGTTTCCAAGTAAAAACAAGCAATTCGGCCAGCGGGCAAGAAGGCAAATTTTTTGGTGCTCAAAATTGAAAGTTTACTTTTGGTCTCACTCGGCAAATAGACAGTGAAGGCGCAGAAACTTACCTGATTTGTTGGGAAAGCTATACTGAGCTAATATATGGAATAATTTAATAACTTAAATGATAATTCCAGAATGGATTAAGCATGATTTAATTCGTAATAATAAAAGAAGACATTATCTTTGTTGTTGCGAAGCTTAGTTTCTCTAGATTCACAGCAAATTCACTATTCTGCTAAGCTTCAAATGTAAACAAATATGGCTGCTATGGTAAAAAGATTAGGCTTATCCGCCCTTAAACAACTTTGAAATTGTGGATAATTCCACAACTATCGCCTTCATTTAATTAAAGGAATAAAAACCTTAACCGGAATACAAGAACAACATAATGCAATCATTTTTAAACAAAAATACACAATTTACCAATATATAAGAATAAAAAAACTGAGCTCACAGAGCAGAGTAACACAGTGGGTATATATGTACATACATATTTATATACTTTTGATGCCCTCGATTGCCACAAAAAAGGGAGGTGCACAACTACATGCTATAGCAGTCCTATATACAAAATTTCAACGTTCTAGGGCTACTCGTTTTCGAGTTATGCCAGATACATACATACGTAGAGATGCCACGAAAAAATCTCTGCTGAATCCATTTTAAATAGTTTTACTCGTATAATTCGTTTGAGGAAACAAAACGAGTCCTTTGTTCCATCCTTACGTAGATGTCACGCAAAAACATCGTTAAATTGCATTCGGTACTGGACAAAAGGGATATTTTCGTTGAAATATGATACCTGGAATTTTTCGTGATTACAATACTTCATTTACTTTCTACAATGAAGTAAAAAGCAGATGTTTGGGAATAAAAATTTCTCTTAAAAGCTTATTATCTGAAATCAGAAACATTGTCCGATACTTTTAAATTCATCTTATGGGGGTCGTTTTGGATAAGGTCATAAAATAGTCCGTTTAGTGTAACAATAATTTATTAACAGGTTTAAGTTGCACATGGACATTACATTTAACATCAGAAAATTACAGAACAATTACTACTCACCAACGAGCATCCTCGTTGTTACAGTTAGTCCAAAAGTTTATATTAGCAGCAGCGTTTATATTAAAGAATTGGTTATAATCTTGGTTTCAAAATGTCGCATGGAGCTGTAGATTGAAGGATATATTTTTGCGCTTTCGGAAGAAAAATAGCCCTCTTCGATAATTCAGAAACATAGGGAAGGGTATGGTATAAATTTTCTAAGTGCAAAAGGAGCAACATTATTAATCGGAGGAAGAAAAATCCACAGTCATCACTTCTACATGGAAAGAAGACTTAAAACGAATACTCCAAAAAGGTAGGTACTGTTTCTAATGATTACAAAGTTAAATCTTTGGTAACAACAGAAAATCCGCCGACGCAGAAATAGATTAAATGAAATAATAAACCAAAGTTTACAACTTGAAAGAAACTAAACAACATCATGTTCGCCAGCTTTTACAGAGACATGCAGAACAGTTTCTAGAGCATTGTGCAAAAATTATTTAGCGGGAGATAAATGGAAATATATTGTGACTCTTGATGAACCGTGAGTTTACTTAAATGACTGCAACAAAAAAGGTTCGTCACAGGCTTCTCTTACAAACGGAAATAAAAAATCTGATGTGTACACCACATGACTTCCTAGTACAGAATATTAAATTATACGCATTTTGCATTTCATTTAAACTTATTGGATTGAATTAAATCTACTTCCTCCATAGCGCATAAACCTCAATAGAATAAATGCACTCTTTAAAATTCACTATATTTGTTTACCACAGCGACCTCTGGCCCTAGCTTTTAACAGCGCTAAAAATTATGTATATCTTTTGAAGAATTACCTAATCGTTGCCACATGCTATATTCAGATACTATGATAAATCTAAAACGATGTATAAAATAAATTAAACAAATAAACTAAAAAAAAAAGAGATAGTTTCTCACAGAAGATTCAGTATTTCTCATTCAATAAATTTAGTTCTCACTTCGCGACAAGGCAAAAATGCATAAAAACTCAAAATAGAAATATTGAGTTTATAATATAATATAAACTCAATTTTTAATAACTCGTAATTTTTAATATACCCGTAATTTTTAATATAATATATTAAAAATTACGAAGTAAATCTTAAACTCTTATTTCCTCGAATAAATTCCAGAATGGATTCAGCATGATTTAATTCGCAGTAATAAAAGAAGGCGTTATCTTTGTTGTTGCGAAGCTTATTTTCTCTAGTTTGGCAACAAATCCACTATTCTGTTAAGTTTCAAATGTAAACAAATATGTCCGCCATGAGAAAAATGATAAAGGCTTAGCCGTACTTTAAACAACTTTTAAATTGTTGATAATTCTACAGATCTTGCATGCAAATTTACTAAAGGCGTAAAACCCTTAACCAGAACATAAGAACAACATAATTCAATCATTTTTAAAGCACAAAATGCACAATTTACCAATATATAAGAATAAAAAACCTGAGCTCACTGGGCCGAGTAACAGCGTGGCTATATATAAACACATAATATACTTTTGGTGCGGTCGATGACAACCAAAATAGGAGGTGCATATCTACATGCTATAGCAGTCCTGTGTACAAAATTTCACCGTTCTGAGGCTACTCGTTTTTGAGCTATGCGAGATACATACATACATACATACGTACGTACGCACGGACGCCACGAAAAAATATCTGCAGAATCCATTTTAAACCGGTTTTATAATTTGTTTTTGGAAAACGAGTCGTTTATTCTATTTTTACATACGAATGTCACTCAAAAGCATCGTTAAATTGCATTCGATATCGGTCAAAATAGACATTTTCGTTGAAATATGATACCCGAAATTTTTCGCGATTTACTTCCTTTTTACTTCGTACAAAGAAGCAAAAATCGAAAGAGGGAAGGAAATTAAATATGATACCCGAAGTTTATATAATATTTAAATATGATACTCGAAATTTTTCGCGATTACAGTGCTACCTTTTTACTTCGTAAAAAAAAGCAAAAATCGAAAGAGGAGGGAAAAATTTAAATCAGCTTAACGTACTGTAAAGAGAAAGTTTTACATCCGGTATTTACTGAAAAATTCCCATTTCATTATCCTCCAATGACTTCCAAAAAGTGAAACTCCATCGAGATAAAGCAGCGTCATATTTCGAAACTACTGTATTGCGCGTCTATAGCATTTCAAACGTTTCATCTATGGATTATTGTAGCTCTAATCTCTTGAAAACGACAAATCCACCACGACTGATGGACGACTGATGACGATTGATGGATTGATGGACCAGAAAGTAGTGGAACATAAAAGTACCACTGGAAATGTGACGAAAATCTATTCCATTATGGTAATCACGAAGCAGACATGTAGTCCAGAAAAGAGGATATCAGAGCAAACATTTAAAAAAATACTCTTTCCATTTCAAGCATCAATTAAACGGCCTCGAAATCCTTCTAAAAGCGTATGAGCACTTTCTGTCACACAGTTCTGCTTTTATCGAAAGATACTGAAATAGGAATGCCTAGTTTCAGCCTTCAGGCATCAAACCGGACATTCCTATTTCAGCATCTTTCGATAAAAGCAAAACTTCTGCCATCAAATAAGACAAGTAGTCTCTAAAATGAAAAGCATCATTATTGTACACAAATCGCAAACATATATCATGATACAGTACGCATACTCGTGACAGGTCAAACTGTGAAATTATGTCTTATGGTCTAAATAAGAGAATAAAAAACCTGTAATAAAATCCCACTCTGAACTAATAGACACAACCTCTTTAACTAAAGGCAAAAATTACAGCTTCTGAGAAAAAGTAGGTAGACTTTCCACTGTCAGTCCAGTCAATATCATAACAACAGTATCTGAACATCTCCTCTTTACTCAGATGAAAAAAGAATTCTTATACCAATCGATCCTGGATTACGTTTCGTGAAAGAAATATCTTTTGTAAGCTGTGTTTTTCTGCGACTAATTTCAACGTAATTTCTTTATTAAGATATTGTTGCATGCGTAAGGGTTCGTACTGGATTGAATGCCCAAATCGATAAAAAGTTAATAAAATTTATTCTTTTCACAAGAAATAAAACAAAATACTGAAATATTTCCTCGGAGATATTCGTACAATATCACAATATCTCAAACGTTAAACAGAACTCAATTCAAAACAGAGAAAGTTAATCCAATCTCACAACGAGTTCGCTACAATCAATAGCAGCGCTAAATAAACCTAACAGTTCGCTTAAAACAACAGCAACTGAGCAGAGGTATTTGAATTCGGTTTTTATAAGCTTTTTAATTATTCGCGAGAACATTCTGATAAAATCTATTTTCTCGATTTTTCGGAATGACAACAGCAATTACAAGATATTTATTTATTAAATATTAAATGCACGCGCTCTTGTATTTTTACTTTTCCGACGTAGCTTTCTCTTCAAATTCGTCTGCGTTGCACGGCAAAATAAAACAATTTTAATTACAATTATAAATAAATACAAAATCCGTAACAATATGATAATGAAGCCAAATAACAGCGTTAGAACAATGAACTTGCATGACATTAATTCTCTTTAAACAGTTAGTTATTCTAAAAACGAAAAAAAATTATATCATGATTTTCAGGAATCCAACTAATGTAATTTCTCGGGTACAGCTAGTAACAATTAATAATATATGAAATGAATGCGTATTTATGGGTGTAAAATCGCTTAGTTTGTTAATTAAGAATAGAATAACTTTGAAAGAAAATTAAATATCTTACTCGTTGCTGAACGATGATAGCACACTACAACGTGGAAGATAAAAATATTTTACTTTTAGCAGAGTTATTTCTTTTAAATACCTGAGTTTGTTGATTAAATTCGACAGACCAATGCAAAACTTTTATACCGCTGAATTTTTAATCATAAAATCTTTAAAGTCATACAAAATGTGACAGATAAAAATCAAATTCGAAATTCAAAATTAAGGCTTCAAGGTGCACATGTTTGGACGGAAGGCTAGGTGTGTTTAAAATTTGTTGGTTGTTTTCCACAATGCTATTTAAGTCTAAAAATAAATGTATTACATTTTGTCGGTTGGCAACACACTTGTTTTATAGTACCGAGTTTTTGATCAAATTTCAAACAAATAGTTTACTCCTCCCAGAGGGACAACACAATGTACATAAATCGCTGAGTACTCTGTTAAATTTCAAACTCAAATAGTTTACCCTTCGCTGAGCGGCAACATAATGTACATACGTTTTCAGTTAAAAGTTCCTGAATTTCTCATAAAACACGATATAAATATAAAACAACTTCAAAAATCAAAATCTAGATTTCGAGGTGTACACATTTAGGTGGAAGACTACACTGCAAAATTTGGTGACTCTGAAGTGCCGCCAAATTCCAAATACAACTCGACAATGTCTACAAATTTCTCGGCCCTCATTACACGGGAAGAATAAAATCTAAGAATATCTTTGTCTTTGGGGGCAACGGATAACATCAAAAAGGCCTTTTCAATGTCATCAGTTATACCGATTGGATATATTTTAAAACGACTAAGAATATCAGTTTCCATAAGGTTAACTGCTTTAAATAATCAGTCGTTTAAAGGCGGTTTCCCTCTCTGAGAGCTACAAGCTTTAAAAACAGGACGAATTTTTAAAATTTCAATCATTGGCCTGGGAAGCAAATAATGAAGTTCTTTAGTCATTTCCGGTACCCATTTTTTTCCTCTTCCTGAAATACCTTATGATAATCATATAAAGGTTTAACACATTAATCACTTTTTCAAGTATCTTTCAGGTTAGTTTCTTATCATCAGATGAATGCGAAGTATTAATGTTATTTCCGACTTCCATCGGAAGTAATTTTCCTTTTTTCTTCAAAATCAGTTAAGCTATCTTTCTCCTTAACAGTTTGGGGCAAATTGGCTATTTCTAAAATTTCATATTCCCTTAATGCGGAATATTCTTAACATGAGCAGACAAAGTAGTTAAAATACTACGCATTAATTCTGTTTCCCAATTACCGTCCACCCAAAATTAGTTTTCACGGCTGTCAGAGTTGAATCTAACTCAACTAAGTTAGTTCTCACTCAGCAATATTCCCCAAACATCAGCGCCAGTCTCGCTTTTCTTACAGAAAGAATCCGTTAAATCTATTTCACTTTCAGATTCTAAAGTCATTAACTTACGGAATAAATCCGCAAATCTTTTTCTCCGAAAGAGCTTCAAAACTCTAAATCCTATATGACTTCTTAAACCACCGACTTCAACAGAAAATGCTTTTCATTCTTTCGGTTTCGATTTATTCCCCCCAAGAAACGCGTACAGTACAGTTTCATTCCTAAGTCGAGTAATCTTTCGCTCTAATAACTAGTATTTTGGCTAGCTGAATCGCACAAACTCCACCTTGAGCTCGACTGACTGAACTAAAAGTTTGCAAGTACACAATGTCTCTGCTACGTTAACTAGAGAGGGAATTTTCTGTTTTACATACATTGTTTATTCCTTCTTTGGGATATATTATATCAAAATGCGAATCATTACACAGAGAAATAGTTCAACTGACTTGTAACATTACAAAATCCTCTTAAATGACCAGCCTTCTTTAAGACATCAAACACATGCACTTTCTTTAATAATAATGTTATGACTTAGAAATCATTTTTTATGTTATGTTAATCATTTCTTTGTTATGAGTTAGAAATCATTTCTCTTGCTTTGTACATTTTTCGCTTTGGTGGAAGTCATCACTTAGAGTACGATTAAGGTTGCTTACCTACAATTTTATCAAGGCGGTACTTACGTAAACACCCATCGACCATTTTTGCCTATTAAAGAAAAAACGCCAAACTATGGGATGTTTCGTCAAAAATGGAAAAATCTTCTTCAAACACGCTGGGTTTGGTGTAACCTTGATAACGCATGTTGATCATTATTCTTGGGTAAAGACTCCTTTTTTTTTCTATCAAGCATTTTCGAAAAAAAAAGTATTAAAATTTGGGACCTGTCTACTACAGAAGAGCATGTTGTTGAATACTTCCAAAGTTATGGAATCTTACCGGCCTCAAAAAAAAATGTGTTAATGGCTATGATACGGCGATATTATAGAAAAAATAATAGAAATTTTTAATGAAAAATTAAATATAGATAAATGATAATATAACAAATTTGAAGACACATTTGTAACAAATTTGAATTTATTTATAAAAAAGAGTCCTTTATTCTGTCCGCATGTACAGATGTTACGAAAAAAAGAAGAAAAAAAAATCTGAAGGGTTTCAGATTTTAAATTACGTCCAAAGGAGCAAATTTTTTTTTAAACATTTTGTGTGTTACCTTTATTTACTAAATATCATGTTCTTCGCATTTTAAACCATAAAATTCAGTTAAAGAACAACATCGCAAAATAATTTTAAACTGATCATATCTTTAGAATTTCCGTTACACAGTCTCGTGCGATGGAGATAAAATTGTTTTCTCTGTACAATGTTGCCATTGCTCGCTTCGAAATCCTTGAGTTTGTTAATCAAAAATTCGTTAAAAGTTTTACAAAATATAAAGTGGAGAATAAGACAAATTCCAAATTTGGGCTTGCAAATGCCCATATTCGTAGCAGGATTACGTCATTCAAAATTGTTTGGCTCTAGGTACCGTCGTTTTATCACAATGCACGAAACATACATACATTTATGCAGATTGCCCATTATTTAATTTCTTTAAATATAGTACAGGGCTGCAATATTTGATGGCAACAGTTTGAAAAGTGAATCGATATTTAATGTTTCCGACGCAAAATCGCAAAACGAAACCAATAGTCCTTCAGGGATAAAGCCCCTTTGGACTAAAAAAATAGTCAAAATGGATATTTCGGTTAAAATCTGATAACGAAGGTTTTCGCGATTCCAGTTATTTCTTTACTTCGTACAAGAAATTTAAAAAGAACAACGTTATTGTAAATGATCAAAGTGTTCCCCATCATATGTCAAAATTACTGTCTAATCTGGAACTAAAAATCTGGCTTTGCTGCTGTCAAATAATTTTTTAAATACACAAATATCTCTTCTTAAGCACGATGTGAATGCAAAAGCTCCTAAGAGCTGTCAAGTAAGGCAGGCAGTTATCTCGGGAAAGATTAATTGTCCATTTGGGAAAAGCTAGCTCTTAAAAAAGATAAAAATAATACGATAGCGCTGCTTTTGTTAAAATGTTGCACTATGATTTTCAGTGCTAACTTATTAATATTTCACGAAATTATGTGAAATAAATAAGATGCCTGGAAAATATTTCAACGAAGCATTGATTTAGATTTTTATATTTAAGTCATTTATGGAACTTTTAGAAGAGAATGCTTATTGCTAATTTTTTCTACACTACACAGAAAAAACATTAAATTAAATATTGTTACGTTTTTCTCTTCTTCGTACGTACGAACGTACGTTAAATGGTTCGTGGATTTGGAGTGAATAACGACGACGACAATTGATGAAGTATCAAAACACAGTTTATTGGTCAGTATTTTTCGAGACAGCTCCAAAAACACTTTTACAGTCGTCGAAGAACTACTATAAACCGGCTGAGACAATCAGCGACACAGTCTTCAGACTTTCAGTCTATAACGGTGGAGACAGCTTCACGGCAAAGCACCAAAGTACAACTCCCGACTCTGCCCGATCGTTCTCGGAACTCCACGTATTCTCGAGACTAGAACTCGCGATGCACTCGAAGATATGCTAGAGTACAGCTCCCGACACGGTTCAGTCATTCTCGGAGCTCAACACACCCTAAAATAAAACTCGACGATACACTAACTCGCGATGCACAAAGAGACTCTCTCGATGCATTCGGTAACCAACTCGGCACTAGACTACGATACACTTGCTCACTGAATGACTCGGTAGTCTAGGCACTGACTTCGCACTGACTGACTCTCCGCGTACCAGCAGGCTTTATATAGCTTTTGGCTTGTGTTCGAGAACATTCTCGCCTAACCTAGTACGAATTCGTTTCAGAAGGCTCTGCATCCGTCTATGGCATATCGCCAATTTTGTCGCCAAATGGGCGATTTCTCGCTAAATGTGGCAACCCTGCCTTCCCTTGCCTTTTTCTGGCAACCCTAAGTCTGCTTTGCGGGGAAGCTATCTTACCGCATCTGGACATTTCGTAACAATATGTAGGTATTAAATACGTAGGCAAAAAGGTATCATTTTCAATGAATTTGCTGTAGAAACTGTGAAATGTTTTACAAAAGAATTGTTTGAAACGCACAAATTATTTTTCTCAAGAGCAACTTATTAAAATTTTACTGTGGATCGTTCGTTTCATTAGCAGCACAGAAGCTATTAGTCTTGAAGCGCACTTTACTTTTCAAATTGTTACCACCCAATATTCCTGTCATGTATTATTTAAATAATAATGATAACAATAATAAATCTCTATTTATGTATGTATGTACCTCCCGAACATTATATATTTTCCTGCTCGTTTACATATTCCCTTCATCTAAAGAAGTCGCATTCAGAAGAGGATTTGTTCCCATTTCTAAGATATGCAGTCAAGAATAAGCACTTGAGGAATAAAATTACGAAGGTTATTGACTTTTTGGCTGCTAGAAGCCAAAAGCTATGTACTGTAATTTAACCTTCAAAGAAATGCTCCAGCAACAGCGAAACAAAGCAATTAAATGCAGATATAATGTACGCGGGCGTACCTTTATAGGAAAGAAATAAGCACCACAAATCAGATGAAACACAACATAGGACTTTCACATCTAGGGTTACTATCTATTTACTTAGCGTAAATAATAGATGACCCCCTACATTTCTACGTCACATAAGGTAACATCACCTGAAAAGCGAACGCATATAATAAATTGCCAGCATTGAGTTGCTAAAGTATTAACAGTGTAATGTATCATGAAATGTATTTATTGTAAACTAATTATTGTAATTATTATCTGCATATGTATGCAGATATATCTAAAAGTACGTAATACGCATAAGTATGCAGATGAAGCTATTTTTTTCTTCTGTTTTCAAATTTATTTATTTATGTCCTTTTTAATATTATTTTATATTACTTTCTAATTTTGACTGCTGATTGTAAATAATGATGTAAATAAGCCATGATTGTAAACATGATCCATAAACTAGAAATACGCTTCTTCTAGCCACCACAATTTATAATGTAATGATCAACATTTACATGTGAATAACAATGTACTGCTAGCTATAATGTAATTTTTGAAAATCAGCTATCACAAAAACATACGTTACAGCACATAATGAATCGTCAAAATTGAGCTGCTAAAGTCTCAGCACAACTATACAGCAGTACATAAATAAATGTAAACTTTGTAAACAATTTTTTAGTTCCAAATTAATCCTGATAGTAAACACTGATGTAAACAGATCATGTTTGCAAAAATGATTTGTAACGTGGGAACATCGCGCCTGTTTCTACTGCAACATATAAATGTCCTGAAACATGATGCCTGTGCCCACTACAACAGATAACATCTTGAAACATGCACCTGCACAACTATGTAAATCGCAGTGCATATCGTGTAATGTAATCCAATTACTTGAGCTAATTTAATGCCGAAAGGTAGGAGTGCCGTTGATGCCGCCGGCGGTGGCAGTATTTGTAGTGTTGGCTGGAGTTGCAATTTCCATCACGACTCGAGGAATGATGCCGGAATGTTGTTAGTTTTCTAGTTAGCGTATAGGGCTAATACCTACTTACTTAGGGTAAATATTAGGTGGCCTCTTCACTTCTACATAACATAACATATGTTTGTACCTCGCACTGTAGAAAACTCACAGCACCTACATTCACCGAAGTTTCATACATATGATCCTTCACCGGAAAATGGGTATTCCGAAGCCGTTCACTTCAAATTTGGTTTTCGTTTTAAATTTATTTCACATTTTGTACAAATTTAAGGAATTTATGAAAACAAAATATTTTTATCTCCAGACTGCTGTCATTAGGCAAAATGAAAGATATTTATCTCCCAATTTTAATCGACAAATTCGGCTATTTGAAAACAATGTGTTGCCGCAGCCTCACATAGAATACTTACTATCTCTATGCACTAGCAGGCCGTCATTCAGTAAAGAGGAAAATATTTCTCTCTCATCTTTGATGTTTCTGTTACTGAGCACTAAACGAAATTCTTAAAAAATATTTTTCCTATTTTTACTTCCTTGTACTAAGTAAAAAGGAAGTATCGTAATTGCGAAAAATTTCGGGTCTCATATTTCAAGGAAAATATCCATTTTGACCACTATCGAATGCAATTTAACGATGTTTTTGGATGTTATCTAAATGTAAGGACAGAATAAAGGACTCTTTTTCCCCAATAACATTGCAAAACTGATTTAAAATGAATTCTCAACAGATTTTTTTCTCGACGTCTGTGCGTACATACGTATGTGTGTATGTATCTCGCATAAATCAAAAAGGACTAGTCTCAGAGCGCTGAAATTTTGTATATAGGACTGCTATAACATATAGATGTGCACCTCTCATTTTGGTAGCAATCGGCCGCACCAAAAGTATATAAATATATATATTCATAATGAAAGTAATTAAAAGTAAATTAATAAGCCCAAAACTTGCGCTAAAGCGGCAAAGTAATAAAGCAATAATTCACTATAAATTGTAAAAAAAGAAAACTCTCCATATTACACCTTCAAGCAACGGAAATTTAATTTAAAAACAGCCTGCTCTCTGTGTATTATATCTCCAAGAAACTGTAGTTTTGTCGCCAATTTAGGTTAAACTTTCTTCAATAGAAAACTACTTATTACTACAAACCTTTTTGCTTCCATCTCTTAATACGTACTTGCATTCCAGTCATTTGGTTTTAAAATTTCGAAGACAAGTTGGTTAATTTTTGCTTACTAGTTTGTTTTTTACTACAGTTTTTAACTTTAATTTTATGGATTATTTCTTATAATCTTCTCATGATTTTTTTAAATTTTTTGTTGAATCTACTTTTGTTTTTACTTTTGTTTTTGAAATGAAAAGAGAGTGTAGGGGATTTGTCTTCTAGAGTAGGCATCTCGTTTAGATTAATTAGTGAAAAAATTTTAATCATAAAGATTATTTGCTTTTTAACAGGATTCTTTTGGTTTCGTGACTAATATTCTGATTGAGTATCAATTAGTGATTTGAATCTAGCAAATAATTTGATGCTTACTTAGAAGTAAGATGAAACCTTCTCTCTTATTTTAGTTACTTTTAATTGACAGTAGATTGGTTTATCCCCTTGATAAGTCGATTAATCTGCTTTCAATATCAATAACTGGTGTTTCAATACTTAAAAAGTTTACTTTTGGTTTTGGCATTTTTGTGATTTAGTTTTTCCTTAACTGTGTTTAAAGCAAGGAGGATTGAAAATTCTATTAATTTTTTTAAATTCTGAAAAATACCTTTTCAATAATGTTTTTAAATTGAATTTCTGTAGCTTGGAGGTGTAATATGGAGAGTTTTCTCTTTATAATTTATAGTGAATTATTGCTTTATAACTTTGCAGCTTTAACGCAAGTCTTGGGCTTATTAATTTACTTTTAATTACTTTCATTATATGTATATAAACCACAAAAGAAGTGCGAAAGACACGCACACAGACAGACTCTTTTTTTTATATATATAGATTCAAAAGAATACTCCGGTGTTCATGTTTTCAGCGGCTAAAAATTCTAAATATGAAATTTTCGAGGTAATTACTGCGTTTAGTGCTAGAACATGTTATTCACGAATTAATTTAATTTCTAATGATGTGTATAGTTCAATTACGCTCGATGGTTTGAATACGAATTTAATTTACGTCATCAATGAGTTTATTCTCGGCATTAAACAGTTTCAAAATACAGGGAAACTGGAACTCGTTCGAATGATTGGATGAGCTACATTATGTACGCAACTGAAACACACTTTTCGGAATGTCTTGGAAATATAAGGTCTTACTATTTCACTAGATAATTCTATTTCTGAATTTGGAAATTTAAATTTTTATTTGAAAAGAATTGTTAGTATTTAATATTTCTTTACCTTACTATCTGGATTCTTCCGGCCATTGGGAACAGAATCTACAAGTATCTACTCTGTAGCCTAAAGGTCTTACTCATCACTCCAACAACAGCTGTTTCTTGAGCAAGCTGTAAATCCATACAAATATATATCCCCGCATATCTATAAAATCAAAGTTAAAATCTAGCTCTAACATAGCTAAATTAATTCAATTACAGTGGAACCTCGATATACGAGTGCCCTAATATACGAGTGTTTCGAGCTACGAGCCGCCGAGCGAGCGATATTTTGCTTTGAGATGAGAGCAAGATTCGAGATACGAGGAATCGCACATTACACCGCTGCACACAGCGTCTGACAGTCTGTTGGTGCAGCGAAAAATTAGTTTTGAAGAGGAGCCAGAGATGGAAGAGGTCATCCCTACAAGAAATATAAAAGAAATCTTGAGAATGTGGGAGAAAGTTGTAGAGTTCGTGGATAAAAATCATCCCGAAAAAGTTGCAACTGGTCGCGCATCGGAGTTGTTCAACGAAACTTGCATTTCCGCAATATCCTGAAAGGGAGGAAGAAACAAACCTCCTTGGACAGTTATTTTAAACGATCTGCAGGGGAAAATGAGCACGAAAAAAGCGAAGACCAGTCACGAAAATTAAGCGCTTCCGTTAGCACTTCACTTTTTCTTTTATTACGTTTTCATAGACTATGTATTTGTTCGTTATAAATAAATGTTTCTTCTTGTAAATACATTTTTTCTTATTCAAAAACAGTTAACAAAAACAATTGAGGTGGTGTTTTGGGAGCTGGAGCGGTTTAATAGCATTTCAATTAATTTCAATGGGGAAAATTGCTTTGACATACGAGCAGTTTGACATACGAGCAAGGTTACGGAACGAATGAAACTCGTATGTCGAGGTACCACTGTAATTAAAATAATTTAAATATAATTAATAAAATAATTGAACATGAAAAATAAATTACGTCCAAAGGGGCGTTTTTTTAACATTTTGTGTGTTACCTTTATTTATTAAATATACTGTTTTCCTCACTTAAACCACACTATTTCACTTCAAGAGCAATACCGCAAAATAATTTTAAAATCAACATATCTTTAGAATGTCCGATACACAGTCTCGCGCGATGGAGATAAAAATGTTTTTTTCTGTGCAACGTTACCATAGTTCGCTTCGAAATCCCTGAATTTGTTAATCAAAAATTCGTTAAAGTTTTATAAAATATGAAAGCGATAATAAAACAAATTCCAAATTTGAAATTTGGGCTTCCAGATGCCCATATTCGGGTGGAAACGTTCAATATTCAAAACCGGATGGCTCTAGGTACCGTTGTTTCATCACAATGCGGGAAACATGCATACATTTATGCAGATTCTTCATTATTTAATTTCTTTAAATATAATACTGGGTGATAATATTTGGTAACAATAATTTGAAAAGTGAAACAAAGCTTTTAGTGAATCGACGCAAAATGCCAAAACGAAATGAATAGTCCTTCTGGGCAAATTGTCCCTTTGGACTCATAATTCAAATAATAATATTATAGAGCTTAAAATATTTTAATTAATAAAATTATGGATTATTATGTGAATTATTTGGGGAAATAAATGCGAGTGAAAAGCTATCGTAAATTAAAAACATTTTGCCTTAATTAAATTTAGAATAGTTTTTCATAGTTCACAACAGTGCAAAAGGCTTTTGACAATTTTTCATTACATATTTTCAATAACATTTCGGTTATATTAAAAGTTCGTTTCCTATCATCTTAGACTTTTAAAAACAAAACGACCTGGATAAGTTCTAATTTATTTTGTTTATTTATTATTTATTTAATAATTATATATTTAATTGTTATTACATATATATCACAAACGCAAACGCACGCACACACACACACACACATACACATATGTATATATATATATATGTGTGTGTGTAGCCGCCCAGACGGTATAGTGGTTAGGGGAACTGGCTACGATACCTAAGGGCCTGGGTTCGAATCCCGGAAAAGGCATGGCTGTAACTGTCCGTCCCTTCATAGGAGGCAAAGATGGCCCACCTATTAGGTGCCTTCATAATAGAGTGACCACCAGTTCTAGCTTTAGTAGTGGTCAAGCCGAAGTCGGCTGAGGGCCCACCATTGGAACAAAATATACATATATATGTATGTGTGTGTGTGTATGTATGTATGTTCCGTTCATGTGAATAATGGAGTGTTTAGAAACATTTTCATTCAATAGGGAATTCTTAGTATAATTACATCCAGTTAAGGTAAAAACAAAAATTGTTATTGATTAAGTCGATTGAAGAAGACATGTGCTCCCAGGACAGCTTCAGTGACTGCCAAAAAAAACACGGAATCGTTCGCAAATAAGTCTTAAACCGAATATTTTCTCAGTCAAATGATAAACGAAAGGGAAAAGCTTTCAAAATCTGTTAACCCCTTCAGTGAACACCAAAAGCGAACTGTCATAATCGAGAAGTAGATTCACATTTCAAAGCAAGTAGCAAGGTCGTCTGATACATAAAAAGCTATTAAATCGTTTGCATGTATGAATAAATTTAATCTCGAGACACTGGGTAGCTAAAATAAATCAATGAAACTTACTTCAGAAAAATATTTATCAGATTACATTTATCCCGCTGCTATTTTTTTAACCCTCCGAGCGTTACGGGTTTAGCCCTGAAATTTCGAAGTTCCTCAAAATGTCATGAATAAGTGGTATTTTCTTGATTTTAATTAAAACATGACTCTCTCATTTTGTACCTTGATTTCCTTTCTTCCAATATACATCCAAACCGAAATCAGATACATTAAAAGATAGCAGAAATTTTCATGTGTAATGAACACAGAAGGCAGCCTTCTATACGGAATAATCCGGCCGTAACGCTGAGATGGTTTTTAAAAAGTTTCAGAAAATTTCCCAGGTAAATAGCCCATATTTGCTAGACGTTAATGCAGAGATGCATTTTAGTGACATATATATAGCACATAATTTGTTTAAGGCTACAACGCACATCCTAGATAAATAAAGAGTTATTTCAAAGTAGTGCATGCATTTATTTAAAATTTCCTCCTTACATAGTTTTGCGGGTTTATAGACAATGAGATTAAGCATAAATAAGAACATGAAAGAAAGAAAATCTGAAAAGAATCAGATTTTAACTTCGCATCAGATGGCTCATATTAAGGGTTTTTATGCTCTCGTTGAGCATCGCAGTCAGTTATCAATCTCCTTTGCTACTCACTTCTTCTAACACAATTTTTATTTATACTTTTATTTTATTTTTTTTATTCTTATTCTTATTTTATTTACGCCACGAAATATTTTAAAACAGCATATTTTTAGAAATACCAACTGAGTGCTAGGGTTGCCACAATTTTTTTTAGTCCAAAAGGGCTTTCCCTGAAGGACTATTGTTTTTGTTTTGCGATTTTGCGTGGAAACATTAAATGCCGGTTCACTTTTTAAACTGTTGCCACCAAATATTGCAACCCTGTATTATATTTAAAGAAATTACATAATGAATAATGTGCATAAATGTATATATGTCTTCTCGTCTTGTGATAAAACGACCGTACCTAGAGCCATCGAATTTTGAATGACGTAATCCTGCTGCGAATATGGGCATCTGGAAGCCCAAATTTGAAATTTGGAATTTGTTTTATTATCGATTTCATATTTTTTAAAACTTTAACGAATTTTTGATTAGCAAATTGAGGGATTTCAAAGCGAGGAATGGCGACGTCGTACAGAAAAAAAAATATTATCACCAGCGCGTGAGACTGTGTATCGAAAATTCTAAAGATAAGCTCATTTCAAAATTATTTTGTGATATTGCTCTTGAACTGAATTGTATGGTTTCAGTTGCGAAGAACATGATATTTAATAAATAAAGGTAACACACAAAATGTTAAAAAAAATGCCCCTTTGAACGTAAATTAAAATCTGAAACTTTTCAGTTTATATATATATATATATTCGCTACATTATTTCTTTGAAAACTAGACGCTAGTGTGGCCAGCTTAGACAGCTGTGTTATCACAAAGAAGAAAAGAGTATATAATGATTTCAATGAGTTTTTCTAACTTTATTTCATTACAATATTTAATATTTCTAATCAGATACATTATGATTTACATGCATTTTTATTTAAATCAATCAAGATACAAAATTAGAAGAAATATTTTAAAAACTATTTATTGCATTTCAGTCGGTTGGCTTGCTAATTGATAGCAGACAGATTAGATACGAAGGGTTAGTATTTTACGTTTTAGTGAATGGCAGCACACTGAAAATAATTCCCCCCCGGGCAATGGCGAAACATACTTTTTAATTAGTTGAATTTGTTCATTAAAAATGAAAGATAAATATTTTCCATTTTCCCGAACAGCAACAATCTGGAGCGTCAAAGATAAAAATGTTTTATTTTTAAGAGTATTGCCATTGCCCGCTTTCAGGTAACTAAATTTGTTAACTAAAATTTCGTTAAATTTCTGCAAAATATGCAATACCAAAAGCGAATTCTGAATTCAAAATTCAGGCTTCGAATGCCCGTGTTCGGTCTGAATGGCTGCGTGAACGTTTTCGTGGGTTTTCCAGGCCTATACGAAGCAGATTTCCTTAGAAAGTTCATTTATTCCTTTAGATATTTAGCCCTCGTGTGCTCTGCTATACCCAAATAACCCTATCCATACTGGAGCCAGATGAAACTAAAATATTGCTTTTTATTGATGGCAAATATAAGTAAATAAATGAAAAATATAATGCACATTATTAAAATACTATTTCTTGTTGGTAAGTTCAATATTTAAAAATTATCAAATAGCTTACCTTGAATATTCATCGACTTAATAGTTACCTGGAAATACTAGAAATGACAAACTAAAAAGACTCCAAAATTGAACACGATTTTGATTTTACGACCCATCAGAATTGTTTACATGTTTTTATTCTTTTTACTTCCTTGTACGTAAAGAAGTATTGTAATCACGAAAAATTTCGGGTACCATATTACAAAGAAAATACCTATTTTGACCGCTATAGAATGCAATTTAACGATGTTTTTCAGTGAAATCACTACGTAAGGATAGAATAAAGGACTCTTTTCCGCAAAATAATTACAAAAAAGATTTAAAATGGATTCTGAAGAGATTTTTTCGTGGCGTCTGTGCGTATGCATGTATCTCGCATAACTCAAAAACGACTAGCCTCCGAACGTTAAAATTTTGTATATAGGTCTTCTGTAACATCTAGATGTGCACCTCGCATTTTGGTTGCAATCGGTCGCACCAAAAATATATAAATATATGTATATATATATCCACACTGTTACTCGCTCAGTAAGCTCAGTTTCTTTATAAGTTTGTAAATTGTGCAGTTTTTGCTTTAAAAATGATTGAATTATGTTGTTCGTTATCTTTCGATTAAGGGTTGTAGAGGCATTAGGTTATTTCGAAGCAGGAGACATGAAAAATGAGCAATGCCTTCGCCGGGAATCGAACCACGGACCTCTGGGTTACGCGTCGAGCATGCGGACCACTACACCACCAAGGCATGCGAAGAAGGCGGGAGAAATACCTTATAGAGTTTTATGCCCTTAGTTAACCTGCATGCAACAACTGTGGAATTATCAACAATTTAAAAGTTTCTTAAGTGCGGCTAAGCCAAATTTTTGGTTATGACAGCGGCCATATTTGTTTACATTTGAAGCTCAGTATAATAGTGGATTTGTAGCCAATCTAAAGAAACTAAGCTTCGCAACAACAAAGTAACGTCTTCTTTTAGTATTGGGAATTAAATTATGCTTGATCAATTCTGGAATTATCATTTAAGTTATTAGCTGGTTTTT
Source organism: Stegodyphus mimosarum (assembly GCA_000611955.2). Classification (NCBI taxonomy): domain Eukaryota; kingdom Metazoa; phylum Arthropoda; class Arachnida; order Araneae; family Eresidae; genus Stegodyphus; species Stegodyphus mimosarum. The sequence continues at coordinate 518,015 of KK114934.1, forward strand.
GTGTACAAATTGAAATTTTAATTGTAAAAAATGTTTTTTAATTGTTTTAACTGTGCTTGGTGTTTTTTTTCTATATCTTTTAAACTTTAATGAAAATATTTTGAATTTTTATTAATTAGTAGCGCCTCGTATTAGGTAAGCGACGCTGAATGGTTTGTGAAAAACTGTTTCTTTTTTATTTGTTTAATTTCTTTCATACATCGTTTTAGATTTATTATAGTATTTGAATAGAACTTGTAATTCTTCATATGCTATAATTTTTGCTCACTTTGAGTTATAAAATGAATGAGATCTAACGCTGTTAAGTGAACCTAGCGCCGAAGTGCGCCTATGGTAAATAAATATAGTGAACTTTAAAGAGTGCATTTATTCTATTGTGGTTTATGCGCTATTGACTATGTAGATTTAATTCAAAATTCGTTAACTGTTAATTCAGCGTGTTTAAATGAAATGCAGGAAAATTGCGTATAATTTAATATTCCGTACAAGGAAGTCATGTGGTGTACACATCAGATTTTTTAGAATCGAATATTAGTCGTTTGGTATTTATTTATCTCTTGCCAGAAACACAAGACAAAATTAAAAAACGCATTAGGGATGAAACATCTGGCCCGAGGGAGGAATAAAATTAGGCATAAGCATTTTTAAAACTTAACAACTATCATTTTCTTTGGAAAATAGATTCTGATTTTTCTCTATACCTAGAATAGTCTGCATTTCAGCTCTGTCTTCATCTATGTATTCAGTACTAGTTTTAAGATTTTTGAGTCTGTTTATGATATTATCGTTGTTCTTGTTTGTCTTGTTCTTCGACGTACTTTCCCAAGAAATATAATGAAGAACAATAATGGAAGAGACGTACTCCCAAATCGATGTAAAATTAAGGATACAAATTCAAATGTGTTATTTTTCGCCATCCCATTTATTCATTGGTTGACCCCAAAGGTCCTCGAATGCATTTCCCGTATATTAACATTATTAATGCATTTATTATTAGAACAAGAATTTGAAAATTTTAACAATTTAAGAGTTTATTTTCATTGCCATTAAAAACGAACGTGAGTTATGCCCCAGAAAATCTACAAATGGAGTTAATTAATTTGCAATGTGATATATAAAAACCATAAATGGCACTGGAACAGTACACGTATGACGAAAACTGCCCGATTCAAGGCTGTTTATGGTTTTCAGGCCGACGATCAGTTTGAGCAGGAAAACAGTGGGTATTGCCATTCGAAAATTTCGAGGTGCACAAATTAAACGCAGTGTAATCAAACAACAAATTGTAAATGAAATTATCGGCATATTATCTTAATTACTGAAAAGTGGTTTTCGTCTTTCTTAAGTCTGTGATCTTTAAACGCAGTGAAAATAAACAGGGGGTGGGAGCTTAAAGTGTCCTTACACTACATGACTCATGCTTGTCCACCTTATTTTGAGAAAAATCGGTCCAAATGGCGCATGCGTGTTTGTGCTCATAGTCGCGGCCGTGGTGGTTAACAATATATATATTTGATGAAATGATGCGTGTTTATGTGTTATTGAATTAAAATTAGGAGCATTATTAGCTTAATATTAACCAAATTGTTTTGCTTTAATGTAACAAAAATGTCGTGCATTATTTTATTAGCTTACTAAAAACTGTATACAAGAAAACTTCTATCTGTTCTCTGTAGTTGAGATCAAAGGAAAACTATTAAACCGTGAATATGTTACATATTGTAGTTAAATAACATTTATTACTTTCAACTACACCTATGAGTATACTATAAAAAAACTAATTCTCCACAAAAACCTTCGTATTCGTTCCTATAAACTAATAAAAATTCATATAATAATTCAATTGCAGCTATGATTAGATATTGTCTTTAGTAACACTGACACATGAAAAGCGTTGCTGACTTACTACTTTGCCAGATGTGTTTCCTAAAGAAAAAGTAACGCTGATAACTAATACCGCATTTCTTCGCATACTTCTGCCTCGCGTATCCTTCCCTCACCTAGCTTTTAGCGTTAGGCTCTGAAAACTTTAAAAATATTCGCATCATTTTGCCCTTCCTCTATTCATCTCGGAGCTAGTTTGTTAATAAATAGTATTATTCCCTTGATTATTTTTATTTTGACTCAGTGTATTCAATTTTATATTTGAATTTTTGTATTAGCATTTCATCCATTTTATTTCCGCCTGCATTTGTTATTTGAAATGCATTTTGAGCGGATTCTTTGTTAAGCTACCCGAAAATGGTCTTTATTCTCACGCTTAAGAAAATTTGATAATTTCATCTTACTTCTGTTATTTACGTTCCATCTCATTCTAGCCTTATCTGTTGCATCAGCAATAAACTTCAACAATTGCATGTTCCATCTTTCTAAATCTGGCTCTTTATTCGCTTCCTTTCTTACTTTGTTCCTCGATGCCTCTTGCGAACTCCGGTCAAGCAATGTGAGGTCCCACTCATTCATGTGAGTAACGTTAATATTACAGTGTATTTTTATTTGGATGTAGGTTCCTTTTAAAGAAATAATAGTGTGATAGTTAGCAGTAGTTTATCGATAGAGCACTTGTTCGAAAAACGATGGATGAGTAAATAAAGTTATTTACATATATAGAGCTTTATTCAAGTCATGTGAGGTCCCACTCATTCATGTAAGTAACGTTAATATTACAATGTATTTTTATTGGGAGCATTCGAGATTCATTACATGATCGTTGGAGGACCGATTGATCGAAAGAACAAACGATCTGACTAATTACATTATGGATAACGAGAGCTCATTGGTAATGGCTTTTGATTTTTAATCCCTTTTTTCGGAAAACAAAGTAACCAGAAGACTTACCAGAAGATTAAACTTACCAGAAGGTCAGATAAATGCAAATAAAAAATTATTAAAAAATAGCCTTTATTAAGTGAATTGAATGTCACAAATAAAGCGGATGTATGTATTATTATGTCCTGGAAGATAAATGAGAAATAAACAAAGGAAACGAAGAGCAGCAAATAGGGGGAGAACAAAAGAAAGATAAACAAGGAAGTCCTAGCAAATTACTCCTTCATCAAATATCAATCAAGGCTGTGGGTTCAACATCCATAAATTGCCAGCAGCCTTCATTCCTAATATTTCGTGTCTCTGTCATCCTAAGAATTCCCATTTATTTTCATGACAGAACTAACGCTCTGTCCAATAAGTGTTCGCGCATTTTCCGAATTGCAGATACGTGGAAGGACCTGAAAATTGCTTTCGGTTATGCAGTTTAATAATAATTAGGAAATTATTCATGAGAAATATAATGGAGGCTTAGTGTGAGTTTTGTATTTACGTAATTATTTATCAATAATGGCCTTTTATTCACTGCTTTATTAAATCAGTAAAATTATTGAAGCATCCTAAAAGTTCTGTGCTTTCTCAAATTCAAGGGAGGGGTTCTGTTTCATTACTGCTGATACGGAGTAATCCGAATGTTTAAATATGTTCCGTTCTATTTACGTTGGAGAATCATAGATAATTTTGACATACTTTTTCTTTCAGTGCAGTGCTAATAATGGAGAAGTTCATTTTGGCAGATTCAGAAAATGTTTGCTATATATGTGGATTTCTGGATCTTTGCAGGTACTGCTGATACAGCTACAAGTTCAACAGACTCAGTTTGGCCCGAATCTGTGCGATTTGCTGTAACACTTCTTGTTGGACGTTGTGTTAGAGGCGTGTCCATTCTGTTATAGTACTTCCAAGAGTTGATGGATTGTTCTGATAAAACTTGCCCTTCAAGTTCCCTACAAACACACGCAAGCTTAGCGGCAGTTTCAAAAGACGTTTCGATACTCTTCCCCCCCCCCGAAGGGCAAGATAAATCTATATTTTTTGCATTAAAGTAGTACAATTTAGGAACTATAAACAAACGTATTGATGTAGTAAATGCAAATGACGATGATATTGTTACGTGCGTACGGGTTCGTTAAATATTGAATGCACAAGTCGTTAAAAAGTTAACAAAAATTTTTTCTTTCCAAAAGAAATAAATTTAAAATGCTGAAATATTTCTTCACAAATCTTCGCACAATAACACAATATCTCAAACGTTTAGCAAAAACTCAATTCAGAACAGATAAAATAGTTCTATCTCACAGCGAAATCGCTACAATCAATACAGCATTAAGTAAACAAACAGCAGTTCGCTTTTTTACAGCTAGCTACAAGTATAACAGCAACAACAACTACTAACTAACTAACTGAGATGAGGTGTTTCACCTCGGCTTTTATAAGCTTTTTAATTATCAGTAGAACAATCACGATTTTTCTAGATTTTTCTGGATGGCAACAGTAATTACGAGATATTTATTTATTAATCATTAAATGCGCGCGTTCTTTTATTTTTATTGCTATTTTTTTTCGACGTAGCTTTCTCTTCAAAAATCGTCTGCGTTGCACGGGGAAATAAAAAGGAATTATAATTGCAATTCTAAATAAATAGCCAAATAAATGTGAAATTCGTAACAATATATTTATTGATGATCTTTATTCTCTTCTTTCCATCGCCTGGTCCTCTGAATCTCCCACTAGCGAATTTTAAACAATTCAGTTTAACACACTGTTATTACTGCCATTACCTCTAAGCCTTAAAATGCAAAGAACTATCTTTGCATCACTTTGACTGAAGGTTTATAATCTCACCAGTAGTCGAATGGATGGATGACTGCTGACCCACTGGTAACTAGCCGCCGGCAACGCACACCTATCTGGATTGAACAGAAACAACTCACAATTTTTGAGTG
>KK114934.1:522820-546363 GCA_000611955.2 Stegodyphus mimosarum
TCATTTGTACTCATTGTCGTTGCTGCCTTATTAATGGAAAAGTAAAAATTTAATTTCGATAAATAAATTAATGTTTAGCGAATTTGGGCTGACTTGCATATTTCGTTCGATAAATCCAACATTTAACTTAAATTTGACCTAAAATATGATTATTTATTTTTATCTTAATATCGCAGTTCAACAATCTAATTACTTTTTAATTCGCTACATTTTATTTTACTTCTATCTGCTATTTTTTATTTAAATTTTATTTGTTTTCTTTTTGCAGCTATAACATGGAACCTGCGCAAGATTTCTGAATTTGTCATGACTGCCTATCTTAACAAATCAAAATCGTCTATATCTTAATATATATATATATATAATAAATTTGCTGCTTGCTTTGACCGAAAGTTGGCTACCATCGAAATATGAAATTTGGCGGAGATACCATTAAAGTTTCTCTCCGATTTAACTGCAGGCTTTGTTCTGAGTACAAATTTCCGGCATGTAATTGCATCATTTTATTTCTGTTTTGTCAGCTATATTCAACTGAGAATATCGCATTCGCTAATACTGTTATGGATTTCATATTTATTTGGCTATTTATTTGGAACTGTAATTAAAATAGTTCTATTTTCCCGTGCAACGCAGACGATTTAGCTACGTCGGAAAAGTAAAAATACGAGAACGCGTGTATTTAATATTTAATAAATAAATATCTCATAATTGCTGTTGCCATCCACAACTATCGAGAAAAATCGAGGTTTCACCAGAACATTCTAGTAAATAATAAAAAAGCTTATAAAAGCCGAATTTAAACACCTCATCTCAGTAGTAGTTGTAGCTGTTTTAAGCGAACTGTTTGTTTACTTAATGCTGTTATTGATTCTAGCGATTTCGCTGTGAGATAGAATTAATTTCTTGGTCTTTGAATTGAGTTTTGCAAAACGTTTGAGATATTGTACGAATATATCTGAAGAAATATTTCAGCATTTTGATTTACTTCTTGTAGAAAGAATAATTATTTTTAACTTTTTTAACGACATTCAATCCGTAACAAACCCGTACGCACGCAACAATACACTTTTTTTTAATAACAATCCCACAGCTTATAAAATAATCCACTGCTTACTATGTAGAAGCATTAGGATTTTTGGAAAGCAAGAGTATTGAAATATGAGCAAAGCCTTCGCCAGGACTCGAACTACGGACCTCTGGAATACGCGTCCAGCGTGCTACCCACTACACCACGAAGGCCTGCTAAAAAGGCGGGAGAAATACCTTATATACTCCTCCTTTTAAAGGTCGACTGGAGATTAGGGACCATAACTGCCAATTCCTAGTGGTGGAGAATCAGCATCCACCACCCCTTTTAGTTCGAGGGCCACTTATAGAGTCATTAGGATGTTTGGAAAGCAGGTGTATTGAAAAATGAGCAACGCCTTCTCCGGGACTCGAAACCACGGACAACTGGAATACGCGCTCAGCGTGCTGACCACTACACCACGAAGATCTGCGAAGAAGGCGGGAGAAATACCTTATAGCTAGGCTATACTAAATCCTAAATTTTTAATTACTGTTTACTAGCCTGAATTTAATCATTTTCTCCCTAAAATGCAAGGAAAAGATATAGCAGTAAAAATTAATTTATATCCTTGTGTTCATAGGTGGGTTGCATCAGATGATAGAAGTGTGTTGTTACGTGATGCTTATCCATGACTGGCACTGCCTGGCAGCAGTTTCATGGTGGACATAATAATACATTCATAATACATAAATACCATAAATCAGTGGCGTAGCTGGGGGGGAGCTTCCCGCACTGGATGCCACCTGTTTGGGGGGACACCCGACTGGGAAAAAATGTAGCTTACTTACATGTTTAAAACTTTAAAAAATTATAAAAAAACAAAAAGGAGCATCTGATCAATAAATCTACCAATGGACCAATACGCAAGTACACAATTAAATAATTTCAGTAAATGAATTGTTTTCGAATAAATTATCTCCATTTCATTCCATCTACTGAGGAGAAATCTTTTTTCCCCCTAAATTATGGTTTGGGTGTTTTTTTTTTTTTTAATTATGGTTTGGGCCTTTTTTTTCTAAATTATGGTTTGGAGGCAAATAAATGTTCTTTAGAACCGCTTGTAGAGACATTAGGTTATTTCGAAGCAGGAGACATGAAAAATGAGCAACGCCTTCGCCGGGAATCGAACCACGGACCTCTGGGTTACGCGTCGAGCATGCAGACCACTACACCACGAAGGCATACGAAGAAGGCGGGAGAAATACCTTATACGCTTACTTCATTATCTACTGAACTATTACTTTCTTATTTACATACTTTATTTTATTATTTTCCTAACCTTACCGAACAGTAGCATATAAGGAAATTATCAGGGGAATTCTGTGATCAGCAAAGAAAATTTAGACACCAGAGATGCTGCACAGAACCTCCTCATACCTGCTGTGTGTGATTTCACATTTCTTTCCTATCTTTTCTTTTGGAAAGATGTATTGAAGAGAAGTCAATTGTACTCAGATTGCATTGCAAAGTAAAGGCTTAAATGGTGATCAATTAGCTATAAAAATAGAAGCACTTGTCTTTATATTGATGAAAAATGAAGTCAAATTGTAGAAGCAATAGATCTTACTGTGAAAAATCATAAACGTATAACATACCAATAGAAAGACGAATTCGTCGTAAAAAATTCTGTAAATCTTTATTTTGAGCAAATAAAGGGTAATTAAGCCTTCTTGAAGTTTACGTTTCTGTTCTTGGACTTATTACGGGCCAACTAGTTTAAAATTGTGTTAGCTTCGGTTAAATCTCTTTAGTCAGTCATTGGTTAGTTCTTATTTCTTAAATTTTTAGTTTAAGCCCAAGTGTAGCTTTAATGTACTTCCTGAGAAAGGGGCCAACTGTAAATCTTTATTTTGAGCAAATAAAGGGTCATTAACCCTTCTTGAGTTTACGTTTCTGTTCTTGGACTTAAGCGATTATTCGCTTAGATTTCCACTAGGTTCCTCAACACTTAGTTAATAGAACACAAGCAAGGAACATTACATTTTCCTTTTCTTTATCAATGTTTATTTGTCAATGTTGTTATTTAATCAACGAACAGTGTCTAATAATGTTATAAATTTTGTCTATATATAAATCATTTTAGTGAAATTATATGTAAATTATAACTTATAGTAACTCTAAGGTACACTGGAGGGGGGAAGGGACAGTTTTGTATCTTCCGTTCTACAGGGCCGATTGACGAAATTCAAACTGCGTTTTTCATATCTCGAAAGCGCGACTTAGGATATAAATTTATCTTGGCGTATTTTTTTTAGTTTTCGCCAAGAATAATTTACATGGCGAATTTCTCAATTTATAGCAACCTATTTTTCTTTTCTTTTTTCCATTGCAGACGAACGAAAAAAATTACCGTTCATACTTTCAAATAATTTTAACAAAGTGCGTAAACCACATTTGTGTTATTATCGCTTTTAAGAAATATGCCAAATTTCAAAGCGCGCAAATATATAAATTCAAGTATATCTTAAAAAATTTTGAATAAACAACTCTAATTTTTTGCAGGTATGCTTAGAAATGCATGTACTTTAAATGATGGTAAAACTTTTATAGATGATAATTCAAAATTTTTTTCGAAAAATTTATGAAAATATAAATTTTAAACATAAATCATAAAAAATGGGAAAATTTTATTTGGAATGAATCTAAATTTCGAAAAGTGAACAAAGGAATCAAGTAAATTTAATAAAAAAAGAAGATATTGACAAGTATATATCAAATTCAATTAACAATGAGGAGCTAAAGTTTTGAGAGCTATTTTTTTTTAAATACTCGCGCAATTTTTACAAAATTTGGCAGTTTGGCATAATTTCAGTCGTAGAATCGAAATATGGAAAAAACTGGCATGTCTTTTCAGAAAAAGTCCTATTTTGTGTTAAAATACCTATATTAGAACAACGCTATATATAAATCTAATATATATCCTAAGTCGCGCTTTCGAGACATGAAAAACGCAATTTGAATTTTGTCAGTCGGCCCAGTAGAACGGGAGATATAAAACTGACCCATTTTTTTGGCACAATGTACATAGCTATCTCGCCAATTTGGTGAGACAGCGCCATGCTGGCGATGATTTTGGTGACTAATTTTTGTCGATATTTTTTGCAAGAAATCGTCAAAAATTGCAAAGTTTGGAGATAATTTGGTCCGATTCTTGTATAACTGGAATTGCTCCCATCTCATAGTAAATGTAACTGTATCCGGCCATATCCAACTGCAACTAGGTATATCTTCCAACAATTTAAAGAAATCACACGTACTGTAAATTTCTCTGCGAACGGGGGAAAACTGTATAAAATCGGAGACATAATCGGTTTTCAGTTAAGTTGAGAGTATTGCAAGATCATTGTGCGATTACATTGTCTTATGTTCGACATTCTTAGCAGTTTGAAGGGCTAACTACTGTCATACTAAGAAGAGTTATACGAATACTTTTATCTGAAAAGTTCCAGGAGTGTGAGGTCTTTTGGGGAAAATAGATTTCATTAAGCTTTCATAGGTTCTATGCGCATTCAATCCATCGCGAACCCAAAAGCACGTAACAAAACTTTCAATTCTAACAGCTATTCCTGCTTGACAACACTTAAGAGCATTTAAAAAATTGAGTACTGCTGTAGGCACTGCTTATATGATCCTCTTTGTCCAGGACTATTTTGATAACATTAACCGAAAAATAAATTAAGCGATGAAAAAAATATCTCTCAAAATATCAATAGAGTTTTAACATTTGTATTAAAAACGAATATAAATTCATTAATATAACGAATATAATCATTAATATTCGTCGAGCACTCCTCATCTGAGAGTTTGTAGCAAATTCGTCAACTACCTCCTTTTTCTCTTCAGAAATTTTGCCACAATGTGCTCGGATTTGTTTCAGGAAACGACTGGCAGATATATTCTTCTGCCACGGATGCTGCAACTCGAATTTTTTTCAGATATTTTGACGCCAAAAGGCAAGGGTGTCTTCGTTAAACTCAAATTTTGATTAATTCCAGTCGGTTTTTTGGAAAATGGGCTAGCAGAGGATAGTCTTAAATCAAAACCAAACTGCCTGCGACTTTCCCACTTGCCCGTTTATGTATTCTATTTTGACCTATTCGGTAGCCTTTTAATTACATTCACCACATTGTTGATCACAATAAGCGACATACTTCCCATGTTTCCGTTTACAAACTCTCGGGACTTGGTCATTTCGATACCAAGATCCGAATGATAACATTATCCGCGGTCAGATTAAGCGGCGCCTGCTGTACTGACATGTACTGCCATGTCCTTTCTTATATTTCGAAGCAGAATGCAATTATTTCTCTATGTGTCATCATCACACTCAGTGTTAGAATGTATTACACCCCCTAGTAATTTACTTTTAGAAATACAGGCTCTGAAAGTTCACCGTTGTTAAGCATTTAATTTGAAGCAATGTTCAATTAAGCGAGCAGTATCAACAGAGACACGTGCTGTCAATGGAGGCCATTATACACAGTTCGAAATGTGTGTCCTAACGAGTTGTATGCCAAGTTCGATCGCTAATGAGCGAAGAAATTGGAAGATACTTTAATGTCAACATTATCTTAACAATACACACAAGAATATGCTGTAACCATTACTGCTAATTCTCTTCGGTAAAGTTAGTACTCACGCTTTAACAATTTCTAGTAAATAATACAGAAAATGTTATTGCGTAAATGGTATAAAACGCGTTCTTATCATCTTCGCTTTTAATGAACGCAATTTATTAGCTATGTAATACGTTGATTCCTTTAAGTATTTAACCGCCTAATTCATTTAAGTTTAAAATTTTGTACTTTTATTAGACACCTAAAATCCTAACCAATATTATAAATGGTAATGTGAGTTTGTTTGTTACGCTTTCACGCCTTAATTACTTAACCGATCATCATGAAATTTTCAAGATATATTTTTGATGAACTAGAAAAGGTTATAGGCTATAAAATGTAACTTATCTGTTGAAACTTAAACTATATAATAGGTTTTATAGCTTAAAATGATTGTCGCTGTATAAACATCAAATGTTGAAAGTTTCGTAACGATACGTTAAACGATGTAAAAATTTGTCTCCACGCGCAGGTGCGTGGCTTAACACACGCAAACATTTTATAGCCTATAACCTTTTCTAATATATCAAAAATATTTCTTGAAAATTTCATGGTGATCGGTTAAGGAACTATGAAGCATCACTTGCCTAACTTCAGACGTTATCTCCTGCACTGATCTGGAAAAGAATGTATCAAAACACCTTTGGGAATGTGGCCACGTGTGTAAGGAAATCAGCCAATGACAAGAAGTGATTAAAAGATGGCCTTCTTAGTATGGGCGGTAACGGGTTAAAGTGAAGTAAAAGTTGCTGTGTTAATAAAAGTTTATATTGGGAGTAACGTGAAAAAATTCAACATCACCTTTCAATACATTTTGCTTAAAACTGCCATGTTTGTGAACTGACTGCAAAGAATGAAATTAAATAAGACAAAACCATATTACAAGCTATGTAAATGTGAACTGAGAGCAAGCTAAAAATACACCACTTACTGCAAAAAATTATAGTGCTAACAGTCCAAACGTGAGAAAGCATCTAACAAAGGATATGAAAATTTAATTTAAAGACTAAAGTTAACCGAGAATTAACTGAAAGAAGGAATGGAAAATTAGCAATACGGTTTTATTTTTTGGAGAAACTAATATTCGTAATATAACGATTGATGATCGAATTAAGATGCGTAACCGAAGGAACTCTGTGATGCCGTCAAGAATCACTTGAACTTACGAACTTATGACGTCAAAAAAAGCACGTGTCTTTGAAGGGACGAATAAAACGAGCAAGAATCAAATTGTAGGCCACAGGGACTTACCTTGTGATGATGTGAAAGGTCATGTAAGCTCCTTTATCTATGATGTCACAAAGACATCAAGTAATGTCTGACGTCACTTGCTAGTTTTTTATTCTTCTCTTGCTACTTTCGCAAAAGCATTTCTAGCAACACCGTTTATATGAGGTTTGGAGTATACTAGCGTGCAGAATTCGGTACACAGAGCTTATCTCTGGCAGTAACAACGGCTGAAATCCAGTTGGGCACCCAGTCGAACTGAGCTTGGAGGACAAATAGGGGTACTTCATTGCAGCTTCAACTCTATATCAGAGTTCGTCAATCGTAGTTACTGGCGAATGGTGGCATGCCAGTGTCTCGGCAAGTCGCGACTAGATGTTCTGCATGGGCGATTAACTTGCTGGCAAGGGCAACAGTCGAAATACGCTCTGTATCGAGGAAAGTCAGGAAAGCTGGGGCAATATACGGTCGTGGGTATCCTGTTGAAAGATGGCATCACACAGGCCTGAAAGGTAGGGCACATTCATGGGCCTTATTACATCAGAAATGTAACGGCAGTTATCCCCATTACCAAATATTGTCGGCAAGGTCTCTTGGACATGGTGTAGGCTTTCCTGCCCCAAGGGGATTAGAAATAACTACAACAACAACAAAATATTGTAATGAGAGGTGACCGTGATGTATGCCCAATGCCACCCCATAGCGATACGCCAGGTGCTGGGCCCATGTGACAATGATGAAGGCAACCTGGCAACGTTCATTCTGCTTTGTGCCTCAATACTCAGATACATTCAAAAAAATACTCGGCGCAGAACAGCTATTCGTCTGCAGAGACGACGTAATGCCACTCCTGTGTCAAGTTTTGTCGTTCATTGCACCATTGTCTCTGCTGCAGCGTCAATAGAAGGCGCAACAATGATCAAAGTGCTGACAGTCCGTGGTGCTGCAGACTGTGTCACACAGTCCGTGCAGAACTGGTCGTCTTGCACGCCAGCCATGTTCCTGACTCAAGATGCGTGACGTGGCTGCGCGATCCCGCAAACCAGAGAGGATGACGTGTCTGTGCTCTCAGACGTTAGTGAACCGAGGCTGCTAAGATCCTGCACGTCATTCAGTATTGCCCTTTGAACTCACCTGTTCCATATTCGCCTGATAGTCATGGGTCTAACACGAGCAATAATGTTGCAGAACGATAAACAGCAGTCTCGATAGACCACTATTCTGCCGCAATTGAATTTCGATACGTGCTGGCAGGAATTTGTCGGCATAACACGACCTTAACACAAAGCAAACAACATTCAGATGCGATTCCCAAGTGCAGTGCAAATAGCAACGGACATACTTCTTCGTAACACTTATAACGTTAAGAAGTGTGACGTTTTACTTCCTTGTACGAGCTAAAATGGAAGTATCATAATCGCGAAAAATTTCGGGTACCTATTCATTTTGACCACTTTCGAACGCAATTTAACGATGTTTTTTTTTCGGGATATCTGAACTAAAGGACAGAATAAAAGACTCTTTTTCCTCAAAAAAAATTATAAAACTGATTTAAAATGGATTTTTTAGAGATTTTTTGGGGTCTATGTGCGTACTTACGTGTGTATGTATCTCGCATAACTCAAAAACGAGTGTCCTCAGAAGGTTGAAATTTTGTATATAGGACTGCTATAACATGTAGATGTGCACCTCCTATTTTGGTTGCAATCGACCGCACCAAAAATATATAAATATATATACATAAACCAATAATTCACAATAAGTTATAATACGAAAACTTTCCATATGCCATCTCCAAGGAACAGAAACTCAATTACACCATCACTGAAAAAGGTATTTGTTAGAATTTTAAAAAGAATTTAAAAAATAGAATTTTTTAGTCCTCCTTTGCTTCAAAAACATTAAAGGAAAAACTTAAATCGCAAAAAAATGCCAAAATCAAAAGTAAAACTTATTTAAGCATTGAAAAACCAGTTATTGTCATTGATAGCAGATTAATCGACTTATCAAGGGGATAACCCAATCTACTATCAATTAACAACGACTAAAATAAGAGAGAGGGTTTCATCTTACTTCCAAGTAAGCATCAAATTATTTGCTAAATTCAAATCATAATCCACAATTGATACTCAGTCAAAACAAAGATATTAGACCAACTAAACCAAAAGAAACCTTTCTGTTAAAAGGCAAATAATCTTTGAAATTAACGTTTCTCACTAAGAACACAATTAAACTGAAAGAGATGCTTACTTTAGAAGACATATCCCCTACACTCTCTTTTCATCTCAAAAACAAAAGTAAAAACAAAAGGTAAAACAAAGGTATTGGTTTATTACTTTGCAGCTTTAGCGCAAGTCTTGGCCTTTTTAATTTACTTTTAATTACTTTTATTTTACGGCTCAATGAGCTCAGTTTCTTTATTCTTATACGTTGGGAAATTGCGCAATTTTTGCTTTAAAAATGACTGACTTATGTTTTCGTATCTTTCAATTAAGGTTTTTATGCCCTTATTAAATCTGCATGCAATATTTCTAGAATTATCAAACATTTAAAAGTTGTTTAAGTGCATTTTTCTCATGGCGGCCATGTTTGTTTAATTTGAAACTTAGGAGAATACTGGATTTGTTGCCAATCTAGAGAAACTAATCTTCGCAATAACAAAGATAATTTTTTTATTGCGAATTAAATCATGCTTAATCCATTCTTGAATTTATTCGAGGAAATAAGTGTTTAAGATTTACATCGTAATTTTTAATATAGATATTTTGAGTTTTTGTGTATTTTTGCCATGTCGAGAAGGGAGAAATGAATTAATTGAATGAGAAACACTGAATCGCCTCTGAAAAACTGTTTCTTTCTTCCTTCCTTTTTTTTTCATTTTGCTTTAATTTCTTTTGTACGCCGTTTTAGATTTATTGAATCTGATATTTATTGAATTGATATTTGAATAGAAGTTTTGTGCATTCTGAGATCTAAAATGAATGAAATGTAACGATGTTAAGGGAACCCAGCGCCAGAGTGTCGCTATGGTAAACAAATACAGTGAGTTTTAAGGAGTTCATTTATTCTATTGTGGTTTATGCGCTATCGAGAAGGAGATTTAATTCAATCCAATAAATTTAAATGAAATGTAAAATGCATATAATTTAACATTCCGTACAAGGAGGTCATGTGGAAGTTATCAGAGTTTTTCTTATTAAACTGTATCAGTTCAACATAGCATCAATTACTTTCTGGTGTGCTATCCGGGACTAGGTTGTGTGATAATAGATATTACGATTCTGTTATAGGTATTACCGATAGGCGCGTCGTTCACGCTTGGGTTGGAAGCCATCTGCGCAGTTTAAATGTAGATGGCGTTACTTATATGTGCTTTGTGCGCATGCGCTGGAATGCTAATCGCCCATTTCCCAGCATGCAAATTTGACGTTTGTTGCATCCCGCCTTCTTGATATAGGAATTTTAATGGGCAGCAGTAAAATTTCCCTGTATTACGATGTGCGTTATACTTTTCTTAATAATGTAAAAAAATGCATGTTATATGTTTCTTCTTTTATTTAATTTTTTTTAAATAATTAGAAAGAAACCTTTTCTTGATTTTGAAACTTTCCTCGGAATTTGTGAATTTACATCCCTACCCGAAAAATAAAAAAATTTTAAAAAATCTGAAAGGTTTCAGATTTTAAATTATGTCCAAAGGGGAGTTTTTTAACGTGTTCCGTGCTACCTCTATTTATTAAATATCACGTTCTTCGCACTTAAACCATAAAATTCAGTTCAACAGCAATATCGCAAAATAATTTTAAAATGAGTCTATCTCTAGAATTTCCGATACACAGTTCCGCGCGCTTTAGATAGAAATGTTTTTTTTTCCGTAGAGTGTTGCCATTGCTCGCTTTTAAATCCTTTCAGTTTGTTCATCAAAAATTCGTTAAAGTTTTACAAAATATGAAATAGATAATAAAACAAATTCCAAATTCGGGCTTCCAGATGCGCATATTCGGGTGGAAACGAAACGTACGTTATTCGAAACTGAATGGCTCAGCGTACCTTTTTTTTATCACATTAGGAGAAATATACATACATTTATGCAGATTCTTCATCATTTAATTTCTTTAAATATAATACAGGTCTGAAATATTTTGTGGCAACATTTTGAAAAGGGATTCAGACTTTTACTGTTTCCAACGCAAAATCGCAAAACGCAAACAATAGTCCTTCAAGGACGAAGCCCCTTTAGACTAAAAATTGCCCAGACGGGAACGTGGTTTATGATTGAAAGCCGTACCAGAGGGACCAGGTTTTATCCCGCAGAAGGCATGCATGTAATTTTCCGTACCTCCAAGGTGCCTCCATAATAGAGACTACCGCTTCCGACCTTATTAGAGGCCAACGACTATAAGCGGCTAAAGGCTATAATAGATCCGCCACTTGAGGAAAAAAAAAACTCCGCAAAATAGAAAGTACTACTACTATAGGAAATATTTGTTGCAAACCTAGTGTGCAAGCGACCCGATGAAACAGAAGTGCAGTTATGTCTTGAATACTTAAGCCTTTCCTTTATTAATAAGTCTCTAGCTGCCGTTAATTAGCAGTGCAATAACACCACGGAATCTTATTTTCCGCCATATGGCTTTGATACTTTTATAAGATCTCTTTTTTATTGCAAAATTTTATGTTTTGTATCTTTCGCTCCCAAAGGATTCATTCTTAAATTAGCAGATCTCTAGAAAATGCAGCGCTTAAAAACGTTTCAGATGTTGAACTGAAATGCATCTACCAAAATTAGATCGCAATTCCTTTTTCATTTTATAAGGTATTTCTTCCGCCTTCTTAGCATGCCTTCACGGTGTAGTGGTCAGCACGCTTGGCGCGTATTCGCGAGGTCCGTGGTTCGAGTCCCGGGGAGGGCATTGCTCATTTTCACGCTCATTTTCACGATTCCTGCTTCGAAATAACCTAATGTCTTTACACTGGCACCCGAACTAAAAAAAGGGTGTTGGATGAGAATTATCCACCACCAGGATTTGGTGATTAGGTCCCCTAATCCCCAGTCGCCCTTAAAAAGGGGGAGTATATAAGATATTTCTCCCGCTACGTAGAATGCCTTAGTGGTGTGATAGTAAAGCACACTCGACGCGAATTCGAGAGTTTGGTGGTTCGAGTCTCGGCGAGAGTATTGCTCATTTTTCAAGTCTCCTGCTGCCAAATAAAATCCTGATGTCTCTACAATTTCCCTTCTGATTTTTGTTTTTTACTTTTTAAAAATAATTTTTTAAAAATTAGGGCCTTTAATCTTCGGTAAACTTTTCAAAGCGTTAGATTATAATAGGAAATTTTCATGTTGCTACTTAATTGCCTCTTCTACATACGCACATTTCGGTTCAATAGTTTAGTCTTTTCCAGAGTACAAAATTCGTCAAGAAGAGCAAGGGTAAAAGTATTTACTATTAGAAATCTTTTTTACTTATTATCTACTGCAGATGCAGTAGATAATATGTAAAGCAATATCTTTTTTATCTTGAAAATAACTCAAAAATAAGTTTCCTCCACCTATTTCACCTCATCTGTAGAACCAAGACAATACCGAGATGAGGAAAAACATGCATGATTCAAGTGGCAACTGGCTCGAAAGCCGTCGCCACACATCCGTGAAATTGCTTTTCCATACTCCCGTACTTAATTTCAAATTTAATCACCTTAAACCGAACACGCTTACTATCCTCAATTTTCCAAATTTCCAACCGCTGCGTTGGGAAACCTTTTAGAAGTAATCACTGTCAAGTAATGACAAAACCTTTCTGCAATTACTGCATTTCTCCATTCGGGACAAGAATTGGAATTTCGCATGACTAGCTCAGATTAATCTGAACACTAAGTAATTAGAAGAAAGTCTCCGAAGCCTACGCGTAAGCAAGATACATTTAAAACGTTAATTTGAAAATACAGAAATAACGGAAGAAGAAGAGTGAAATAATATAACTGTAAAAAATAAATGTTGAAATTTATTCAGTATTAGGGGATTAAATGGATTACTAATGCAGGTCAAATTTGCTTAAAATGCATTCTCCAACGACAAAAAGCAAATATATTAATTAAAGAAATATGTTACTGAATGAACAATTATCAACTAATAAATAAAATATAATTTAAAATACTTGAAAAGTTAACAATAGATTTTTTTTTCTAAACTAACTTTTTAAGTACTTTTTAAGTTTTTAAGTCTTACGTAAAGGATAATAATTTCGCAATTTTTAAGAATTATCTTTTATGTATGCAGTAGGTGCCGCTTAATACGATCAGGTCCGTTCCGACCTTATTTGATAGCATAAAGCGGTTGAGTTTTGTATGCGATGCTGAGCCGCGCGCAAGATTTCGTTCCGGCTTTGGATACTAGGTTGGATATTTTTGGGGGCAGGGAGATATAAAATAAAATTTTTAAAAATAGACTTATTTTCTATAAGCCCCAACTCCCATGTATAACTCCAGTATTACAAAAGTAGTTCCTTCACTTGAAATGAGTTCAAGTTTTTCATATTCTAGCTGGTTAGTGTATAAGGTATTTCTCCCGCCTTCTTCGCATGCCTTCGTGGTGTAGTGGTCTGCAGGCTCGACGCGTAACCGAGAGGTCCGTGGTTCGATTTCCGGCGAAAGCGTTGCTCATTTTTCATCTCTCCCGCTTGCAAATAAACCTAATGTCTCTACAAGTGTATTGGGGCAATGCCTGTTCGATTCTTACCGAGAGTTTGCTTCTGTTCGTACAGAATCTGGATCTTCATCTTCGGACTCACTTTCATTTTCACTAATTCCTTTTTTTTTCTCTGATAACTTCTATGATCTCTGAATCACTCTTTTTGTAGCTAGTCTGAATATTTTTATCGATTCCCAAATATTCGAGGAAGCATTCTCGTCATGCATTTCTGCATCGTTGCCCTTTTCTTCCGGCCCATCTTGAGAGTTTCTAGAAATTTGCATTGAATGGAAGCCGGCTTCTTTAAAACAATTTGAAACCTTTTTCGAAGTTACTTCATCAGGCACATTTAAAACAACGTGCATCTAAAAGAGAAATCGAAACAGGCTCGTGTACACGTTACCTACGGGAAAACCACGACAAGACCATGTAGCCAACTCGTTCGTGAGATTTGAGCCTTCCTTCTGAAGTACACTCATGTCCATGTATTAAGGATAATTCGGAGTCACGCGGAAATCGAACTCTAAAATAAATATATCACCTATAAAATTACTACACACATCTTCAAGAATCATATGCAAATTTCAGGAAGTAACCAGATGGGCACCGATGGTGCGTCACAATGACGAGAGTGTAAGAGAGTGATATATAAGGAATACAGGCAAAGAAGTAAAATTGTTCGCAGGCTCTTTATAACCATTTCAGTGCAATAACCGAATAGTTATGACACAAAGGACGCATTTGGATGATTTTTTACGTGGTAGAATTATCGGCCGTTTGGAATGTGGGCGTACCCAACCGGAAGTATCAGACGAACTTAGAATTGCCCAGAGTGTCTGTCATCTCCAGGCTTTGGCAACGATTCCGAGATGATGGTAATGTGAGTAGACGTTACAGCACAAGTTGCCCCAGAGTTACAACGCCCAATGAGGACCGGTATTTGGCAGTTACTGCCAAAAGAAACAGGCGGAGCACAGCCTCAGACCTGTCTCGTCAGCTCTCTTCAGCCACTGGTACGACCATTTCAAGGCAGACCGTGTACAGATACTTAGGGCAGATTGGTCTATATGCTCGTAGACCTGTCAGATGCGTTGCAGTTACTGCAACTCACTGTCGCCTGCGGTTAGCCTGGAGTAGAGAGCAAACATTGTGGACACCGCAACAGTGGGCTTGTGTGATGTTTTCCGACGAGTCCAGGTTTAGCTTGCGGTCTGATTCTCGCCAGACTTTCATATGGAGAGCTCCAGGTACCCGTTACCACCAAGAAAACATCATTGAACGAAACCGTTACGGTGGTGCAGGACTGCTCGTTTGGGGTGGAATTATTCTGGGTTCCAGAACTGACCTGCATGTTCAAACTGGAACCATGACAAGCCAAATCTATCGGGACGTCATTCTGGAACAACATGTACGTTTGTTTCGGGGCGTCATGGGCGCACAATTTATGTTTATGGATGACAACGCCCATCCTCACCGTGCACACATCGTAAGCGAATGCCTTCAATCGGAGGATATCATCCGTATGGACTGGCCAGCATTCTCACCGGACTTGAATCCAGTAGAGCACGTGTGGGACACGCTTGGCCGACGAGTTGCAACCCGTCAAGCTCTTCCTACATGTCTACCTGAACTTCTAAGAGCGTTGCTTTCTGAGTGATGTAATATCCCCTAAGATCAGATCGATAATTTGATACTCAGCATACCTAGACGTTTTACGGACTGTATTGCATCGTCTGGGAGACATTCAGTGTATTAACAATCATACCACCATGTAATATTGGTTTTATGTAAATAGGTTTTTTTTTGTAATTTGCTCCAGGGAGAAAAAATCGCATATTTTTTTAATAATATCAAAAATATAGCATCTTTTTTTGCTCTTTACCTTTTGTTTATTCAATAAGCTTTACAAATAAGTCAAATTTGTTTTGCTTCTAACTCTTCCTTTGCTTGATTTTGCATTAGCGTCCTTTGCCTGACTTTGCATTATCCTTAATTTATGGACATGAGTGTAATTCGAAGGAACTCTCGGTATAGACTCTCCTTCAAATCCTCAGAAACGGGGGATTTTAGCATAGAATGATTAAATTAAAGCTAAATTGTAGTTTCGCAATTTCACTAAACCAAATGATATTCAGTTTAAGGAAGGTTAAACAAGCAAAATTTCTGAACGAACTGAAGCAGCTCCTTGATTACATCAGCATGCTGAAAATATTTGGAACAAACATAAGGATTGCAATGAATCCGCAGAGAATCATAGAAGCTTTGGTGGAAACTTATTTCATATTAAATAGTTTCCAAATAATTCTTTAATCTTACAAAATAAATGCTTTAAAGTCAGGATGGTAATATATAAAGCGAAGAATAAGCTAATGCTGCGTTAAAAGTACCATATGTTTAACCACGGTCAGATTGGCTACTTCAAAAAACCCAGATGCGTCAGTTGTTCCAGGTGTGTAATTCTAAGCATTTTGGATATCCAAACCGTACTTGTGTTCATTGGTCAGGAGATCATACTGTCAACTGCAAGATGTACCTTGAAAATATCTGAAGTTCCCGAAAGACTCCCATGTACAGGAAACTGGACAGCAAAATCTCAAAAATGCAGTCTAATCCCAAGAAGAATGCGCTGCTGTGAGTATGACCAACAATTTTTTTTATTTCTAGAGGACGTCAAGCTTAGAAAGTTCGTAGAGACATTAGGGTATTTCGAAGCAGGAGACATGAGAAATGAGCAATGCCCTCGCAAGGAATCGAACCGCGGAACTTCCGAATACGCGTCGAGCGTGCTGACCGCTACATCACAAAGGCATGCCAAGAAGGTGGGAGAAATACCTTATATACTCCCCCCTTTTAAAGGGAACAGGGGATTAGGGGACCCAATCGCCAAATCCCGATGGTGGAGAATCATCATCCACCATCTTTTTAGTTCGGGCGCCAGTGAGAGACATTAGGATTTTTTTTTGAAAGCAGGAGATGTGAAAAATCAGCAATGCTCTCGCCGGGACTCAAACCACGGACCTCTCGAGCGCCTAACGTGCTGAATGCGATCGCGGGTTTAAACGCCGATACGAGATTTAAAGCCGATATGCGCCGAGCGCGCTGATCAGTACACTACGAAGGCATGCGAAAAAGGCTGTAGAAATACTTTATAACTCATTTCCACAAAATGCATCATGTGTCCCATTTTGCGGGACACAATTTTTACATTTTTGTTCTGCTTCTACTAGCCGCAGGGAAGTGCTTCTTAAACACAGCAAAGCACAGCACTATTATCAAAACAAAAAGCAGCAAAGCAATTTTCGTTGGGCGGCTAGATCACTCAATTAATTTATATGGTAAACACTCATTAGATTTATATGGTAAACACTCATAGAGACATTAGAATTTTTTGGAAGCGGGAGACGTGAAAAATGAGCAATGAACTCGTACCGAGGACCTCTCAAATACCCCTCGACTGTGCTGACCACTACACCACGAAGGCATGCGAAGAAGGCTGGAGAAATATCTTATATACTCCCCCCCTTTTAAAGAGCGACTGGGGATTAGGGGACCGAATCGCCAAATCCTGGTAGTGGAGAATCACCATCCACCACCTTTTTTAGTTCGGGCGTCACTGTAGAGACATTAGGTTATTTCGAAGCGGGAGTGATGAAGTTACCAATGCCCTCGCCTGGATTCGAGCCACGGACCTCTCGAATACGCGTCGAGCGTGCTGACCACTGCACCACGAAGGCATGCCAAGAAGGTGGAACAAATACCTTATACGTTTATCCACAAAATTACTTTGGTTACCAGTAGCTTCAAAAAAGACTGAAGTTTAATTTTGCAGGCGCTCAAAAAAATACCAAAGGCAGTAGAGAAATCCTTGAAACGTGTCATATGAAAAGTCCTTTAAATACTGAAATATCCTTTGACTGTGAATTTAGACGCTTTTAGACACTTTCGATTTTGACACTGAATTCGCTGTTTGAAGTAAATGACTCTGCTTTCTCTCAGTTGAGATTTTGTCCTATTATTTGCTTCAATTGTAAGTCTTACTCTCCCTTGATTGGCAGAAATATATCACACGATTTATCCGATTACCTATTCCTGCTATCAGTCACTTACAAGATTAGCTGAAGTTGTTCTTAAAGTCTTAATTGCAATGCAAATATTGTCACTGACGTAACTTGCGATTCTTTGCTGACAAACTTTCTCGCTCCGTTATATTCCGAGACCCGTACATCAATGGCCTTCTTTTCCTACATCCCTCCTGTTTCGCATCTGCTTAAGAGATGGTCAGCTTTTGCCAAATTCCCATTCACGTGGTAGTATCTCATATGACACAAGAGCACGCAATATTAAAATGTTCCATTATAACATATCTAAGTTTCGAAAATGCTTGATAGAAAAAAAAAGGAGTCTTTACTCAAGAATAATAACTAACACGTGCAATCAAGGTTACACCAAACCCCGCGTGTTTAAAGAAGGCTTTTCCATTTTTGGCGAAAAATCGCATAGTTTGGCGTCTTTTCTTTAATAGGCAAAAATGGTCGACAGGTTTTAACGTAAGTACCAAAATTTCCTATAGAGAAGTGGTTCCTATGAAAATACATTGGATAAGATGTTCTCGCTTAAAAAAAGAGACTGTATTCATACGACAAATTTCATTACAGATCTGATAACTATAGAAATGACAAATTACACAATTAGTTATAAAAGCTGTCACGTACAAACGCAATTCAGATGTACCGCATTAACATTTGCATGTGCTCAGCTAGGCTTACAGTGTAATTTTTTTGCTTAAACTGGAACATTTTTTGCTCAAACCGGGACAATTTTGAAAAAATATTCACAACTTCATATTGATCACTTGAGCAAACTTTAAGCCCAATTCATGTTTCTCTCTGTTAGTACGATTAGAAACTTTTTTTCTATAATGGATAATCTTTTTTTAATTCATCAGTAAGCACACAATTTCTTTTTGGAATTTAAGAAATTCAATTAATCTAACGTTCACTACAAAATAATCGCAGCTCGTTGTTCACCAGGATTTGAACCTCTACCCGACTACTAGTACTCAATGACTTATCCACGGCATCAATTGTAGGGATATTCGACCGAAACTTGCAAGTTCGTATTGATAAGGGACTTTCGATGATAAAAAAAAATTTAAACAATTTCTCTATAAAGCTATTTGATATTCCTACTGCCTCCCTGATTGGTATAGTGATGAGTGACGCTGGCTGCCATTGGCCCAAGGTTCAAATTCCGGACAATTCTTGAATGTGTGTATCATGTATGTGCGACATGGTGTTGTGTAGCGAAATTAAGCTAATTCATTAATTAATTCATTTATACTCTAAATTATGCTACAAAGTGTGTATTTTATTTAATTTCTGTGTTAATTTCCTTTACCTTTAATTAGAGTTTTGTACTTAAGATACTAAATTCGTTACTTTCGTTTTCGGAACGCGTTTGGCAGCAGACAATCAATATGGGTGTGTTTTTCATGTTATAATCTGGATTTTAAAATACTTAATATGCGTTTACATATTTATAACTTATACTAGAGGAAACAGAAAGATTTCCACTTTAATTTGAAAATACTTTCAAGTAGATAGCTTAATTAGTTTGAGAAATATGCTCAATTAGTTAATAAAATTATGTAGCTTTCGTATAATTTGGTGTAATTACTATCTTGTCATTTTTAAGCTTCTTTGGAGTATTTATTGTGAAGGTCACTTTGTGCTTCCGGCAGAGTTCTAGGTTTATAGTTAGCAGGTGTTTTTATTTGGCGAGTTTCTGGCGATGCGAGGGGAAAGGTGTTGAACTAACGCTTTGAAAAGTAAGAATTTTTATG
The DNA here is from genome assembly GCA_000611955.2 of Stegodyphus mimosarum. Lineage (NCBI taxonomy): Eukaryota > Metazoa > Arthropoda > Arachnida > Araneae > Eresidae > Stegodyphus > Stegodyphus mimosarum. The sequence continues at coordinate 542,266 of KK114934.1, forward strand.
CTGTTTTCTTCGGAGAGTTTTTATCAGGAATTCTCACCCTTTTGAGTGAGTTTTGACACTGGTAAAATTTGTAACAAAAAGCCGGTGCACTCGATTTTTCGCCCTCTTGAACTCTCTTGATTCCCGGTATTAGCTGTGGTGCTGCTTCGGAGGACAACTGTCAATTTCTCGCTCGCTTTTTGAACACTCTTGCGCTCTATTTTCCTCCTGTGAATTATGTGCTGCGGAATCTAAGTAGCAGTGAGGGGCAATAATATGGTTCTCTCTTAATTGTCCTGTTTACTCTCGAAGGAGATTTTGTTGTATTACTGTACCATCAGTTAACATGTGCTTCTGTACCGTGGAAGTGTGGTTAATCTTCGTCTAGGTGCTGCTGGGGTCCACTATATCTTGCTCATTCATCATGACCATCGCATAGCCATTTATTTACTCCTTTCGTGGCCAGAGGATTCAACTCGGATGTTACCTTGTTCATCTTCTGTGGCACCCATGTTCGTGGAGCTGTGGACGTTGCTTGAGGGGGCCATCAGTCATCTTTTAATGGATTTCTACGTCTTGCCAGTTGACCAGTTGTGCATCACCTTCTCGTCAGTGCCGAAAACATTCCCCTGTCTTTTGCTCATAGACTTTGATGTTTCCTAGGTTCTATATAATGCTGCCACCAGTTTGGATTTCAGTGATTCCTTCTTAGCTAATTTTGTCGAATCATTAAATTTAATTCAAGTAATTAATTCATTTCAAAATCAGGTTAGAAAGGTGTTAATTCGTGTTTATTACTTTAGCGTACGAGGTTAATTTTGAGAGATACAAAATTATGTGTTTATAAGTGCAATCAGTTAATTATCAATTAACTTTCATTTGTAATTTAAGATATGATTCATTCTAATATCATTATGCTAAAATCTACAATATTTTATTTTGACTCCTAGTAGGAAAAATTTTAATTGCTAATAGTTTAAATTAATTTAAAGGTAAAATAAAAGTCTGTTTCACTTCTAAATTTAGTATGATGTTTTATTTTATTTACTAGTAAGCTTTATATATGACACACACACCAGTTATCATTAGGTTGTTAGGATATTTGAATTAGTAATCACAACGCAAGTTTTAATGTACTAACCACTAAAAGCTCTAGTTTATATTTGATTCAAAGACACTAATATAACAATGGAGATACTTAAAATAAGAGCACTGGAGACCCTAGGATCAATCCTCTAAGGTAAAATTTAATACACATTCAGAAACTATTAATCAAGAATTATTTGAATAGTCCTTTTTGAAGTTCTCCATCAAAATTGGAACGAAGCTGCACATTTAGTGCGATGGGACTGTATCTGTAATATCAATAGTGAAGTATTAGTGTCCCGCTCATCTCTTCCTCTCCTGACTTGTTGTTTCTTTGTTACACATGCATATACTATCCAAAATTCGTGAAATGTCATGTTACGTTCCATGAAATGTTCACTTTTAAATGTCATATTTTTATGTCTGACACAAAGAGTTTATCGACTACTGAGACAGCAACGCAATTCAAAATTTCATTACTTAAACCAAAACACACCTTTATCTTCGAAGAATAAAGCTTATTTTTCGCGCGTTGCTCCACTCTGGGCTGCAGCAACATATATAATCAGAAAAAAAAACTATGAATAATTTAGAGAAGAGCTTTGGGGGTTATTTAAAACGTTCCTTTGTTTATAAGGAATAAGATTCCGCATCCCAATATAATAATTAATGTAGACAATAACAGAACCATTATTAAAACTGACATGGTACTCAGGGACATAGCTCTTATGTGCTTTACTTCTAAATCAAACAGTCTCAACTTATAATAACAACGAAGACGCTAATTACCATATAATTCTGGACGTAAGTAAGCACGTTACGATACGATTTCTTAAATGGAACCGCTTATTTTTTGCAATGAAAATTATCGAGTGGCAAAGAACTCCTTAGAAGGAGTGCTTAATGCATATATTTATATCCCATTAACTGAACTAAGGATTTTATACCAAAGTAAAGCAAAGGTCTGTTATATATGACCACTTGTCACGACAAACTGATCACGATCCATCTATCACGATCCATTACGGCCAATTCCAGGCTCGACGTTCATTTCAAATGAGCGATAGACGATGTCATTACATGATGCGAAATACGAAACGATTAGACAAATTTTCTTTAACTTCAAAATGAATGTAATTTTTCAAACACCAGTAAACGAGTGCTAGTTTGACATTCAATGTCAGTCACGCAAGGTTTTATAAAGCTATTCTATGAATACAAAGCAATCAATAGACATTTTTTTCTACTTGAAAAGCAGAAATAGTTTACGTGTATAAATTTCGTTCCCTTTCCCGCTGTTAAAGAAGAATTTAGTTATTTCATGAGTTTAAAATTCATTTTAATTTTACTTTCTGTTTTACTCTCGGTTTGAAGAAAGACATGCCATCGTTAAGGGCTTTCTGAAGGAAACCGGTTAACATTATGTGCAGGGCAAATTACGACTGGTTTATCTGATTTAGCAAACCACGCTAGAGCCATCTGCTTTACTGAAAGAATGCCTTCGAGGAGGACCTTTCTAAAGGAAACTGACTCGTGTCCACTTCACGGAATACCACGAAAACGCTCATGCAGCCATCCCGTCCGCCGAGATTCGAACCTAGGCCAAAATACCAGTGTTTGGCGATTTTTCCGCTTAGCCCCTGGTCGGCGGGATGGGAAAACACGAAAAACTGCCACACAACCACACCACTTGCTTGGCCTCGGAACCAGATCAAATTACCAGTTTTCAGCGTTCTTAAACACTCGGCCACACATAGGATATCACAAAATGATTTGTATCTGATTTCTGACTATTACACTTGCAAAGAATAAAGTAGAAAAATGCATTAATGGCATTTTTTACGTTGAAATGTAAGAGTGAGAGAGAAATATTTTGCTTCAGTCCGAATTAAAGAATCCATCCATTTTAATGGAAGAAAGGAATTATTTTAATTATTTTTTAATAATTATTACATTTATGTAAGTAAACTTGAATGTGAGTTTTACGTGGCGTGTAACTTTTTTCTCATGCATAACTTTTCTTCGATCTTTCTCATGCATTTTGCTTAGCTTGTTTTTCAGTTTATGTCAATAACAGTTTTTGGAATAATTTAGCTTAGCTTTCAAATCCAATATACAGGCCTTTTTATTACCTCCTAACTTATACATACGTAGCTAAAAGCGATAACGTTTTAAGTCCAAAAATTTGATTGTCAGTTTTTAGTGAATAAACACGAAATCGGACAATCCCACGATACGTTTTACTAATTTTAGAATGATGTCTGTAATACGCGAGTGAAGATTTTTTCTTGCACGCTAACTTTTATATCTGACTTCCAAAAATTTCTAATTTCCATATTTAAGCTTTCTGCCTTCCTAACAATTGATTAAGATTTTCGGTAAAGCTGGAAAACGGAACGTGATACTTTGCTTGGGGCCATAACAATTCTTAATGAAACACTACATTAAAATATCATCCAAAACTTTCCAGTTTTGTTACTTAACTCTTTAATATCAATGAGAACAACATGTTAGACTTTGTCAAACCGGAAGTGATACATTACTTGAAGCTCTGGACAGATTTCTGAGAAAAAATATAGGTATTCACGTAAAATCCCGTCGACCATTTTTGCCTATTAAAGAAAAGACGCCAAACTACGCGGTTTTTCGCCAAAAATGGAAAAATCTTCTTCAAATACTTTGGTGTAATGATGTAACCTTGATTACATGCGTTAGTTATTATTCTTGAGTAAAGACTCCTTTTTTTCCCTCTATCACGCATTTTCGGGGAAAAAAAAGAGAGAGAGAGATTAAAATTTGGGACCTGCCTGCAACAGAAGAAAATGGTGTTGAATATTTTCAAAGTTATGGAAACTCACCAGCCTCAAAAACAAATGTGTTAATGGCCACGAAATGACGATATTATGGGAAAAATAATGGAAATTTTTAATGAAAAATTAAATATAAGTAAATGATAATATAATAAATTTGAAAGAAAAATAAGAACAGAACTTTTTTCCCCTTGTGTTTAGTATTTTTTTTTTTTTTTTTTTT
>KK114935.1:4844-26119 GCA_000611955.2 Stegodyphus mimosarum
AATATATTTAAAACTATAAATTAAAAAAAATAAATCATAAAAAATGTGTGAATTATATTTGGATTAAGCCCATATTTTTCATTATGGAACAAGGAATCAAGTAAGTTTAATAAAAAAAAGATATATTAATAAATATATATCAAATTCAATTAACATTGTGGAGCTAAAATTTTGAGAGGTCATTTTTTTAAAAACTACTCTCGCGATTTTTACAAAACTTGGCAGTTTGGCATAATTTGAGTCGTAGAATCGAAATATGGGAAAAATTGGCATCTCATTTCAGAAAAAGTTGGATTTTTGTGTCGAAATACCTGTATTAGAATAATGCTATATATATAAATCTAATACATATCCTAAATCGCACTTTCGAGGCATGAAAAACGCAAGTTGAATTTCGTCCATTGGCCCAGTAGAACGGGAGATGTAGAACTTCCCCATTTTTTTCTTTTTGCGCAATGCACATCTTATTATCACTGTATTTAATCATTACAAATGTTAACTACAAACATTATAGATTTCTAATAAAATTTTGTAATAATATGAACATATATTTATAGTTATATGTGTCTTGATCTTTAGAGTTTTACGTGTTCAGATTATGTGAGCATTTAATATCACTTAAATTCATCTTTTATAAATAGCACTGATATATATATTAAAATTAGGATTATTTTTAATATTTTCCAATTTCAATTTTTTGATAATTTATTATATGTATGCTGTATATTAGTTATATAAAATGAAAAATAACAAATAAACTTTTCGTCAACCGGCACAATTTTTCAGGCTGTGCTCCTCGGAAGAGAACTCTGGTATTTCAATAAGTTAAACCATATTTTTAAGGGAATAGCAAATTGAAAACAGAAGGATTGAAAAGGATGTATACAGCTTTTCTTTTTTCTTTGGTTCTGGAATGCAATTTGAAAGCTAGTTTATTTGATTTAAACGACCATTTTTCATTCCAATCTTTTAGCACGTGAAATAAAATATAAATAATCTTTTTTTTTTCCAAACAAAAAGGGGGGCACCGAAAAGTTTCAGATTTAAACGCTGGCCCAAAAGGGTTTGTTAAGGTACCTTACGCTCTCGCTGCGCTCGCAGTCTACCAGTCTACTGTTGCACTCACTTCTGCTAATCCATTTCTTTTTGCCCTTTTAGCCCTTTTATTAACCATCATTTTCTTCGCAGTTGCATCGTGTACAATTTAACAGCAAAACCACAGAAGTTTTCAAAGCACCATAGCAGCCCGTGTTTAGAATTACCGACGCAGTGTTGAGTGATGGTATACATTTTTCTATTTTTTTCAGTCTTTACTCAGTTAATGATATCATTATTTAGTTTTTCAATAAGTTGACTTAGAAAATTCGTCTTTTTATTTTTGACTTTTTGCGAGTTTACTTTATTCATTAAATATCACGTTCTTTGCACGTATGTCATATAAAATTCAATTCAACGGCCCAGTCAAAAAATATTGAAAAAATACCATATCTTTAGAGTTCCTGATAGACAAGTCTATCTGTCGCGCCTGGAATCTCACTCGCTGGAAATGAAAATGTTTTATTTTGTACAATGTGAAAAGTACAAGGTGATAATATTTAGTGGCAACAATTTGAGAAGTGACTCGCCATTCATAGTGAATCGACGCAGAATTCCATTTCGAGACTAATTGCTCCTTTTGGTCTAATAATATTGTAGGAAACAAATTTTGAATTGACGACAGAGTGGCCAGTCAACTGGGGTTTCTGCATATCGAATGCCGAACCTCGCCGTTGGATATGATTCATACGAATTTGGATGAAGACCCCCGGAAACTGATCCGAAGGTATCGACGTTTCCTACCTTTTCATTTGAGCACTCTTTATATTATTTTTATAATAGAGGGAAATTTAATTTTTTATATAAATGGAATGTTTTTACTCAGTTCAAAAATCAAGTTGCCTTTAAACAAGAAACGGAGACCTTTTAGAGATAACTGCCTAACGTCCCATGGCCACGGAATAAAACACCAGTTTGTTCAAGTGGATTTGCCGATAAGATGGATATAGATAAGTGAGTCGTAAGACTAGAATTTCAAAATCACATATACGTCATGTTTTTGTAGTGTGTCACTGGAAAAGTTACATTCCAAGAGTAATTCATTGTAATAATAATGATCCTGCAGTGCAGTGAGACTTGGCTGGGACGTACCAGGTATGAGCAATTTTCTCAAAAGAAAATTTGAAGTGGTAAAGTTTCATTTAAAAACAAGAATAGATGGGAAAAATTGCTCTTTTCTATACATTATTTTGAGTTGTGAAAATTAACCATAAATTATTAAATATTGAGATCTTTATCGTTCTTATCGTGTGTATGCATTCTTAACATAGATCGTTATCACAGTTTAACAGCAGTTACCAAAACTGTGGCAACTAAAAGTACAACGACAGCATATCTGCGCAGTTACCAAGATTCATTCTGAGAAGCGTATTGGTTAGTCAGCAAAAGTCTCAGTAAGCTTAATCAGAAAAATCTTATAGCGTGTAGGAGATTAAAATAAAAAAAAAAAGATTACTCTGACATCTTAAATGTTTTTATCAATGCAATTAGCCATACTGGAAACGTGTAATGACATTGCTGTAACTTCACGTTTAGGATTTGGTTATTCCGAGATCTACATTGTTTAGGAATCTACGAGAAAAACAGATAATTCATTCTCCTAAGGGACTGGAGGGCCCAACATCATTTATACTGTCAGTTTCTACTTTGGACACCATTTTTCACTGACAGCGTGTAGGAGATCAAAATAAAAAAAAGATTTCTTTGACCTCTTTTTTGGGGGACGAAAGAGACAAATTTCGGTTCCAAAGAGATTTCACTTTCAAATCGTGCACTTCTCTTCCCTCTTTTCTAATCTGGACCTGGTTTCTCAGTCAGCGGGGAATTGGAAGAGTTTCGAGTTTGAGTTCTAAATTGTATTTCATGTCCCTACTGTGATGAAAATTTCTTTTTAATTCTCCCGCTTGACTTTCCACTTACACCATTCATCTTTATTTTCTATTGAAAACTGGAAGGAATCCTAGTCAGAAGCTTAAAGATGAAGTAAAATGATTTTTTTCATAAGAAATTCTAAAGGGTAAATTATATAACTTTAGTGCCACACAAATAAAATAAAATAAAATATAAAATAAATAAATAAATAAATGTAAGGAAAAGCAGTGGAAGATTGTTGTCAATGAAGAATAAATCTGCGTAGTAGCCTTCAAATTTTTTATTATTAGACACATAAAATCGAAAACTGATATGATTATTCATTGGACAAAACATTTGCAGGCATGGAAAATTGTCTTTAAGTTACTTCAAAGAGTTCAAAACCAAAAAGAAATGTCTTTACGTATATTTTACATTAGAAGAGTAGTGCTCAACCTACTAGAGCTACTAATTTAGTTATTACTATTAATTTAGTTATTAGTACCAAAACTGCTATTATAACTAATAGCAGTTTTGGTAACTGCTATTAGTTACTACTAGTTTGCATTAGGGGGTAGTACCCTAAAATAGTACTCAGCCTCCTACAGGCATGCAATAAAAAATGGATTGACATCATTAAAGGGAATGGGGTCAGGAGCGTTTAACAGTATCCAAAAGAGAACTTTGTACATGATTATATAGATGATTCGTCTGATAGTACAATCACTAATGTAGGTTCTGGAGTATTTCTGACTACCCCAGATGATACTACTTTTCAACACAAAATTGGCACTGGAGCCGTAATTACTAACTTCACTTGCGAGCATCTGGCAATAGCGGAGGCACCTGACATGTATAGATCCCTTTCTAAGCAAAAGGAGTGAACAAGCAAAAGAACTCGTTTTCTTCTGTGGCTCCATCAACCTTAGATGTAAGCTCCCTGATCGCCAACGGGATCAACTTTCACATACACGAGCTCAAAAGTTAAATGAGATCTGCGTTCTTCAGTGGTTGCCAGCGCATGTCAACGTCACAGGCAACGAGAACGAAGAAAAACTGGCAAAAGAGGCTCGAAATCTCAACAATAATAATAACGTAAATGTCCCCCTTTCGGACGCAAATGCCATGGTCAAATATAGATTGAAGGAACAATTCCAATAAAGCACTAGCTCCATAACATCAGTAGAGATCAATTCATATCTAAAACCATAGTCAGCTTAGAACTGACTATCACTGAGAATTGAAAATTGAAAGAGAGGGTAGAATTGTAGAGATATAAGGTTATTTAGAAGCAGAAGAGATAAAAAATGAGCAATACTCTCTCCGGGAATCGAACCACGGACCTCTAGAATATACTCCGATCGTGTTGATCTACACTCCGATCTACACCACGAAGGCATGCTAAGAAGGTGGCAGAAATACTTATGTATTCCCCTTTTAAAGGGCGGCTGGGGATTAGGGAACCCAATTGCCAAATCCTGGGGTGGAGAATCATCTCTTTTACTTCGGGCGCCACTTGTAGAGACATTAGGTTATTTAGAAGCAGGAGAGATGAAAAATGAGCAATGCCCTCCCAGCGACTCGAACCACGGACCTCTCGAATACGCACCGAGTGTGCTGACCACTACAAAACGAAAGCAAGCTAAGAAGGCGGGAGAAATACCTTACAGGATAATCTACAGAAGCTATGGTAACTGCCTGGACACAGAACTGACAACCACACGCATTTTTGATTGTCTGGCCATACGAACTGAATTGTTAAAAATCGAAGGTCTTGTTTAGGAGACCGAATCTCTACGATAATAATATTTGAAGACTGCCGGAGCAGTCATCTTCGTCCATGGCACTATTTGAACAGGCTTTATCATAGACATGACAACAACAACATAGGGGGATGATGCATTAATTTTTTTTCAGATGTTTGAGGTTGCAAAAAGCATTAAATTATTCTTTTCGATTCTTTTTATCATAAAATCATAAAAAAGTAAATCTAGCTTTGAAATATAGGAAAGAATCTGAAAAAAAAATGTGTTATAACACCGCCCGTTCGAATAAACCGACAAGAAATATAGGCCTATTATGTGTTTCTCATAACGCTGTTAGCAAAGCGGTAATGTGCTGCACATGTTAATGTAGCACGGGTCCCTGTCCATACATCCGAATTATGCACATTGTAGCAACGTTCCCTGATTATATGTGTCTCGCCTATAAATAAGACGGAAACCTGAATGAAGATCAGAGATTCAATCAGATGAAGATTTCTTCATGTTAAAATCAATGCAGAAGATAATAGAAACTGTAGTTTGCCCGTCTAGAACAGTAATTCCCTTAAGAGCCATTTCCCTTAAGAGATCCTCCACGAAAACATCTCTTTCCTTAGTCAGACAGCCCCATAATAAAAATGCTCTAGTCCAGTAAAACAGAATGAAGAGGAAAACGAATACGAAGATAAAAGACAATGATGGCCAAGGTGGGATTTTGGATTATTAAAGAATCTGCTCGACCCAGTATGATTGAATCAGTGGAGCTTCTGGTTAATGATATCGTAGCATTAAGATAGGTTTTTGCTGTATTATTTGGAAGAATGTCAACATGACTATGATCGAAAGGAATATCACATTCATCGCTTCCCGAAGAAAACTGAAATTAAATCTAAAGTATGTTAACTCAATTCAATCCTATTTCAAACAAGGTTCATTTATATAACATTTATAAAGCCTCTAAAAATTCCCTATTTTGTATTTTTTTGGAATAGGTGCACAGTAATTGCAAATTTAAGAGATCATTTTTTGCATTATTTTAAAATTATTATCATTAAATACCTATACATTAATTAATGTGGTTTTCTTGTAATTTTGATTATTTAGAGGTGAATGTTGAAACTAGTCCAGCTTCTTACTTACAGAAAAATAATGTGAAAATGGTCAGTGGTTTGACTCAAGTAATTCGAAACGCCGGCTTATTAAATAACAAATAATAAGCAGTAAAAAATTGGCGTAAAGTGAGTAACTTTGCAAAGCCATAGTTTCGCAGGTTAAATAGATTTTCTTCAACTGCGGCAAACGAAACTTGCTTAAAGTAAAAACTGATATTGATAACCCAAAGCGGAATTAGAGGTGGGATCATTAACCGAAACCCACAGATTTTTCGGGGTGTCAGTTCTTGGATAAAATCCTTCGGTTATGGTTTATGAACCCAATTCTATTCCCTCTTTATCGTTAGCTTTTTAAGAATTTGTTTCTTAATAACTTTTCGTTCACTTTTTGGTCAAGAGATGGCGAGGTGTTTTGCTTTCTTCATTTAGCTCGAATGTTCTAGGATTTCTGAGTGTGTTACTTACTCATAAGCACATTTGCCCCCTCCTCATCATTTTCACTTCCTAATTGGAACATTAAGATTCTATTTAACTTTCGAAACTATAGTCCAGAAAATTTTCTCATGTTAACTGTTTGTTCTTGTTTATTACTTGTTTATTTTTTTAACATTTATCTCTTCGATGCCTTTTGTTATTCATGGGCTTTTAGTTAATGCAAGCCATCACAATTCACTGACATGTAATGTTGCACATATTGGTAATTTCATTTATGAAATGAACAGAAGAATCAAAATATCAAAATAAAACATCTGTGGGGTAAAATTAAATCAGAATATCTAATAATCAATATATCTAATTAACCTATATATCTAAAATTAAATCAAATTATCTACGAGTTAACAAAAATTAAAATAAACTTCATTTTTGTTTATGGGTTAAACTGAAAGTGGCTAAGCATATGAAAGTTATATAAACCTTGCAGGCTGGATCTTGAATACTTTATCAATACATACTGAATCCTGAGTAAACTAAATTCAAAAGTTTAAAATTATGTTTTAATATAGGTTTTCATCATAACTGTTACTCGCTTCAGGGATTATTTAATGCTTCAGGGAAACTACCACTCCCGGCTGTCCACTTTCACCAAAAAATTTTATCAACTCTTTATGTGAGGGCAGAAAACTTATATAGGGCATAAACAGAAAAATTTGGAAGTTTTATATAAGGGTTACCAGTGACAAAAAATCATCACACAAATACAGACACACTGACAAGCAGACATCACTTAAAAAATAGTAAAAGCGTGTTGTGAAGACCTTCACTGGTGCTTATTCTTCAACATTCGCTACAGAATTTTTGGGTGTATAAGTTGGCGATAGGAAAAAACTGTACCTTTTTTCATAAAATTAGTGAAACCTATGGCAAGCTTTTCTACTGTTTCTTTATTTGTTTAACTGAATACGGCAGAGCACACGAAGGCATCCGACTAAGAAAAAGAGGGCCTTCTTAGGAAGCTGGTTCGTATTTACTTTTATACGTGGAAAAAACCACGAACATATCCTTGAAGTTAGCTATTTCGTTGAAATTCAAAGCGAACCAGTTATCAGTGTTCAGCGTTTCAGCCCGCTTGTCTGCTGGTAGATACTACCTTTTCTGATCACCCGTATGTACAGTTATTTCTGCCTTATACTCGGGTAATTCATAAAGCATTACGCAATTTTGAATTTTCATGGTTTTAAAAATTAGGATAATATGTAATCCCTAAGTACAGACATAATATAATTAAGTTTAATCTGCGAATGTTCAATACCACTTTAATTACATATATAATGATGTCAAGGAGATATGAAACTTTCTTCCAAACACGCTGTACGGTATCAATGATAATTATTTCTAAATTATACTATGTGGACACCACGTGACTTCCTTGTACAGCCTATTAAATTATACACATGTTTTACTACATTTCAGCGATTAAGTATTATCAACTTATTTCTTCGATTTCATGATAGATATATCTCTCGTGTAATCAATTCAGTTCTCACTTCTCGGCAAGGCAAAAATACATGAAAACCCAAACCTCTTTTTTTTTTTTAAATTCTAAAACCTAACATCAAACACAGTTAAAAAAGTGAAAAAAAAAACAGTCTTTATGATTAAAATTAGAGTTTCTACGTCAAAACAAGTAATTCGACCAACGGGCAGGGAGATAAAATTTTCGATGTAGAAAATGAAGATTAACTTTTATTTCCACTGGGCAAAATGACACTGAAATTGGTGCACGGACTGACTTAAATTCACTTTTCTACTAAAAGTTTTAAGCGTAAACCAATACCGGCCTCATTAGGCCTAGCGCCGCTTAACCTTCTAAATTATTGATAATTCTACAACTATTGAATGCAGATTAATTAAAGGCATAAAACCGTAACCGGAACATAAGAGCAACATAATTCAATCACTTTTAAAGCAAAAAAGGCACAATTTATCAACATATAAGAATAAAAATACTGAGCTCACCAAACCGGATAACAGGTGGATATATATATATTAATTACCCATTATATATCTATATGTTTGGTGAGGCCAATTACAAAGAAAAAAATCTCTTCTGGATCCATTTTACAAACCGTTTTGGAAAAAATAGGTCTTTATTCTATCCATACGCACAGATGTTACGCATAAAAAGTATTCAGATGTTTTAGAGACAGGTCATTGTTATCATAGTTGAAATGATACCCGAAATTTTTAGCATTACAATACTTCCTGCAAGGAAGTAAAAGGCACAAGTTTGTTTTAGCCCAAACGGGCGTTAACCCAGAAGGGCTATTAGTCTCAAAACGGCATTTTGTGGCTTTTCACTAAAAACAGTGAATCACTTTTTAAATTGCTGCCACCAAATGTTATCGCACTGTATTATATTTAAAGAAATTAAATCATAAGGAATTTTCATGAGTATGTATATTTTTCGCACTGTGAAAAAACGACAGTACCTAAAGCTATCAAATTTTGAATAACATAATCCTCCACCCGAACATGAGCACCTGGACGCCTGAATTTTGAATTGTTTGGAACTTTGTTTTATTATCTATTTTATGTTTTGTAGAACTTTAACGAATTTTTTATTAACAGACTCAACGATTTGAAAGCGAGCAATGGTAACACTGTATGGGGAAACAGCATTTTTATTTTCAGTGCCCGAGACTGTCTATGAAAAACATTTTAGCCCAAAAGAACATAACGCCAAATTTCTCGAAACGTATGTGTTTATGTAAATGAAGAAAACGCCCCTTTGGGCGTAATATCAAATCTGAAAGCTTTCAGATTTTTAGTTAAAAGGGCAATTTCCCCAGAAGAGCTATTAATTTCCTTTTGACATTTTGCGTCGTTCATTATAAAATGGAGTTTCACTTTTCATATTGTTGCCACTAGATATTAGAACTTTGCATTATATTTAAAGAAATTGAATAATAAAACATCTGCATGAATATATGTAGTTTGTCGCACTGTGAAAAAACAGTGGTACCTAGAGATATCAAATTTTGAATAACTTAGAATATGGGCATCTGCAAGCCAAAATTTGGAATTTCTTTTATTATCTATTTCATATTATGTAAAACAGTAACGAATTTTTTATTAACAAACTCAACGATTTCAAAACGAGCAGTGGCAACACTTACGGGAAAAAAATTATCTCCAGCGCCTGAGACTGTATATCGGAAATTCTAAAGATATGCCCTTTTTAAATATTTTGTGATATTGCTGTTGAACTGAATTTCATGGTTTAAGTACAAAGGACATGACATATAGCAAATAAAGGTAACACAAAAAACATTAAAAAAATGCCTGTTTGGGAGTAATATAAAATCGGAAAGCTCTCAGATTATTTTATTTTAAAGTTTTTTTATCCTTGTGTGTTAAAGTAATACAAGCGCCTAATCTTTCTAATGCGCTCAGCGGAAGAAATCTGAAAGGGTATAAATTTGTCAAGTTAGAAATCTAACTGTTGGAGATTGAAGACCATATCATTTGGTCCACTGCGTCCGGCTGACATCTTTCGAGCGACGGTATGCAAAACGTTTTCTGCTGCTTAGATGGCATGTTCCTATTTTCTCAAGAGGAACGATTTTAATTAAAAATTATTGCCTTTAACTGCTTGTAATATAATAACACGACCATTTTCCCTTTGCATTCATATGATATTAATCAAACTACACTCACGTTTGTGAAAATTGCAACACCAAGAAGGAATCGTCATAATTGAATGCAATTTAATACACAGTTGAGTGGTAGTGGTACAAATAAATGATTAAATGTTCAAAGCAAACAAACAAGAACAAGAGATCAGAATCAGTATTTTGTGTGGCCACCACGCGCCGCAATAAGTGCTGCTACACGACGTGGCATGGAGTCAAACAAAGTTTGAATGTCTGACTGAGGAAGAGCATTCCATATCGTTTGTACGCGTACCCAAAGTTCGTCTGCAGACGCAACAGGACGAGGATCACGAGCAAGACGCCGACCAATGACATCCCACACATGTTCAATTGGCGACATATCCGGGGAACACGCAGGTCAAGGAAGAAGCTGTACCTGCTGCGCTGCAAAGAAGGATTTAACAATCCGAGCAGTATGAGGGCGGGCATTGTCCTGTTGAAATACAGCGCCTGGCAAGCTTTGAAGGAAGGGAACAGCTTCGGGCTGTAGAACTTCACGGATATACCGGTTGCTGTTCAGATTGCCCACAATTCGTAGCAATTGAGATCGTCTATGATATGCTATGGCGCCCCAGACCATAACTCCGGGTGTTCGTCCACTGTGGCGTTCGATAATGCACTCCGGAAGGTGGCGTTCACCGGCATAGCGTCTGACACGAATGCGGCCATCATGGTACCACAAATTAAAGCGGGATTCGTCAGAAAACACGACATGCTGCCAATCAGCACGCCAGTCTCTATGCTGATTGGCCCATTGTAGCCGCAGGCGGCGATGGTCGTGCGTTAGGGGGATCCTGTATAAAGGAGTCCGTGCGCGCAGTCCACACTGCAGCAGACGTCTACGAATTGATGAAGCACACAATGAAACACCTGTAGCTATTGACCACAGTGCTGCCAATTGTCTAGAGGAAGCTGTACGGTCCGTCCGCGCCATGCGGACCAGGTGTCTATCATCGCGAGCTGACGTCACATTTCGGGGTCCACTCCCGGATTTCCGAGTTGTCCGACACTCGTCCGTCCACTGCTTCCAAACGCGCATCACTGTGCTGCTGTTACGCTGCACACGAGAGGCTACTGCACGATACGACAATCCAGCTTCACGAAGGCCGATGATTCTCCCTCGTTCAAACTCTGTAAGTTGTTCAAATCTCGCTCTCTTTCGTCGACGAGGCATAAGTACAGATTGAGTTAACGTTTACCACTAGCAGATAACCACCGATAACCATACACGCCTCGCTACAGCCGTCTATTTATTCGGATCCATCAGCCGTTCAGAGGGCGCTGCTCAGCATACGCATGCGCTACGGATTTGCAATTCTAATCATTTGCATATCATGCGCTACTTTGCATTTCCTGAAAATTTCAGCTCACTCGCATAAGTCCTTCATGGTGTTGCAATTTTCACAAACGTGAGTGTATTTTGTTAATTTTTATTAAATAAAAACTTGAAAAATATTTTCTGTGTTATCTGTATTATACACCTGCCTGCGATTTTATCAATAGTTCTTTTGAAAGCTTACGGTTTTATCAAAGTTTACACTAAAGAACATGAGCAGAGCTTAATTGCAGACTTTGACCCCGATTCCTAAGCTATATTCACAAAACATAAGGCCATTTGCTGAAGCTTCAGATTTTAGAGAACACCAAAATTATGGTATAATATCTTAAAGGCTTATTACTTTCTTGTACGAAATAAAAGAAGTATTGTTATCGCCAAAAACTCTGGGTATCATATTTCTACCAAAATAGCCATTTTGGACCGCTCTCGAATCCATTTGAACGACTTTTTTGCTTGACCTCTGTACTTACGGACAGAATAAAAGACTTTTCCAAAATGAGTTGTAAAAGGGGTTCAGAAAAGACCTTTTTCTGACGTCTGTACGTACGCATGTATGTATCTCGCATAACTCAAAAACTAATCGCCGTCGAACGTTGAAATTTCGTATACGAGACTGTTATAACATGTAGTTGTGCTCCTCCCTTTTTCTTTGCAATCCGCTGGACCAAACCTATGTATGTATATATATGTATTCCTACCCTGTCACTAGGTTCGGTGAGGAAGGTATTTTTATTCTTATATTGGTAAATTGTGCTTGCTTTAAAAGTTTTTTGAATTATGTTGTTCTTGTGTTCCGATTAAAGTTTTTATGGCTTTAGTTAATCCGCATGCAATAATTGTAGAATTATCAACAGTCTTAAGTAGCTTTTAAAAGCTAGGCCTAAAGAGGCCGCTATTTGTTTACATTTGAAACTTTTAGTTGAATCGTGAATTAAGTCAGTTGGTGCATTAATTTCAGCTAGTTACTGCACAACGGGACCAAAAATTAACTTTCAATGTTGTGCATCGAAAATTTGGTCTTTCTACTCGTTGGCCGAATCGCTTGTTTTGGCGTAGAAGCTCTAATTTTAATTGTAAGAATTGTTTTAATTTTATTTGGTGTTTTAAATTTTTCTGTATTTTACGATTTTTAATGAGGTTTTTTGAGTGCATTTTTTTATCATTTTTGCCTTGCTGCGAAATGAAAACTGAATTCATTGAATGAGAAATATATCTCTAATGAAATTAGAAAATAATTTAAAATGAAGTTCAGCGAAAAATCTGTATAATTTAATAGGCCGTACAAGGAAGTCATGTGGTGTCCGCATCAGATATTTTTTTCTCTTACATACCCAGAAAGCGGATGTTGTTCTCTTCAAATGAAGGTTACGCATAGAGCACTAAACTTCTTTAATCACACTCTGAATATGGGGGAACGACACTGTTCGTAATCAAGGCTGACGTTTTTAGGCTTGACCCAAGATTAAACAATATTTATTACAATGTCTGTATGAAACTCTCATTACAGCATTGGCTGCGACAATATACAGATCCGTCACAGCACTAAACGAAGCACAGCAAGGTGCTAAGTCATCATAAGAAATCTCCCCCTGAATTCCCGTCCCCAAGGGGACGTAAAAAATAAATGATGGATGATTCCTCCGCTATCATTTTCAGCTCTGCGATAGCAAGGTCCATGAAATATTCCCAAAACTTTTTTTAACAAGGTCAGAAACATTTCGATATCTGCTCGTATTCTTGCGCCTTCTTCCTGAGGGGAGTAGGGGTATTGGAAAAGCGATTAATATTTTCTTTTCACCTCAGTATAAGGTGATAAAGTTCGATAAAAATGGAGGTCGAGTAATAACTGTCGGTCGATTATTAAAGTTCAGCTTAGCAATGGGATTTGTGTTTCTTATCCGGAATGCTTTCAGTACTTCTTAGGGCTGCTATAACGTGCAGATGTGCATCTCGCATTTTGGTTGCAAACGGCCGCACCAAAAGTATATAAATATATATCCACTCTGTTACCTCTCTCAGTGAGCTCAATTTCTTTATTCTTATAAGTTTATAAATTGTGCATTTTTTGCTTTAAAAATAATTGAATTATGTTGTTCTTATAAGATTTTTATGCCCTTGGTTAACTTGAATGCAATAATTTTGGAATTATCAACAATTTAAAAGTTTTTAAGTGCGGCTAAGCCTAATGTTTGGTTATGATAGCGGACATATTTGTTTACATTTGAAGCTTAGCAGAATAGTGGATTTGTTGCCAATTTCTAGAAACTAAGCTTCACAACAACAAAGTAGCGTCTTCTTTTATTATTGCGAATTAAATTATGCTTGATTCATTCTGGAATTATCATTTAAGTTATTAGCTCGTTTTTGCGTACAAATCGTAGTTTTAATTGTAAAAATTGTTTTTTAATTGTTTTAACTGTACTTGGTGTTTCACATTTTTCTATATCTTTCAATTTTTAATGAAAATATTTTGAACTTTTATGTATTTTTGCTTTACCGCGAAGTGAAAACTGAATTAATTAGTAGCGCATGCGCATTAGGTAAGCGTCTCTGAATCGTCTGTTAAAAAGTGTTCCTTTTTTATTTGTTCAATTTCTTTTATACATCGTTTCAGATTTATTATGGTATTTGAATAGAACTTGTAATAATTCTTCAGATGCTATCATTTTTGCTCACTCAGTTATAAAATGAATGAGATGTAACGCGCTTAAGTGAACCTAGCGTCGAAGTGTGGCAATGGTAAGTAAATATAGTGAACTTTAAAGAGTGCATTTATTCTATTGTGGTTTATGCGCTATCGACGAAGTAGATTGAATTCAAAATTCGTTAATTGTTAATTCAATATGTTTAAATGAAGTGCTGGAAATTGCGTATAGTTTAATATTCCGTACAAGGAAGTCATGTGGTGTACACATCAGATTTTTCAAAATTGGAACTATGGGTTCTGTCTCTAATTGTCCAAAAGATTTTTAGCCGTGCAATCATTTCGTAACATTCTATATAGTTGATGTTACATCGCTAAAGGCAACATCTCAAAAGTATTTTGAAAATTAAAAACAGAACAACATAGAAGACATTTTAAAATGAAAAAAAAAAAAAAAACGATGTGTACGCCATATGACTTCTAATTCAATTAATTCAGTTCTGACTTCGCGACAAGGCAAAAATGCATAAAAATTCAAAATATCTAAATTAAAAACTGAAAAATATAGGAAAACATAAAACACCAAATACAGGCAAAACAATTAAAACAATTTTTGTTACAATCAAAATTGCAGTTTCTACGCAAAAACAAGCAATTCGGCCAGTGAGCAAGAAGGCAGAATTTTCTGTGCTCAAAACTGAAAATTTACTTTTGGTCTCACTCGGCAAAAAGACACTGAAGGCGTAAAAACTGACTTAATTTGTTGTGGATGCTGTTGTGAGTCAATATGTGAGATAGTTTGATAACTTGAATGATAATTCCAGAATGAGTTAGGCATAATTTAATTCGCAATAATAAAAGAAGACTTTTTTTTTGTGAAGCTTAGTTTCTCCAGATTGGCAACAAATCCTCTATTCTGCTAAGTTTATATATATATATATTGTTGCGTTATACGAGTTCTTGGATTTGAGAGTATCCGATGAAAACACGATGCAGAACAATAAAAAGCACAATTTATTTACAAGAATCACTATTTACAGCACAGTTCCAAAATTACCTTTAAAAGCGTCGAAAATCTACAATAAATACGCTGAAGCAATCAGCAACACAGCTTCAGGCTGTAACTGTAAAGGTAGCTTCACGGCAACACTAAACTTAGAAGAATAACCGTGGAACAATCACCAATACACTGTCAAGCTATACTGTAAAGGTAGCTTCACGGCAAAGCACTATCTCGATCGCTTTACGTTCACCAAAACTCTCGCGTAGCTTAGCACTCACAGTAAGCAGCGATTCTCACAACTCTCACATTGCCGGCTCTCAGAAACGCAAGGGTTTATATAGCTTTTCCTTAGGTTCCACAGGTTTCGAGAAATACACTCACGTTTGTGAAAATTGCAACACCAAGAAGGAATCGTCATAATTGAATGCAATTTAATACACAGTTGAGTGGTAGTGGTACAAATAAATGATTAAATGTTCAAAGCAAACAAACAAGAACAAGAGATCAGAATCAGTATTTTGTGTGGCCACCACGCGCCGCAATAAGTGCTGCTACACGACGTGGCATGGAGTCAAACAAAGTTTGAATGTCTGACTGAGGAAGAGCATTCCATATCGTTTGTACGCGTACCCAAAGTTCGTCTGCAGACGCAACAGGACGAGGATCACGAGCAAGACGCCGACCAATGACATCCCACACATGTTCAATTGGCGACATATCCGGGGAACACGCAGGCCAAGGAAGAAGCTGTACCTGCTGCGCTGCAAAGAAGGATTTAACAATCCGAGCAGTATGAGGGCGGGCATTGTCCTGTTGAAATACAGCGCCTGGCAAGCTTTGAAGGAAGGGAACAGCTTCGGGCTGTAGAACTTCACGGATATACCGGTTGCTGTTCAGATTGCCCACAATTCGTAGCAATTGAGATCGTCTATGATATGCTATGGCGCCCCAGACCATAACTCCGGGTGTTCGTCCACTGTGGCGTTCGATAATGCACTCCGGAAGGTGGCGTTCACCGGCATAGCGTCTGACACGAATGCGGCCATCATGGTACCACAAATTAAAGCGGGATTCGTCAGAAAACACGACATGCTGCCAATCAGCACGCCAGTCTCTATGCTGATTGGCCCATTGTAGCCGCAGGCGGCGATGGTCGTGCGTTAGGGGGATCCTGTATAAAGGAGTCCGTGCGCGCAGTCCACACTGCAGCAGACGTCTACGAATTGATGAAGCACACAATGAAACACCTGTAGCTATTGACCACAGTGCTGCCAATTGTCTAGAGGAAGCTGTACGGTCCGTCCGCGCCATGCGGACCAGGTGTCTATCATCGCGAGCTGACGTCACATTTCGGGGTCCACTCCCGGATTTCCGAGTTGTCCGACACTCGTCCGTCCACTGCTTCCAAACGCGCATCACTGTGCTGCTGTTACGCTGCACACGAGAGGCTACTGCACGATACGACAATCCAGCTTCACGAAGGCCGATGATTCTCCCTCGTTCAAACTCTGTAAGTTGTTCAAATCTCGCTCTCTTTCGTCGACGAGGCATAAGTACAGATTGAGTTAACGTTTACCACTAGCAGATAACCACCGATAACCATACACGCCTCGCTACAGCCGTCTATTTATTCGGATCCATCAGCCGTTCAGAGGGCGCTGCTCAGCATACGCATGCGCTACGGATTTGCAATTCTAATCATTTGCATATCATGCGCTACTTTGCATTTCCTGAAAATTTCAGCTCACTCGCGTAAGTCCTTCATGGTGTTGCAATTTTCCCAAACGTGAGTGTATCTCGACAGGAAGTTATTCTAGAAGCTTCCCGATTGGACCATGGGATATCGCCTATTTGGTCGCCAAATGGGCGATAAAGTCGCCAATTTGGCAACCCTACCATACACTATTTTATGGCAACCCTAGTGCTATGCCGGAAAGCTTACATACAGGCGCAACCGCCGAATTTTTCGCAACAATATATATACTTATGATGTGGCCGATTGCTACCAAAATAGAAGGTGCACATCTACATGTTATAGGAGTCCTATATACAAAATTCCAAACTTCTGAGGCTACTCGTATTTGAGTTATGCGAGAGACATACATATGTACGTACAGACGTCACAAAAAAAATCTATTCTGAATCCATTTTAAATCAGTTTTATAATTCATTTGGGGAAAAAGAGTTCTTTATTCTGTCTTTACGTACAAATGCCAAGCAAAAACATATCATTAAATTGCATTGGATAGCTGTCAAAATGGATATTTTCGTTGAAATACTTTTCATAATTCCTTTTTACTTCGTACAAGTAAAAAAGTAATCAAATTTAAATTATTTTGAAGCATGAATGAAATAACGGAATTATAGTTATAAAACTAGTTCTTATTAGCAGGATATTTGCCCTCACAATTTATTTTAACATCAAACGTGCATTCAGTTGAAAAACCAAGAAATAGTAGAACTTTTCCTAACATTCTATACGCTGACGATAGATGTTGCGGCATGCTATAGAAATACTTGAGGTCACTGTGATATGTTGCAGATGCAGAATGTAGAAGTTGCAAACTTAGCAGGATTTATAATAGTCATTCCTACCTACGGCTGACACACATTTCATTAAGTTAGTACAAATAAATGCTCAATAAGCATGGCTGTTATAGAATTTATTGCATTTTTTAAACGAGTAGACTACAGTAAGTTGGCAAAAGTGGGGTAGAAAGCGAAATATGTGTTATCTCGAAAGATCTAATCCAAAAGGGAAAAGATTTTCATCTGCAGTTTTTTCTTTGTATTTTAAAAGTTTCAGTACTGTCTGTTTGAATTTAAGTTCGCAAATTATCTGCATCACCGGCGTTATGTAAACAACGGAGAGAAAAATATCCAAATTAAAATAAAGATTTAAAGACTATTGTAAATTAAAGTTAGAATTTTGCTTTCAAATTTTTCGCTCTAACTTCTTTTCTTCTCTTCCTGGTTGAAAGTATGAGATTATTTCTTTCGATTATTTTTTTTTCTATTTTCCTTACGTGCCTAATTTCTTACAGATATTGATCACAACGTAATAACTGCTAACTACTACTAATAATAATGACTCGAAGAAAAAAATTCAAATTTATATTTTTACTCCTTTGTACGAAGTAAAAGAAATACTGTAATTGCATAAAATAATTTCTAGTTTCATTTTTAAACAAAAATATTCATTTTTGTCGTTCCCGAACAATTTTTGATATCATATTTTCAGCTTGCCTTGAGAGATAGGTTAATAAAGTTAGACTAATTCGAGAAAATAAGTTAGAATGAAGAGTAGCAAAAAATGTGTATAATTTAGTAGGCCGTACAAGAAAATCATGTGGGGTCCATATCAGATTTGTTTTTCTCTGTGAAATCTATATTAGTACCTGCAAGAAATTTATGTTGGTTCTACTTCGCAGTTTAGACTTCTTCACAACTAAACGTTAAATTTTGAGACTGACATATTTATTTCAAATAATTCTAATATGTTGAATTAATCATTAAATAACTTATTTAAACTAAAAAGAAACAAGTTTTATAAAAAAAAAATTCCGAATTGTATTTCTTACTGCATCTTGATACTCAAAGCCACTGCAATTCTATTAAAGTTTGGTGCCTTGGAGAAGTTATCTTCTAGAAACTATCTTCATTGAGGATTTCAAAGGCTCATCTGTCAAACGGGTTCTTTTCTCAGATTTATTAATTTTCAATTTGCAGATATAAATGCACTCTCTGACAAAGGGATTATTCTTATTTCAAAAATTTGTAACTGTAGATCGTTATCTTTTGACAAGTTCGAATAAAAGTTAATCAAATAAGTATCTTCAAATTTCGAATAAGATTTGTATCATGCAATTTTCTTTTCTTTTCTTTTCTTTTTTTTTTGTTTGTTTATGTGCGCGTGTGTGTGTTTCATTTTTTATAACAAGTCCAAAACGACAGGATGAATAAGTAAAATGTTTGATTTCATAATTTTTACAGAACTGATTTTTTTTTAAATTTAAAAATGCCAATTAGTAATATCAGATGCTGCGTCATAACTTTTTTTTCCAGAGGGTTTGGAAATTTTCATAGGGCTTTCCTATCTATCTTCTGACCTTTTTCTTTTCAGTAGGCATTTTTTCATCTGCGGGTGGAGCCGTGTAAAGAGGAAATTGCAATAGTTGAATTGGGTACTCTTTTTTTCAATAAAAAAGTCGTAATATTTACTCCATAGCTCCGATGAAAGTTAGCCCAGTACTGAATGCTACCTAGATCGTGTTTTTTTAAATCTTTCTGCTTCCTTTGATAGTTTTATTTTATAAATGCCAAACATTAGCGCTTAAGCCATTAGTTTATTGGCTCTCCAGTACTTTAAAACAATATCCTCATACCGAGAAAGTGCAATACAATTATTTAAGTGTTCAAAAATCATCCTATGATTTTTGATTGGAGTTACATAAAATACAGTTTGGGGAACAGTCATGTCCGGTCAGACTTTTAAATAGAGCTGCCGCTGTCTTTCTTGGAATACTGGGCATTAAATTTCTCTCTTCCCCCAGAATCCTCCAACTCTTATCCATAGCACGTTGAATTATATCCTGCTTAAGAAATTTCTTAAAAGTCAGGTTAACAAACAATTTAGTCGTATGAAATGAAAGCAGTCGATCCGCTTTCTCCTTTCTTTAATAGTACAGGATTTCTCTAGCAAGGCAAGCACTTTTTTCAAATTCACATCTGTTATACAGCGTAATTTTTCCACCTGAAACAGCTTTCTTCAATTTAATATAATCAAGTCTCAAAGCATTGAACTTCGGTAGATTGCTAACAACACTGTCCTGAAAATTCTTCATACTAGTCTCATAAATTGGTCTCAAAGTTCTCCAGACCGAAATCGTCGTTGAAATTGTGCCATAGTTAGCACGTGAAGAACAGGAGGAACAGAAGCTTCAGGAATAAGCAAGTTTCACAGGCTAAGGCTTCCCTCCGTATAATGGCAATGCTCATGGATTGCCACAGTTGTATTTTTTTTATTAAACTGTGAACTCTGCAAGCCTGAAAACGTGCATTGTAGTCGATTCCAGTAACCAATTTAAACGTATAAAAAAAGGAAGAACTCTGGCTTTATAAAAACGCAGTATATTTTTAACGATATGTTCGGAGACCATGCCACTAAAAGGTTTAATATAATGTTCTATAATTAAAATTGATAACCTCAATCGTTTCAAGAAGTTTATTTCGGCACTTGTTTGTCGGAGTACTATTGTCATTACATGTTCTCTCTTTTATATCTTTTGTTTAACGGATTTTATGAATGAATGAATATTAACGCGGTAGGGAGAAATTCATATGATTAAAAAAGGTAATTTAGTTACCAAATCTTCTGTTACAGACAGCTAGCAAATTTTCGATGATATAAGAATGATACTGACCCTTTTGAGGGCTACTAGCTATGCAGACTGGCATTACAATTGTTACAAGTGTCATAATGACCTTGTTCAGCAAAATTTTAAGCTTTTTATTGGAAATATTATTCAGAAAAGAAGGCTTAGCGTATATTTCCATCATCCCTGGTTTTGTGAATTTAATGATACTGTACGGTATGATGAGGTTGCCAGTTATTAAGACAGTGTGATGAGGAAGCCAAACAGTTATTTCTACATTTGCGAGCAGTTGGATTTATGTTAAAATTTTATTCTGTTCTTCTTGTCTCTTGTCACAATACTCTTTCAGACCAGAAAGTTTATGCAAATTTTAATGACAAACAGCGTGGTTTAAAAGTAGGACATTAATCTTAACCGTAAGCTTGTTGGAGCTTGTGTTCTCGTAATGTAATTTTTTTTTTGTGCGAGCGGCTAAAGACTAAGATAATCACTGTACTGTATCAGGACTTAGCATTTTGTGTGTATTCTTTGAGAACATGGTAAATTCTGTAAAGGGTTCTTATCCTTACGTTCTAAGTCCTGAACTGGAACAGGGAGCGGAAGGTACGCTATGTTCTGGTGTAACTGCTGGGCTGGAGAATAACTGCACGTGAAGGGATTTGAAATCCTCTTTTATTAATTCACTATTAATAACAAACCTCCCAATTCGGGAGAGATACAGAAAGTAAAAGACCACACTTTGGTCGAACTTAACAATCAAATAAATTTAAATACTAAACCTAAAATAGAACTTAATTAAACTTTGCTTCGCAGAGCAATTCGCGGAAGTTGGCCTCTATCTAAAAGGGTGCGTAGCAAGGTATACTAAATACTACCGCACTTTAATTTATTTTACAATGCAATCACGTAGTAAGCACTATGGCTTATAAATTTAAACTG
>KK114935.1:35372-47179 GCA_000611955.2 Stegodyphus mimosarum
CGAACCCTTTCCCCGGAGTGCTATTCATCAATATTTTGGGCGGACTGATCAAAGTCCTTCTGTCATCTCTATAGTGCTCAAGGCTGTAGCCAACAACAGTTGCAATATTGCACTCCTTACCACGATGAATTGCGAGATTTACGAAAATGTTCAATGACAGGATCTTTTTCAGTTCGTATTCACTTTACGAAAGGGGAAGTCTGTTCGTCGAACTGTGAACTCAAGTCGAACTCTAGTCGTTAGAAGTCTCAATCATTTAGCTCTTGAGCAGACATTGTTTTTGAAGTTTAATCAATGGCCTAGATATAGGCTACTGGTCTTTATATCGTATTTCGGAAGAAACTCAACAGAAGACCAAAACCGCAAGTCAGATTTTGGAATAATGGCTTAAAGAGGAAAATGCGAATTGGATTTGAAGCTTCAAAATGAATATCACAATGGGTAAAGGGAGAAATCTGACATAATAAAATAACGGCCTTTAAATCTGCAACTGGTAACGTTCTGCGAGTTTCAGAGAATTTTGTAACAATATCGAAGCAAATGATTTCTCGTTGAGTAGCTGAAACATGTTCGCAGCGAAGAAACCTTTTCCGTGCACTGACTCCGAAAGTTTATTAGAGATTTTTGTTGAATGGTATTCTGTTCATTGGTCTGCTCGATTCTGTCTTAGCAAGGATAACCATCAATGACGAGTGGCAGTTGCACTCGAAGATCATAGTAACAAAATTATAGGAGATTTTATTACTCAAATTTGACTCCAGCTTGATGATATGGTGATGCGACTGCACAGGTTACAAGTGCGACGTTAATATCGTTAAAGCTCATTCACACTTGCGGAACTGTGAGCCCAAGAAACGCATAAGAATCTGATGACTCCGCTTGACTGTGTTTTAACGGAATTAATTTCATGTGCTAAAGAAATATTTCAATCTTGAAATTTTGAATGACATTATCGCCTAATTTATTTAATTTTTATACAATAAATGTATAAATACTCAGTTTTATGTCAAAAAGTGTACTTTTTATTTCCTTTAGTGGAACCGTGAAGTTCGTGCGTTTTACTAGTGTAAAGAGGCTTTTATATGACCATAGCGCCGTTGCAATGTGGTCATCTCTAAGTGTTGTAAGCTAAACGTTGTAACTGCCACCTTTCATGAATGAGTGAGCTACAAGTTTTCCCCAATGAACTCTAAGTTTGACTTAAATGCATGTGACTGCGTTTCACTAAAGATATATCAGAGACACATTAGTCGACATGAAAAATAGGCAAATTATTTACTTCTTATTTTCCAAAATCGAATTTACATATACATCGCAGTTACATAAATTCTGGTTTAGCTTATGTTTATCTTTAAACCAAGAACACAGTAAATGGGCGCAAATAATTAATGCCCTGAGAGAGATTATCAACGCGCCATAGTTCATTCCAAATTCGTATATCCACCGCGATCTCAAAGTAGACACAATCCGAGATTATATTCAAAAACTTGCCGGAAATTTCTTCTATTCTGTTCTCACTCATCCTAACAACTGCATCAGCTCTCTTAGATGCTCTCCATTTCCCAGAGAAAAACACAAATATCCATCTGACATTCTCCATCCTTTACCCACACTTGACTCTTCAGTTCACTGATTTGGACCTTCTACCAGCAACTCACCTTATTCGTCGACTGATGGCGGCCACTTGATTTGTACTTAAGTCTTTTTGTCCAAACTAATTATTTTGTTTTACCGATGCTTTTCGCCAGGTGCAGAGTAAGGAAGCAATGCTTTCTGAAACTCTAATTCACATATGAGAAGAGAGAAATAATTAATATGTTTCTCGTAGAAGTTTCTATATAACAACTCAACACAGCGTTCGATTTAAACTCCGATCTCGGCTGGTCTTGTTTTGGAATCTGTGTATACACATTGAAAACAACTAAATCTTTTTTTTTTCATGCATTTTAATCTATGGTACGTATAATTTCCTTTCAGGCATCCTTCATAGTATATGTGAGGAACACTGTCATTCTCACAATGCGTTAATGTACGTAGGTGCTACAGTATACATGTATTTCCGCCCTCAGGCATTTTTAAACGTAGTAAGTTGGATTGCAAATTCTTTGCACGGGAGTATTTAATTATAGGATCTTTGATTTCAGTTATATTTCCTCGTGCAATATTTATAAAACGCTTCTTTAAATCAGTAGCTTTTATTATATATTTAATTTTTTGCATTCCGTAAATGTCGTCTATTTACATTGCACAATTTCTGTACATTGGAGTAAATTAATTGACTCTCATACTACTTTGTATTGTTTCCGAAAATATTTTCAGAGTTAAACCGCACAAGACAGTTTAAAGGTTAAGACAGATTGTTGTAAAGTTCGTTACTCCGTCTTCTACAGTAACCTGAACGTCAACAGTAACTTGTTGGGGTCGGGTCGTCGGCCCTGGCGGTGATCGGCCCATCAGTCGCCAGGCGATGGTCGCCAAGAGCCGGTTATCCGAAAACTGCCCTCAATAATTTCATGATAATCATGAAATTTTTGTCTGAACTTCTACTGAACGTCTATTTATTGTATTTTGTTTGGAAGCGCATGTCTGCGCAGGGACTTTTCGTGGTTTCCAGACGTGTAAGCTAAATGCAAGGTCACTTCCCCTTAGAAAGTTATCCATGAAGGCATCCTTTCCATTTGCAGGTAACCCTCGTATGCTTTTCATATTCAAGTAACTTAAAATAAACTAAATGTAATGATACGCAGTTTATATTTGAATCTGAAATTACATTGGCATTTGTATTTTTATACTAAGTTGAGAGGGAAATATAAACATATTTTATTGTTCTACCTTTATCTTTGCTTAACCATTGATGATCATCAATAAGCTCAACTCGCATTACAAATTCCCAACTGACAAATATCGTACATGTTTTAGAAGAAAAATTGCTGAATCTTGCAAACTCCAAAGGGTTAATTTCATCTTCACAGAGTTCATTATTTGTCTTTTATTTTGCTGCTGGCATAGTAAAACAAGTTTATTATAAGTTATTGTGAGATTATAGTTTATCATTTTGTATTCTATTCCTAATGGTAGAACTGCTTGTAATTTTCATAGTTTATCCTGCATCTAATCTAAATATAAACGAATTTGCCTTGAAAAGTTTCTTATGAATGCATTTTGTACATCAGATGGTTTTTACTTCAGATTATCCCTGATGGGCAGTAATTAATAAAAGTAGTTGAATTTCTGATGGAGAACACAAATGCCTTTTTTCATCTTTTGATTGTTCTGCAGCTATGTGATGTGGCTGAGGTAGGAAGAGTGAAATGGTATTGGTTCAAGAAACAAAAAATCAAATAGGTAAATGAATATAAAGTATATTTCAATGAAATTTACTTTTAATAAAATAAAAATGAATTCCTTTAGGAAAGGGTATCAGGACTGAGTATTCTGTGTGTGTTCTTTGAGAACATGGTGAAATATGTAAAGGGTTCTTAACCTCAAGTTTTCAGTCCTGAACTGGAACAGTGAGCTGATGTAGTGTAAGCTTTGTTCTGATGTAACTGCTGGGCTGGATAATAACTGCACGTGAAGGGATTTAAAATCCTCTTTTATTAAATCACTATTAGTAACAAACTTCCCAACTCGGGAGAGATACAGAAAGTAACAGACCGCACTTGGGTCGAACTTAACAATCAAATAAACTTTAACTAAATACCTAAATAGAAATTAAATTAAACTTTGCTTCGCAGAGATTGGCCTCTACCTAAAAGGGTGCGTAGCAAGATATACTAATACTAACGCACTTCAAATTTGTTTTACAATGCAATCACGTAGTAAGCACTATGGCTTATAAATTTAAACTGCTAGCTGGTCAGGCGAACGTGAAGCGGCGTGACCGTGATCTGAGACTAAGCTCTCACACACTAAGAGGTTTCTACCTCTGGCTTAAATACTACTTCGCTGTACTTCAAAATTAGCATAAGCTGAAACCGCGCGCTTCTTCTGACGGGAAGTTGAAGCAGAGAGGAGATAGACAGATTTAAATTAAAATAAAACTTGGTTAGTTTAACTAAAACCTTACAAGGGTGCTTTCTCAAAAGTGGTTTTAAAATTGAGTTTGCAATTTCGTGTAAAGGGAAGCAACTTTAGGCATGTGCTGGTAAAATTATTATGCTGTGAAATAGGTTCATTTCAGGTTCCTTTCACAAATAAGAAGTATTCAGTTTGTATTTTTTAATTGTAAGGAACTATTATAGGCTTCGTTTGACTCTCAGTTTCGTACATAAAATTTTTTGGAATGTCTATGTAAGAGAAATTTCAACTTTACAAACTAGTGCCAGTAACATTTTTTGTGTGAAAAGGATAAATTAGCTCAAGTATTAAATCCACAGCAAATAAGAAGCTTCAAGGTGATTTATATAAAGCTGTGATATTTCATTTGAAAGTATTAAGTAATTATAAATGCATTAAATTTCTCATAAATTATGACTTTTTATACAATGGTTAATAGCAACAAAGCAAAATTAATACTGCTGTAACAAAGGGAAGGGAAAATAGTATTCTAATTGGTATGGGCGTACTTTGCTTACTTTTCAGGTCTCGAAATATTTTTGTCAAATTTTATGAAACTTTTATAATTAAAATAGTGAAGCAAAATATTTAAATAAAAAAGCTGGGTAAAAGTTTACAATTGGGTGCCCCTTGTTTTTTGGCAATTCCATTTTGACGCCAAGATCGGCAGCAATAAGACACACCACACAACACCAAAACAAGAAGTCAAAGAATTTCACAAACTCCATGTCCACGTACACATCGACCTATTTTCACTTAAAAAAAAAATCAGAGAATTGCACAAACCAGTCATTGCACATTTTGACTTTGTCCATGTGCACATCGATCTATTTTCAATTAAATCAAGAAGCTAAAACCATGTTAAAACACTCATGGTAACCAGAAATGGGGTTTCATCGCCAAAACTGAACAAAATTTATCGCCAAAAAACAAGGGGCACCCAATTCTACACTAGAGCCAAAAGCTGTGTTCAGTATTTGGTGAGTAGTAATTCTAACTTTTCAAATTTCAGAAAAGTCTTTGTTGTCTAGACAGTCTAGTGATTAGTAGAGGCTGTCAGATTACTATTCCACTGAGTTTGTGTTTGAATTCTCTAAAAGGTGTGGTCATTTGTGACTGTATTGGCTTTGCAAAATGGAGGCATGTCAAATTGTTGATTTAAAAAACTCTGAAAGACTGAGTGTAAGAATACAAGATTCTCAAATTCTATCGTGTAACATACTGTTAGTCAAAATTGTCATAGAGCTCAAACAGGTAACGTTTGTGCATTTTGGCTTAATCATACAGTCTAATCCAATTCAGTCAATAATATTGTAAATCTATCAAACTTAATCAATCAATATCAAGTTGATAAGACTACTGAACTGAAGTTGCTCCTTCCAGGTTCGCTTCCTGGCAAATGGGCCACTTGTGTGAGTTTTTTAAGGTTTTCTTCGTATGCAACAATTTTCCTTTAAAAAAAAAAAAAAAGATGTAAAATTGCTGAATACTGGTAGTTCTTCCTGGCTGCACGAGTGTTTCCATTGTTTTACCCATGTGTAACATGTATACGAGCCACTTTTCATTAGAAAGTCTTCCACAGAGGCATCGTTTTCCTTAATCAGATATTCTTAGTGCGTTTTGCCATAATCAAGTAAACCAAACCTTAAGAAAATCTTCCATAAAGGAACTTTTTCTAAGGTCGATAACCCTCACATATGTTGGTATAATCAGTTAAACCTTTCAAACTTGTTCAGCATTCCATAACCTTAAGTTCAGTTTTTTCACTGTAGGCAGATGGTTTGTTTTGTGGTATAATTATATTAGTTAATGTTCTTACTTTCTTAGGAAATTGTGGAATGTTATAGTAGTAATTAATTTTGGGTAATTTTTACTTTTGCTTGATTTTAGAAATACAAAATCATAATTTTATACAAAAGTGAAGATGATATTAACTGGTGATGAGCCCTTTAGTCAAGACAAACAAAATTAATGACACTCGAGAAAAACTTTGTTCTTTTAAGTAAGCTTACTGGTAAAATTTACACTATTATATGGTTATTCATCACATTAATGATTCCTTTTGTAATTTTATTGGGAAAAACTGTATACAAAGCTTGCAAGTAAAATAGTAAGTGAAGCTTATCGCAATTATAATGTATTCTTTAATTTCTACATTTTATTAAAGCTTAGTGTATGCCTTTTTGCAAGATAATATGTAAATTGCATTCTTTGTTTAAATTTGATTTTTCTGCATAAAATTAAATCCCCAAATAGGATTATATACAAATGAATATTTTTTTTTATAAAGGAGTTTTAACAGTATAAAAGTCTTTAGGTATTTTACAGAATTGCTATAATATTTACTAAATATTTTTTTTAATAACTGCTGTAAATTTCAGGCATATGACATGTCACAGAAGAATCTTAAATAATGCAGCATATGACATTTAACAAGTGCCAGTGATGATAAGTGCTCTTATACCAAGTTTTCGTCAGGTTCAGGGGAACCATGGTAAACACTATACAGTATGTGTTGTATTTTTATGTTAATTTTCATGCTAACAGACTATTTCATTTTTTAATTTGTGTTTGGTTTCATTTCATTTAGATGCAGTAATAAATT
The DNA here is from genome assembly GCA_000611955.2 of Stegodyphus mimosarum. Taxonomy (NCBI): domain Eukaryota; kingdom Metazoa; phylum Arthropoda; class Arachnida; order Araneae; family Eresidae; genus Stegodyphus; species Stegodyphus mimosarum. The sequence goes on from KK114935.1 coordinate 42,037, forward strand.
TTATATTTAGTTTTTCTGTGGGATTTCATTTTAAAACTGGAAAATATCTGAACTAATCTTATATTAAAAAATTACTCTTTCCTGATTTCTGTATTAAGTTTGTAAGAATGTAGTTGTGTGTTAAATCTAATTAACCATATCAGAAATGAGGTATTTGATAGACTATCCTTAAAACAACTTTTTCCAATAGGATAATGAAGTCGCTAAGAAGGGAATCATTCCTCCTGTTATTTTCCCTGTTTAAGATAAATGTGGAATCTAACTTATTCCATGATTGCAACATTGGTCAGAAGTTGTCTGATTATGAATCTAATAGCTAAGAATGCTTTAAAAAGAACTGGAATTCGATCTACATTTAATTACTAGTAGTGTTCCTTTCCTAGAGCAGTGTTTATGTTAAACAATGTTTTATTTAATATCATTGGAGCTTTTAAGCCTCAATAAATTTTGATAAGTTATAAAAATGATAAGGGAATGTTCAAAAGCATGGATCCTGAGGAACAGTAATAAATTCTTTATATGCCAGATGAAAACTTTTCTCTGGAAATGTTTTTCTTTGTATATTTTTAAAGTCAGATTGTGTAAAATCCTAGGAGAGCCCACACCCTTGGCGACAAACTGAAAAAATTGTGCCAAGGCACAACAAAATGGCGCCAAGCGAAAACGGCAATGGCGGCAAGTGAATACAGTGGGATAAGGTGAATGCGTAATGAAAATATGTGTAAACATTACAGAAATTAATGAAATATATTTAAGATAAAAAATAGCACTTACAATGGCGGCAAGTGAATATAGTGGGATACAGTGAATGCGTAATGAAAATATAAGTAAACATTACAGAAATTAATCAAATATATTTAAAATAAAAAATCGCAACATAATCATTCATACATCTTCCAAACCACATTTTAGTTACATGCAAAATATCATACATACTTAACTTTTGGAAAACCACAAATTCTTTCTTATACTTCTACAAACATCATGCGCATTCACACCTTTTTTCTGACATCTCCATTCAAATCCATCCAAAACAACACTCTTTTGTTCGTATAATCCCATTCGCTCATTACATTTAGGACATTCATAATTCGAAGCAATCAATCCTTCATTCATACACCATTGAATAAATTCTTTATTACCTTTCACATTCAACAAAGTAAAAAATTCTAATGTATACTCGCTCACACAAGCAGCCATACTTCCAACTCGATGACCAACTACAAAATAGCAAAATTCGAAATACCCGCCGAATACGAAAATTCTAGAAATAGTTAGGTTTGCCATATCTAGTATATCAAAGTAGGGTTACCAAGATTGGCGCAATTATCGCCAACCAAAATCATTCGCACCAAGGGTGTGGGCTCTGCTAGGATCCAACCTCAGATTGTCTTAAAGTTCTCTATATGGATGAAGTCAGAATTTGTATTCTTTCCTGGGAATCATGATTACAATTTTCTTGTATAAAAATTAGTCAAAATTAATAGGGCAGATGCAGGCAGTAAATCAATAAAATTCATGATCTGGGATTTACACTTACAATTTCTTGAAAATTTTGTGGCTAAGGTTTTATAAATAATCTTACGAATGTCTTGTGAGAAAGATTTACCCCAGAAAAGATCAGCTGAATACTAAACAGTAATGTAAATACATGTTTTTAAAATGATATATTAATGAAGCCTTTGTATTTTGACAATGCTATCAAAGCTGTTCCATGAGATGAAAATTTCTATTAAATAGACAGAATTTTGATGCATTATTGTACAATGAAAAAAAAATGTATACAGTTTCTATATCTCCTGCTCTACTGGGCCAGTTGATGAAATTCAAATTGCATTTTTCATGTCTCGAAAGCACGACTCATGATATATATTAGATTTATATATAGCATCATTCTACCATATATATTTCGACAGAAAATCAGACTTTTTCTGAAATGAGATGCGAATTTTTTTCCATATTTCGATTATACAACTCAAAGTATACCTAAATATTAAATTTTGTAAAATTTGGTGTGAAATGTATGGAGAAATTAAAAAAATTGTCTTGCCCTATTTTTTTCAGTTTTCGCCTAGAATAATTTTCTTGGCTGACTTCTTAATTTATAGCAAACTATCTTCCTCTTCTTTTTTTTTTCATTGGAGACGAGAGAAAAAAAAAGTTAGCGTTCATACTTTCAAGTAATTTTAAGTGCGTAAACCGCATTTGTGTTGTTATCGCTTTTAAGAAATTTGCCAAATTTCAAAACACTCAAATATATAAATTCATGTATATGTTATGAAATTTTGAATAAAAAACTCCAATTTTTTGCAGGTGTGCTTAGAAATACATCTATTTTAAGATGATGGTAAAAATTGTATAGGTTATAATTAAAATTTTTTTCGAACAATTTATAGAAATTATTTAAAAATACAAATTTAAAAAATAAATTGTAAAAAGTGAGTGAATTTTATTTGGAATGAACCTAAATATTGAAATGGGAAGGAAAGAGTTAAATAAGTTTAATAAAAAAGAGATATTAATAAATATATGTATATATTTATTAATGTAACATGTAGGGGACAAAACTGAAATAAAATTTCTACACAGATACAGTATTTTGCTGCGAAAGTACTGAAGAAAACAATTACTTTTGTATCTGTTCTTAAAGTAATCATTGTGAAATTTCAATTCCCCCTCCCCCCAAAAAAATCTTAAAGGTTTCAGATTTTAAATTATGTCCAAAGGGTTGTTTTTTAACATTTTGTGTGTTACCTTTATTTATTAAATATCATGTTCTTCGTACTTAAACCATAAAATTCAGTTTAACAGCAATATCGCAAAGTAAATTTTAAAATGAGTGTCTATCATTAGAATTTCTGATACACAGTTCTGAGTGTTTAGATAAAAAGGTTTTTTTTCCCACGTAGAGTGTTGCCATTCGCTTTTAAATCATTTGAGTTTGTTCATCAGAAATTCGTTAAAGTTTTACAAAGTATGAAATAGATAATAAAAGAAATTCCAAATTCGTGCTTCCAGGTGTGCATATTCGGGTGGAAACCTACGTTATTCAAAATTGGTTGGCTCTTGGTACCGTTGTTTTATCACATTTGGAGAAATATACATACATTTATGCAGATTATTCATTATGCAATTTCTTTAAATATAATACAGGGCAGCGATATTTTGTGGGAACAGTTTGAAAAGTGATTCAAACTTTTAATGTTTACAAACTTTTAAAATTCACAAAACGAAAACAATACTCCTTCAGGAACAAAGCCCCTGGATTAAAAAAAAGAAAACTGCTTTCAAGAAGTTTATTAATCAAACTTCAGGATAAATAGCTTAATAAAATATAAAATATGTTCCTAATAAAAAATTTTGCAAAAATCATTCTTTTCCTTCTGTTAGAAATCAACAAACTGCATCTGTGTGGTTGCACTAATACACAAATGCTGATTTTGTCCTTTAATGAAGTATTTATCGTCTTGCAATCTACGGTGTTATATTAAATTAAGCAAAAAAAAAAAAAAAAAAGTTTAATAAATAAAAAAAAAAAAAAAAAAAAGGCTTAGATAAGCTTATATTATAAATTTTATTTATTTATACAGATGCAAGGCATTTGGCCACTAAGTCATTAGCCTCAATCTTGTTTTCCAATGTTTAAGAACAATAAAAGATAATAGTGGAGTGCATTTGTTAATATGCTTATCCACGAACTGTCCAAAGTTACAAACAGTACAGACAGAAGAGTCCTTAAGTCGAATTTTAAAAAGATAGGCATTCAGACAATCGTGCCCAGTCAAATGAATGGATTTCAAATTTAAGCATAGATTTTTCACCATTGACATTATAGTACTGATGGCGACTTTTCTGTAAGAAAACATCCTTTATTTTTTCGTATTATAGAAATCAGACATTGACATGAATTTTTAACTTAATTTTGAACTCTTCTTTTTTATCGGGTCCAGATTCAGAAATGTATGTAAATATACATATATAGTGGATGGATGGATGGATGTGTTCATGTGTATATGCCTATGTACGTATGCATGTATTTTTTTTGTGTGTGTATACGCACAAAATACATGTGTATGTATATATATACATAGATTTTTTAGTCTGGTCTCGATAACAGAAGAGTACCCTTATTTTATTTGAATCAAATTCAGGTTTAAGTTGGGTCACATCTTCCAACATAAAGGTTATTTCAAAATTATTAAAGCAGTTTAAGTATTGTAATAGAAATGAAAAAATAATGGGAAAAATTTGTGGAATTCATCATATTTTATGTATATTCATTCATGATAATATATGTTACTGATCAAATCTCAGAAAGTTTTCCAAAATTCATGAAAATAATTTTGGAAATTTGGATTTAGGTGTTTGAAATTGAAGTTTATGCTTCAGGGAAGTGCCATAAAGTTGAGCGAAGATATCGTGCCTTTCATTCTTTGCACAAGCAGGTAGTATAACTGTGAATATAAAATTGCTTGATATAACTACATTTAGTTTTCTTTTTTTTTATACAGATTATCTTTTCATCACATTTATATTTGCTTGTAAAATAATATTCAGAAAAGGGGGAAAAATCGAATGTTGTAAATCAATCAGTTATTTCATTCATAGTCAAAGAAATTTTAAATTTTATGGTACTTTGCAGGTAATGTCAGGCAACATCACACCAAATGTAAATATTGGCACAAAATCTAATCAGAGATAAGAACATCAGACCTTCATGAGAAGAATAGCTATTTTATTAAATCCAGAATTAATGCAGAGAACAAACACAACTACAGAAGTTTGTAAATGAAAATATCTTATTATTTCAGTTGACAAAAATATACAACCTCTATCCAGAAGGTTGAATAAATGTGTCTGTAGTTACAATGGATTGTTATCTTACACAAAACAGCTGTTACTGTCCTTTGTGTCCTTTGATGTAATCCCCATTGGTGGTAATACAGATCTGGGAATGGTTGTACAGGTCCTGGAAACTCCTGGTGTCTTTATGGATGACCTTTAGCTGGATCGTAACATTATGCTGGATGTCTGAAATGCCAAATGCCTCTGGCCCTTCAAGGCTGATTTCAGTTTGAGGAACAAGAAAAAGTTTGGGGAGAAAATTGCATGATTCAGGAACACAACTGCCATGTTGACCAGG
>KK114937.1:0-13205 GCA_000611955.2 Stegodyphus mimosarum
ATATATAGTGTTATTTTTACAATATTGTATACCACATCTTTGTAATACCTCGCCCTTGTTTGGTATTGTAGCTTTGTTTGTTTACATTCAATAAATGGCTTCTCGGCTCTAGATAGTGGTGGACGTGCTGCATTTACCAATTAACCATTATGGTAGAGGGGTGGTGCACACGTCCCCCGTCAACTATCAACTATCCTACTGAGCCAACGCCGTTCTCGCTCTGTATTCTGACTATCATTTTGAAATAAAGATAACTTATTGCTGCTTGCTGTCTCTATCTTTTTCCAAATTTCATCACTTTCTGACCACTCCTTCTTGGTGCTGCATTTTCAGTGTCGAGCAGTGTACTTATTATTATTTATTACTTATCTTGTTTGACAAATATGATAAAGATGCAAATGGTATTTACAAGATGTTTGCCTGAAATTTTGCTCATTTTATTTTTTCAGTGCATCATGTAATAAAATTTTTATTCAAGTGCATCCAATTTCAGCTTGCAATAAAAAAAATTGCAATTTTATTCTTGAATTTCTGATTTATGGATCTGTTGGATTTGAGAAGTCAGAACACAGAAACTATCCACTTTAACTTTGGTATACTGGGAAAGAAACTAAAGTATTTAAAATTATGGAAAAAAGGGGCGGGGCTTATATTTTGCATAAAACTATTGATTTTGAAAGCGGTCAAACGCAGATCGCTGTTTGCCAGGAGCAAAGAAATTTAGTTTCTGATGGTGTTGATATCATTATAAATAGATATGTGAAATATCAGCGCCGGATTTAGCATTTTTCCTAGGTGGGCAAAAACTTAAAACTGCCGCCCTCATGCATCTTCCTTTAAGTTTTTCTAACAAATTTTAATTTTTTAATAAAACTGCCGCCTTTACCCATCTTCCTTTAAGTTTCTCTAACAAATTTTAACTTTTTTAATAAACATAGATACGTTTGAGATATAATGTAAAATCTGTTTCATAGTAAGAAATTTTTTATATGACCTTTTTTTTATAAAAGAAATGTATAACGAATGGTTTAGTTTCTTTACTTAAGGCAAAACATAAGAGGGCTATCTGCTTAAGAGGAGAGATGCTTTCACTGGGGACTATTAAGAAGTAATTGGCTCGTATGCGAGTTATGCATGAGCTAAACCACGGAAACGCCGATGCAGCCAGTTAATTCGGCAGGATTTTAACCCCCGACCGAACTACCAGTGTTCAGACTTTACCGCTCAGCCGCTGATAGCCCAACACACATACCAAAAGTGACATAATTAAAAACCCCTGCAAATCCTCTTAAATTTTTTTAATCCATGCACGGAAATAATCAAATTTACGTTTTCCTGAAATAGGCATTTTTTTAATATTTGCAACAATAACTACTTATAAATGATACTAATAGAAAACGATTCAGTACTAAACACTAAAATAGTTCAGCACAATACAAAAATGGGAATCACACATTACTAAATAATTAAAAAAATATATTTAAACAAATATAAGCAAATTATGAATCACTAATGCAATGGATTGAATAATTTTATACCTATTTCTCTATACTAACAGTAACTTTAACCTAGCACGTTAAAAATTCATTTCGCAATAACGCCTTTGTGTAGCCTACTCAAAAACTCTACTACCGTCCTCACACAGCCTGTTAACATAATAAATATTTACGCTTTCACACAAAAGACTATTTTTGCACTATAATGATCGAATTTATACTTTCTCTGAAATACGTAATTTTGCAATATTTGCAATAATAACTAGCTAAATTAATAGAAAATGATTCAGTTCTAAATACCAAAGCAGTTCAGAATAGTTCAAAAAATAGAAATGGCACATTACTAATTGATATCTTAAACAAATATATACAGGTTACTAATCACAAATGAAATGGATTCAATAATTAACACACCAATTTCTCTAAATTAACAGCAATTTTAACCTGGCACTTTAAAATTTCATTTCACTATAACGCCTTTATGTAGGCTACTCAAGAACTCTACTATCGTCCTCACACAGCCCGATAACGTAATAAATACTTACATATTCACACAAAAGACTACATTTGCACTGTAATAATTAAACTTACATTTCGTCTGAAATATGCAGTTTTGTAATATTTGCAATAATAACTAGCTAAACTAATCGAAAATAATTCACACTAAATACTAAAGCAGTTCAGAATACTAAATACTAAAGCAGTTCAGCATAGCACGAAAAATAGAAATGGCACATTACTAATAATAGCTTAAACGAATATGTACAAGTTACAGATCACTAACGCAATAAATAATTAAATTCCTTTTTATCAATAACGTACTTCAATAAGTAAGTCCTAACGTTCAATCAACTATCCACTCGTAGTAAAAATAATCTTTAGTTACAAGCAGTAGATTACATAAGTTGGAACAACAGATGAATTGATTAATTACGCAACTAATTTTCATTAGCTTAACATTTCATTAGCTGTACATAACAACAATACGGGCTACTGCTGAAAGGAAAAAGTTAGTATTCGCACTTCTTTTTCGTAATTCTTATTTCATTAATAATTTTAAGTTCTTACTTACCTAACGCCCTTAAAATATTACGGGATTAAAATTTTACTCTGCGAGCCTTTTGTTCTGCAAATAAGTCTATGGCATCGTCATAATTAATTTGATGTGCTGTTTGATTTTCGATTGCCAGAACTGCGAGACATGATAAACGCTCCTGGTTCATCAATGATCGCAGATGCTTTTTAATAAGTTTTAATTTGCTAAAACTTCGCTCACAGCTTGCGGATGTAGTTGGAAGCGTAGAGTAAATCCTTAGCGCAATACAAATATTGTAAAAGGCATCCTGCAAATCAAAGGTGTAGATCTGTTGCAAGAGGTAAGAAAGCGCTAGCTTTTTTTATGTCGCCGAATAACACTGGGATTTGTTCTTTAAAAACGGCAAGTTCCTGGCAGAACTCAAATACGTTTAGATCTCGCTCCTATTTTCGTGCAAGATCTGCTCCATTCTTCTGCAGTTCTTCGGTTGCCATATTCAATATTTCACGACCATTGAGAAACGCGAAATTTGAATTTTCTATAGTAGCGCTGTTTACCTTCGTTTTAATTTCTGACAAGATTCGATCAAATACATTTTTTATTGCATTAGAAAATAGCTGAACAGGATGAGACGTTTGCGATTCGTCCTCGCACAATTCATCAAATTGCTTTTTGCGCTTTAGAATTCTTTATTTGTCCGAATAGGTTCAACTTCAGTTTTTTCGGCTACTGTTTTAGACTCTTCTATCCAATATTCCATAGGAATTTCTCTCATTTTTTGTAAAGTTTTGATCAGACCTTCCATTAATGCTATCGAACGCGCAAGAATAATATCTTCCTTTTGAATTTCGATATTTATTCAATTTGTAGAGACATTAGGTTATTTCGAAGCAGGAGACATGAAAAATGAGCAACGCCTTCGACGGGAATCGAACCACGGACCTCTCGGTTACGCGTCGAGCATGCAAACCACTACACCACGAAGGCATGCGAAGACGGCGGGAGAAACACCTTATAAATTGATTTCTCGAAGCTTATTAGCCGAAATTGTCAGGTTGATAATAAATTCAAAAATTTTTACAACATGTATCAGATATCCTGCTTCGTACTTTGATGCCGCACTAAGAGAAACATCTTTAATTTCTTTCAAGCATTTTACTACACTCACTTCCAAAAGTTAAGCACGGAGAGGAAAATGCTAATTTCCGGAAGCCAAGCAGAATTGAAAAGAATGCAATTCGCTGTAGAGATTGATGGAAGTATGTAAATATGTTAGGTAACAGCCAATCGCGCTTTCATGTCAAGAAATATGCAAAAAAGGCAGTTTTATAAGAAACCAGTTTTATGAAGGGTTACAGAAGTTGATTGTAAGTGCTGATAGAAGGTGTTTAAAACTTTCGTACAATTTGTTTTCAAGACATACGTGTTTCTATGACTTCCAGAGGACGAACGGAAGATTCTGAGGGCTGGCGTGCTGTGGGGCGCATTGAAGCAGGACTGTCGATCACAGATGTTGTTCTTTTCTTCGGCGTTCATCATTCTGTAATTTCACGTTTATGGAAACAATTCCAAACCACACAGACAGTTGTCCGAAGGCCCGTAGCCGGTCGCCCAAGGATTACAACAAACGCGGAAGATCGATATATTGCTATTGTAGCTAAGCGGAATCGCAGAGCGACCTCGACACATGTGAAATCTATGGTTACAGCCGCCATTGGTAAGGCGATATCTGCAGCAACTGTACGCCGAAGATTACATATGAGTGAACTGTACACCCGGGTACCTCGAGTTCGTGTTCCTCTATCCGTCCAATCAAGAGCGGCACGATTACAGGGGTGCCAATTGGAATGTGTCCGTCCAATTGGAATGTGTCTGACTGTGGCAATGTCATGTTTATTGATGAGCCAAGTTTGCTCTGGAGCCAGATGAAAAGCGTATAAGGATATGACAAGCGTGAACAACGAACACACAATCAGTCCCAAAACATCACCAAACATCACGCATTCCGAGGCAGAAGCATTATGGTGCGAGCAGGTGTTTCATTAGGATATCGCAACGACCTGCACATCTTTAAACGGGGTTCTTTGACGGCTGTCCGGTATCGAGATGAAGTCCTAGAACCCATTGTGAGATTGTACGCAGCAGCAGTTGGCCCTACTTTTGTTTTAATGGACGATAACGCACGTCCCCATAGAGCTGACATCGTCGGTGACTACCTGGAGAGTGAAGGGATTGCGTGTATGGCGTGGCCAGCATATTCGCCCGACCTTAATCCTATTGAAAATCTTTAGGATGCTCTCGGCCGTGGTGTATCTTCACGTTTCCCACCTCCAGCCACTCTTATTGAGCTGGAAACTGCTCTACAAGAAGAATGGTGATTGCTTAATTCTGCGGTGGTTGACCACCTAATTGAAAGCATGGTCACAAGGTGTAAACTTTGTATACAGATGAGGGGGGATCACGTACCCTATTAATGTCTTTTTTTCATTTTATGCTGTTTATTTTCCCTTTATACATAATTCTGTTTAAGTCTCCAGTATGTCATCATCTGATAACTTACAAAAATTTAATATTGTTTTTACTTCTGTATATAATTATTGATTTTGTTTTATTCGTAAATATATATGCTACTTTCCTGCCTAATTTTCTGTCAATCAAAGCAGTATTTGTTGATTTCTTTGCATTTTACATCTTCATGATTAATTTTTGGAAGTGAGTGTACTTCTGGTTAATTCGTTAGAAAGGCTTTCACAGCCACATATTTTGCCGACCATCTCGTCTGACTGCTTCCTTTAAGTTGGTTTTTGTGCTTTTTTTCATAATATGCCATCGAATAGTGGATCCGACAAAAAAGATAAATATCTTCTGGATAGTTCCAAATAGGTTAACTGCTTCGGGGCACGATGAGGCAGAATACACACCGACAAGATTAAAAAAATGAATCAAGCATGGCATTGTTGAAGCGAAAATTTATAGCGTTCTAAATTTTTAAACTTTTAAAACTGCCTAACTTAACTGGTGCCGGACAAAACTAAAATAAAGAATAATAAAATTCTTCTAAAAAATATCTGAAACTCTGATTCTAATCTGAAGAGAAGGAACTGAGTGATTGATCTAACTCAAATAACATTTAAATAAGCTATTACTTAGAATAACTTAATTCAATCAAATACCAAATTACACTGAATAAAACTGAACCTGAAAAATAAAGAGAAATAAATCTTCGCTGGTGCTCGGGTAAAGTAGAATGCTAACTCACTAACAAAAACCTTCACTTAAATTCACTTAACCTACATATTCAATCTATTTCTGAATTCTCAATTAAATGAAGAGCAAACGTTTTATTTCAATAATTGAAAACCCTTGCAAACACCAGAGAAGAAATATTCATAAACAATAAATCAGTTCCTCAAAAGGAAAAAAATAATCTGATGTGTACACCACAAGACTTCGTTGTATGAAATATTAAATTATACGCATTTTGCATTTCATTTAAACTTATTAGATTGAATTAAATCTCCTTCATCAATAGTGCATAAGCCACAATAGAATAAGTGCACTCTTTAAAATTCACTATATTTGTTTACCATAGCGACACTCTGGCGCTAGGTTCATTTAACAGCGTTACATCTCATTCATTTTATAACCCAGAATGCACAAAAATTATGTATATCCCCTGAAGAATTATCTAACCGTTGCCACATGTTCTATTCAAATACTATAGTAAATCTAAAACGCTCTGTAAAGGAAATTAAACAAAAAAACCAAAAAAGAAAGAAACAGTTTTTCACAGACGATTCAGTATTTCTCATTCAATTAACTCAGTTCTCACGTCGCGACAAGGCAAAAATACATAAAAATTAAAAATATCTGTATTAAAAATTATGAAGTAAATCTTACACACTTATTTCCTCGAATAAATTCCAGAATGGATTATACGTAATTTAATTCGCAACAACAAAAGAAGGCGTTATCTTTGTTTTGCGAAGCTTAGTTTCTCTAGATTGACAACAAATCCACTGTTCTGCTAAGTTTCAAATGTAAACAAATATGGCCGCCACGAGAAAAATGATTAGGCTTAGCCGCACTTAAACAACTTTCAAATTGTTGATAATTCTGTAAATGTTGCATGCAGATTTACTAAAGGCATAAATAGAATCCTTAACCGGAAGATAAAAACAACATAATTCAATCACTTTTAAAACAAAAAACAAAAAAAATACGATTTGCAAACATATAAGAATAAAGAAACTGAGATCACTGAGTCGAGTAACAGAGTGTGTATATAATACACCTCCAAGCAGCGGAAATTCAATTTAAAAACATTATTGAAAAGGTATTTTTCAGAATTAAAAAAATTTATAAAATTTTCAGTCCTCCTTGCTTTAAAAACAGTTAAGGAAAAACTAAATCGCAAAAATGCCAAAATCAAATGCAAACTTTTTAGGTATTGAAAAACCAGTTATTGTTATTGATAGCAGATCAATCGACTTATCAAGGGGATAAACCAATCTACCTGTTAATTGATGGTAGATTTCTTAAAAGCCTTACGGCGCAAACAAATGGAGTGACTGTACAGACCATTAATTTAAATAACACAACAAATGAAAACATAAAATATAAATCAAACACATTTATTAGTTTCTTCAATATTCTAATTCAGATAACTGGATAACTGATCAGTATCTTACCACATTATTCTTACGATGTAAAATAACATATATGTCACACCAAAATTACATACTCACATTAATTAAAAGTTAACTTTTTTCTAACTCACAAATTAAGTTGGTGAAACAAATCTTAATCCTCCAAAATAAATACACTGGTCATTCATTTAAAATTTTTAATTATTTCTTAATATTACTAACTAGTAATATATAACTAATATAAGTAATAACAATTTATATATGTGGATAAAATGTTATTAACTAACTGTTATTATCCATTAAGGAATTCGGGAAGACAGAGAAAAGAGAGAAAATAATCTTGAAAAAAATTCACTCATAGGTGGGAGACAATTTTTCCGAATTTGAAGATCTTTAGAGGCCAATCCAATATTCTTGGAAATGAGCATGTTACGACAGCCACTGCCCGCCGAGAGAGGGCGCTGTATAATCCTTCTAGTTTTCTCTGTATTATATTAGTGAGTAGGAATAAAAGTGTTGTCCAAAGTTGTCGTGTTAAATTTCACTAAGTGTGGAGTCTAAGTTTCTGGCCCCTGTACAAAAGAAGTGAACAGAGCAAAGACAATTTTTTCTGGCAATAACACTTTCAAAAGCGTCCATTATTATTAGGGATCACAGGTGCAGGATACTAAAGACAAATTCTTTTTCAATCAGCCAGGAACCGCTTTAAATATGGCCATTAGGTGGGAGACAATTTTTCCGAATTGAAGGATGACCTCTCGTTGGAAAGACTAATGAAGTAGTCCCTAAAATCAGGAATTCAGAAGTAGAAAAAGTCGGTAGAAAAGTCGATGAAGACTGTACGATCGGAATACTGGCAGTATAGCGGCCGGAACGCTGGTAACTTCAACTACTACGAGAAGAGACAGCGAGCCTCTAAAATTCCTGGAATTACAATTTCAGGAATATCCATTTTTTTAATGCAGAAGAGATCCCATAAATTTTCTACCCCTAGCCGTACAAAGCATAAAAACATAGCCGTCCGAGGGAGGGCAAGCACCCCAGGATCTCTTTTTACTACTTTACATCTTCAAAACCCAAATCTGTCTCAGAAGTCTTCAGAAAAGTGATCTTTAAAATTTCGCACTTCATTTTTAATCTTCTAGCGGTCACAGGCTGTTTTAGTAGCGAAGATAACGTATCCCAGGCCCGCTTGCGCAGACAGCCTGCCGCACGGCAAGCCGAGCAAACGCCCCACGAACCTTTATCACCCTGCAACTCCAATCTTTCTGTCTTTAACATAGAAGTTCCGAACAAATCTCGGTTTCTCCACCCACTAAAAACTATAGGTCAAAAAATTACGCATAAAATTAAACTTCACCAACCAAAGAACTTCTGTTTTTTTATTTACCTGACAAAACTACACCCCCTCAAACGAATCAAAATACAGACATTGTACAAAGAAACTGTTGACAGCTGCACCCAGAAGCGTTAGAAAACCCAAATTTTACCCCCAACTAACAAGAGGAAAAACAAGCTAAGAATAAAACTGAAATTAGACAACATTCCAAATACGCGCCACGCTTAAATTTGCCGCCCACCGAAGTTGCCGCCTGAAACACAGATCCCGGCTTCCCCCCCCCTTCCTATATCCGGGACTGAGAGTTATTTATCTACAGGTATCAGTGGTGGCACGACAAGTATATGTTATTATGCAAGCATCATAAATCCAATAAAACACTGAAATGTTTTAGTAGCAATTATATAAATTTTATTCGCATGTTTGCAGATGATTATGAATAATCTGATATGAGAAAAATTAGCAAATAATATGGAAAAGAAACTGGTTGGCGTTTTCAAAAATCTCAGAATCTATTCTTAAGCTCTGATTACAAAATAATGGATAGCACAGCTTATTTATTTATTGTTAATCTGCTTCTATTCGAATACAGTTCCATTGTGAATGAAGTCATTAATCTTATTGAGTGTTATTATTAGTCTTATTCATTAATCTTATTTCGAGATTGCTATAATCTCAGTTTTGTTCTGAATATTGTTTGAAAGAGTTAATTTAGAGGCTAATTTTGATTTTAATAAATTTGGCTAATTTGGACTTTGTCACTAAACTTTACAAAGCAATCGTACCATCTAAAAATAATCAATCGGCAGAATAGTTAAAAAAATGAAGAAGAAGCTTACGCATGCCTAAGTGCATAAAACTGTTGAATATCAATAGTTCAATTGAAATTCGAACCCTGGATGACTTTAGAGGTATTTTACGGCATAATATGAGTACAAACTAGTGTAAATGAATCAGTTTTATTAAAAATATCCGGTACTAGAATATATTACTAAAGATTTTTTATGTACACTACATAAAATAAATATATACTACACTTTCTGTATTTGACCAATGTAAAAAATTATCCCTAATTATTCTTTTGCTTTCTGGTGAGGAGAAACATAACCAAGCCATTCAGCTGTAGAATGCTCGAAATCTTTCAGGCATACATATTCACAGATATCGACATTGACTTTTTTCAAAATTTCCGTATAAACGTTGTAAACAATGTTTACATTAACCCAGGGGTTCCCAACCTCTTTCTCCCTAAAAGCACATTCTAGAATATCTGTTGGACGGCGGGCACCATTTACGTTTTCAAGGTAAATTTATAGTCGGATAGAGTTACAGTTTATAGTTGGATACATGTATATAAAAAAAGAGATCGGTCGCATTTCGCTTTGTGTTGGCATCTGTGTTGGACGCAATTTCTATTTCATTAAAAATGAGAAACATATAGAATTTTATTGAAAACTAAAACATTTTCATTGTGATGTCACAGCTGTGGGCATACGTTAAAGGATTGGCGGGCGTCATGGTGCCCGCGGGCATAGGGTTGGGAACCCCTGCACTGACCGAAGTTGATGA
Source organism: Stegodyphus mimosarum (assembly GCA_000611955.2). Classification (NCBI taxonomy): domain Eukaryota; kingdom Metazoa; phylum Arthropoda; class Arachnida; order Araneae; family Eresidae; genus Stegodyphus; species Stegodyphus mimosarum. The sequence continues at coordinate 10,090 of KK114937.1, forward strand.
TGAATCTGGGAGGAGTTATGTTGTGACGTCGGCCTACGCGTAAAGTTACCACCACGTGACCCCACTGCGCGTTCGGGGATTTAGCGTCAACCGAAGTAACATACTCATATCTCCACATACCTAGGGGTTGCCTTCAACCATGAAGGTTGCACTTTTACTCCTTTACTATACACTTTTACTAGGCATTGCCACGTGACTCCGTACGACGTTCGTGCCTCGTAGTTTGCGTGCCGCAGCTATGCCTAACGAGCATCGCTCAGGGCTCGTTGATCAGTCATATGCTCATCTAATTACTATTGCTTAAGATGAAATGATCGCCATGTTTGTGAGTTTTTTAAGACTCTTATCGATGACCTGCAACAAAACTTAAAAAATGGCACACCTGTTAAAGCAGTTTTGCGCAGAGCTGAAAAGATCGTCTACGTCCTAACCGACGCTGAAAGACTGGAAAGATCGCAATTTTACGAAATTCTAAGAGGAAGATTCGTTTACTGTCGAATATGTTCGACTGCAGAATATGAGACGTAATAAAATGACAGAAACCTCGAGCCGTGCTGCTTCCTCAAGCAAAAGTGATGCTAGCTCCACACCACTATCTACAGATGATGAAGGATGGATAACGCCCTCAAAAACTGCTAAGTTGTTACCGGACCCTGATTTGGAACTGAGAAAATCACCCATCAAGACGATGATTGCTCCTGTGACTACCACAGTTATTGTTACAAAAAATAATTTTGCTGTGTTGTCTACGGTTTGCCCAAGGGTGAGCCATGGACTTTGCTTATATGTTCCTACGAAAGATGCTACTAATGTGAAACCTTATGTCTCCATGCTCGAAGAGAAAAAAAACAAGAGTGTCTCCGATTATTTGTCCCAGGCTTGAAGTCAAATGGGAATGAACTACGAGGACTGTTTGCCAGAAATGGCGTAAAGAACTTCACAGGGAAGCTGACCAGACAGAAAATAACGAATATTTTGGACTCTGAGCAATTGAGACAGAACGCAGAACGCAAGAGATGGATCCTCGTCCTGGGGCTGCCTTTCGAGGTGAACTATCCAAGCTCCTGAGACCTCCTCGCCGACGACGCAGACCCCACAGTCCCGGCCCGGCCCTATGAAAGGCAATGGGACACGCGGTCCCCGTATCGAAACTATGAGGGCCAAATCCCCCCCAGCAATTGAGACAGGGCACTAGCTGTCCTCATGAAAAATGATGTACAATTTAAGTACTTTTAAATCAAAGAAAGAGACTCCTCTGAAAGTGGTTATTCGCGACCTTACAGAAGATTCGTCTACGGAAGATATCAAAACTGAACTGTATGATGAAGGATTCTCGGTGATAAAGTTTAGCCAGTTCACCAGGAAAACCGAAAAAATGAAGTGAAACTTCCTGCCTTCTACGTTTCTCTTACAAGAGCTGATGCCGGAAGGAAAATCTACCGGAAGCGAAAGCTACTTAATCTGAAAGTGACTTTTAGAAAATTCAAAAGTAATAGAAACACCATAATGTGCTTCCGATGCCACAGGTACGGGCAGATGTTCTAAAATAACCAGCCTAGATGTCTAAAGTGTAGGCAGAGCCATCTCACCCACACTTGCAAGTTACAAAGAGACGAAAAGCCAAACCTGAGTTAGCTGCAAGTTGGACCATACTTCCTCGGATAAGTCCTGTAAGTTTCGATCAAAAATTCGCAATAATGATGTTTCTAAGAAGCGAATCTCGTCGACTAAGCGACAAACTTCAGACGTTCTTATTACGATCGACGAGCGAGATGAAAGAACCTAATAACAGAATTTCCCCAGTCAAAGCCTACTTCGATGCAGTAAAGCAAGCTTCAAAGGTTTCCCAACTGGACGTGAGTATCAAAAGGATGACTTACAAGTTCGTGTAATCTCCAGAGAAATGGGTAAAAAGATGAAAACTCCCCAGGAAAAAGTTTTACTTGCTCTGGGAATCGTCGAAGAGACGATAAAACTGGACTTGTACCTTTGTTACTGCTTTGCCTGATGACTACTAAAATTAACAACAGATGGCGCCACCTTATGGACATGTCTCGTTCTTCATGCATAAACGCTAGCTGTCTGATGTGATCATGCAGCCATGATGATCTTCGCCAGTGATTACTTGGCTCTTCTCTCCACTTGAGGATCTTTTCACTCGGAATTATTGCGTCCGGATTTTCCAAAGTCATGCGCCTTCACGGCTTTATTTGTCACCGAGCAGGAGACATCGAGCGATATTCCTGCCTAAAGGCCCGTCTACACGTAGCGATTTCCTCGGCCGACTTATCCGACCGACAATATCTGAGAGAGCTTACTTGTCCACACGGGACGATTTTCTCGTTGGTACAGGAAATACCTTAACCAATCACAGTCCAAGGAAGAGTTCCCGCCTTAGTTTCCTTCCTTCACACTGTCAACAACTGTGTAAACAAAACTGTACGAAATTGAATTTACTTCAAAATAATAATGGAAGATTTCCCTTTGATTGCTTCTATAGCAACATCTGCGATTTTAATCTTCGCTACTGCTGCTGCTGAAGAAGAAAAAAGAAAGCGTATTTGGACGAGAAATTGGGTAAAACGCCGGAAAATTCATGGACCCCATAATACCCTGTTCCAAGAGCTGCGTTTTGAAGACAGGGTGGAATTTCGCAAATATCTACGAATGTTGCCGTGCGATTTGGATTTTTTATTAAATTTAGTGAGCAGCAAAATTAAAAAACAGGATAGGATTATGCGTTCTGCAATCTCACCATCTGAGAGGCTGCATGTTACTTCACGATTGCTAGCTGGTGGTAAGTTAATTTTGATTTTATTAGAAATTAATTAAATGATTTTGATAAAATTAATATATCATATTCACTAAACTGAAATACAAACAATAATTTTAATCAATATTTAATTTTTTTATTATTGTTATTATGTTACAGGATGTTCCTGTTCAAATTTACAGTATTTGTTTAGGATACCCAAACAAACATTGTCAACACTGATACCAAAAGTATTGGATGCTTTATGGGAATGCATGCAACATTACATAAAGGTGAGTTAAAACTTAATATGTTAATGTTATATATGAGGTATTCTAGTTCATGAACTTTTAATTAAAAAAAA
>KK114937.1:16440-59260 GCA_000611955.2 Stegodyphus mimosarum
GTAGTAATAAAATTAAAGTGATTATTGATGATTTTGCTTTGTTAGAAGCAATAAAATTGAATGATTAAAAATACATGCTTGAATACATATAATGCAATGCTTTTTAGATTATTTATATTTATGCTCTTCCAGTATTTTTTCTTATTTACCAGAAAGGTATCTTTTAAGATTCTTCATTTAAAAATTATAAATCAATATTTACATCATTCTTCTGGCTTTTAAGACTATGACAAAACTTATTTAAAACAGTTACCCTTTATGAGTATAAAAATGCAGAGATATAACTAATTTGACATTTTGTCTTAAGTGAAAAAAATATCTAGGCATGACTCTGGTCTATTTAATCATGCGTGGCCATATAAGATATGAATTTTGTATTTTATACATTATTATCTAATAATTATTTTAGAACATTTAGTTATTTGCTATGTTCAAAAACATATTTCACTTCAAACTAAATATTTTCTTGTTAAAAAAAACTGAAGAGGCTGTTGCCTATGTGGTAGCATGTTTGGTATTAATATAAAAACATACTTTGCATATATTTAAGAGGAAGGGGTATTTATTTTAAAAGAAAAGTAATAAGTTGATATTTGAAAGTTAATAGTAACAAAGTATTAATAAACTTAACACGATTTAGCTGTGAATAGCTACTCCTTATAATTTTCACCATACATAATAAAAGCCAAGGTTTTTATCAAGAAATTGAAGATGTTAATTTAATGCTAAGTAGATAGATATATAGACATATAGATCAAAATTTTACTATCAAATAAATAGATACTAATGATAAGAAAATCATAAAGTATGAGTACAATAATAAGCCAAAAATAAAGGGAAAGCAATAATGTAATTATAGAAGGCAACAATTAGGCAATATTAGTATTAGAAGGTAATAATGTAATTTCATTGCACAAGTTTCAAATAATAAATATGATGTGAATTCTTAAATATATTGAACATTAAAAGACTTAATATCAGCATAACTAAAAGATACAGCTCGAAAATTATAATCATATGGTTAATCAGGTGGTAAAAAGATATGTGTTTCAAAATAAGGAGGAAAAGCATGTGACTCCTTGAAGCATTCCTATTGGCTACAGTCTCCGATTTTATCGGCCGCTAGTGAGCAGTGAGCACTAGATCTGAAATCGTGGCAGAGAACATGACCGATTTTTAGCGCATGCGCAGATCCTTAAAATTGCTGCTCTGCGAGAAAGTCGGCCGAGGAAATCGCTACGTGTAGACGGGCCTTAAATGTTCAGATCGGATCGGAAGTGACATATGAATTCTTTTCCAGCAGTGTAAAAGAACTGAAGTGAAGAGACAGTTTGTTGTCTTATGGGTAGTGGTTTAAGAGTAAGAATATACTACGTGCGAGAGACTATGCACGTGTATATATGCGTTAGTAAAGTAACATATAGTATCGTAGCGTAACTCTTTACTTTCGGTACAGTCGAGTTCTAGTATGAAGCATGGAGTTGCTTTGCGTATGACTTCAATCATATTTTGTACATATGTAGTGTACGTATTATACAAATTTTGTCCGTTACTACTTTGAACTATTCTCATTTTGTGATTTATATTTAGATCTATTTATATTGGCTATTATTAAGTAGATGATAATGATTGTGGCGACATCGTTTGCAATAATGAAGGGCCTATTATTTAAATAATACAATTTCGAATTTCTACTAAGAAAAATATTAATTTATTTGTTTTAAAATGGTACACGCGCAATAACACTGAACACAACTGTTAACCAATTGATTGAAACGACCCGAAGTTTGGCCAAGTGAGATGGTTTCCATTTACATTTCCCTTATCTATTATGCGCAAAACTACTTCCTTGCAGGTAACTTTTTTTTTTTGGAAGGGCTGTGTTGTGGAGTGAAAAGGGAGGTAAAAGTTTACAGTTGAGTGCCTCTTGTTTTTCGGCGATTCTGTTTTGCCGCCAAGATCAGCGCCAATAAGACACAATTTCAAGATGGCCGCTACACAAAACGAAAACAAGAAGTCAAAGAATTTCACAAACTCAGTGTCCGTGTACACATCGACCTATTTTCACTTAAAAAAAATCACAGTATTGCACAAACTAGTCATTGCACATTGCCTTTACTTTGTCCATGTGCACATCGACCTATTTTCACTTAAAAAAAATCACAGTATTGCACAAACTAGTCATTGCACATTGCCTTTACTTTGTCCATGTGCACATTGATTTATTTCCAATTAAATAAATCAAGAAGTTAAAACTCTCATGGTAACCAGAAATGGGGCTTGATCGCCAAAACTGAACAAAATTTTTCGCCAATCGAAAAGGCACCCAATTCTACACTAGAGCCAATAGCTGAAGGAGTTTCAAACTCCAAGATAGTCCTCAGAATTTTGACTTTGACCATCCATTAATGAGGATTAATATTTGAACTCAATATGTATCCATTTTGAAATGTTTTTACAGCAGAATTCTGGTATTTTTTAAATTTGAAAACTTGTTATACATGTAAGATTTTCTTTTCATCATTGCTGTTAGTGACTCCAGTTAAAAAATGAAAACATCCATCATTATAGCAACCCTCATGTTATTAATTTTGCTGGAAGTATATAGAAATAAATTCCAGTGAGAATTTTTTTTTTCATATGTATTACAGAAAGGCAGAATATTGCACAAATTGAAGTGATTTTTGTATTGAAAATTCTATTTTAGTTGTTTTCTGTGACATTTTAACAGGATCTGCCTTTTAGTTATTTAGCTGACTGTGCAATCAAATGTCGGTACAGTGCAGAATCGCCCACTTCTCTGGCGTGTTTTGTTTGGCGCTTTTTACAAGAGTAAGAAGAATTAAATGTTTGTCAATTTCTTTTGACTTTTTAAGTGAAAATAGATCGATGTGTACATGGACAAAGTCAAGGGAGTGCGCAGTGCCGAATTTGTGCAATTCTGGGCTTTTTTTTTAAGTGAAAACAGGTCAACGTGTACATGGATACCAATCTTAAAAATGCCCCAAGCTTTCCCCTCAAATGCTTGCATTTCGTATTTGAAATTAGGAAATACAAAACATCATGATGTAAACCTCCACTTTTGCTAAAAAGAATTTTCAGTGATTATATAAAGAGAGTTACAACAAAATTTTACCCACTTTTCTAAAGTCTGTAGATATCTTTACACCACTCAAACGTGAATTTTTCGCAACTTTTCTAAATATAAATCTCTAATCACATTTAAGACACGCTGAGTCCTCGTTGCCGAATAACCTCTTCCTACTTTATTTTGGATCCGATTGTCTTCTTTAAAGCATTTTATCGCATACTGCAGCTGTAGAATGGGATGAATTTACTAATTTAGTCATATTCCGAATCTATTTTCTATCCTTATCTTAAAAAATTATCAATTTTCAAATGCTGTTCGTTGTTTCCTTATGACTACCAGCTATTTTTAAACATTGAATAAAATTTAACGAAGTAAGCAAGCAAAAAAATAAAAGCCAAACAATTTTTTAAACATCATCAAAATGGGAAAATGAAAAAAAAAAAAAAAAGTGGTAGACTTCCTTACTTTTTCAATTTTAGAAAACGAAAATAAACCAGTATTAAAAATTAAAAAGTTTATTTTTATTCAAAATCACATGGAGATGATATGAAAAAAATACTGGCCTTTATATTCAAATTCAATTTTGGTTAGAGTGCTTTTTCTGCAAATTCATAAAGTGTGCGAACACTTTTGGGAGACACTGTATATACCATTCTGCTATTCTACTGCACTTTTGTTTTCATCTGGTTTCATCAAGACGTAATATACAGGTACCATTTTATTGTTATCCATCCTGGAGTTTGAAAGACATCATGGGATGTATATGTGGTAGTTTATAAAGTGATGCAAACCAATTTCCAAATTCAGAATTTGAAGAGATTTCAAATGAGGAACGTTTGTGTCATAATTTAGTTACCCAAATATGTATCATTAGTATCTTGTACTTTATGTATTATAACAAGTGATAGTAAATTACTGAGCTTATTTTTCTGTACGAATATAATGCTTCAAAGTATGTATAAGATGTTTTTGAACTTTTCTGTAAAATTTAAATTTTTATGCTGTAAGTAATACTTCTAGCACATTTGTTGCTAATTAAAACTATTTTAGCTCAGTGATAGAAGCTACTTTTCCCATTCTTTTAATAACAAGATGACATAAAAATTTTGAATTTTTTTTACAATGTATACATTTTTTGTATTTTCCCCTCCTATTTATGGATCAGTTGTTAGATCTTTTAGCACCTGCATCATATAAATTTTAATATTTTTATTAAAAAAAAGTTTTCATAACTTTCTTTATTTTAAAGAGAGAGGTGTATTTTATAACATTTATTAATTTCTACTACAGTCTTTTTTACCATATAGGCTCTGTTGAAAAGATTTAATTAATAAGAAAAATATAAGGTAATCCCAGCCTTGTTTCTTTTTCTATTCTTTCTTGTATTTATTTTGTTATACATGTAAGAGAAATTGAGAAAGTGCCTAATATTTAAGATGTGGTGCATTAAATTGGAATCATGCCAATGTAAAAAATTTTAAATCGGATGATAAAGCTACCCATATATGAAGTAAATAAGTAATTGATATATATATATATATATGTCATAGTTTAATGCATATTTGTGATGGCAGAGTGACAAAGACTAGAAGTAGATGTTGACACGAAACCATCTTCATTTCCAGGCACATTAGAATAATTCTTCGTAGACTATATATTTTTTAATCATAAACAATTACGATAATTTCTTATATGCACATGTTAATGGGTGTGACATCATTTTAGATGAACAAGCAGAGCATATGAGATATGTTAACAGTGGCAGAAGCTAGGGAAAGGAATGAAGAAGTGACGTAATTGCCTTGCAAAGTAATATTTATACTAGATAGGTGTATAGTATTGCTAAGACATGATTGGTTGATTTTGGGTTTGTTACATAACATGGAAGGATCTCGAATTTGGGAGAACATATGAATTTACGTGGAGAGCACCAAATCTAGAATTGTTAATTTTTAGGTTGGCAACTATTGCATTTTTTTATATCTTGCATATATATATAATGATAGCGAGAAAGAGACGTAGCAGTGTCGATACATAATAGCTATATAAGATGATGGTAGATCCCTACTGAAGAGGAAGAATTCTGATTACATAGTATGCTAATTTGTTGACTTCATAATATCTAAGAAACTTGGCAGTCGAGGCAGTTTTAATTCCATTTTTATTTGCAATTGACATTTGTGGCCACAGTTCGCTTGGCACTCTAGTCATGCCTATTAAAAAACATTTACATTTTTGATATTATTGCACAATGAAATTACGTTCAAGCAGCGCACAGAGAGAAGCTGAAGTGCATGGTTATCCAATATGGAAGCACACGAAAAGAAAAGCTTTTGGATTGCAGTTCCCACTTATTACGCCATCAGCACTGCGCAGACCATGAAAAATGGATTGGTCTAGAAATGACGCAATCCAGAGAAGTTATTACGATTTTTAGAGAATTAAGGGGTTAGTTTAAATTATAATTTTGATTTATATATTTTTATCTTACACACATATATGTATATATAACTAACCCCTGAATTTCCCCTCTCATTCTAAAAATTGTAGTAACATCTCTGGATTGCTTCATTTCTAGATCAATCCGTCTCCTATGGCTTGCATAATGCTATAACGTAACTAGTTCGGAACCTAAACTCATAATTCCATATTGGATAAATGTGTCACGTTTAACTTCTGCGCTGTTTGGATGCTATATCCCTTCCTCTCGTCCTACTGCAGCAGTATTCAAAAATATAAATGTCCTGATAAGGCATGATTAGAGTGCCAAGTAAGCTGTGGCCAGAAATGTTAATTTAATTAAAAATGGAATTTAATCTGGCTCGATTTCTTCCTCTTCAACATGGATCATGCATCAACACTGCTCTGTCTTTTTCTTGTTTTCATTGCATTTCTTTCACCAAGAGGAATGTTTTGGTTTAATTTAGAAAAGTTTCATTTCTCAAAATTATGAGTTTAGGTTCCGAATTAGTTACGTCATAACATTACGCAAGCCATGCGAGATGGATTGATCTAGAAATGATGCAATCCATAGAAGTTATTATGCTTTTCAGAATGAGAGGGAGAATTAAGGGGTTAGTTTAAATTATAATTTGGATTTACATATTTTTATCTTACGTATATACATATGTAAATGGTAAATAGCATCTCTTTATACATAAATGTTACTGTGCACACTGGGAGAATAACAGCACATAAAAAAAAAAAAAAAGGATTTCTTGCTTTTTGAATTTTATTCATTGATTGCTCTTTCCATACTGACTGTATGGTATTCTTAGTATGCTACCATTCTGAAAATGGCTGTTGCTTTTCACGCATTAGCGTAATGAATAATTAGTCTGCAATTATTACGCGAATGCTCTCCAATGTTGTCAACAAGTTTGTGATATTTCAATTAGAGTGCAGATTGTGAAAAAGTACCTTGGAAATAGTTGTGTTGTCAAAACATTAAAAAAAAAAAAAGCAGGTGAAAATGCGCTTTAGCCCACTGCTTGGCGATGTTTTGAAAATCGCCAATTCGGCGCGTTTCTGCGAAACGTCTTTGCAATTGCAACCTTCCCGACATGCTCCGCGAAAACCTATTGTAAACAAAACATAGAATTCTAAAGCATAAATAAGTATGGAAACTGTTGCCACAAAGATAATAAAATAATATGCAAAACGAACATTATGATCATTAAAATATTTGTCAGTTAGGCTTAAATTAATTATTTACATTTTATGTTGTAATACTTACACATTTTATGCCGTTACATAACCTTCCCGACACGCTCCGCGAAAACGTAACCAAAATGGCATCCAAGAAAGAAGGAATTTTTTTTAAAAGGGCATTAAAATTACAAACGATACCATGTACACACCGTTCCGTTTTAACTTTAAAAAAAATCTGAGAATTGCACAATGTAGGCAACGTACACAAATGAACAAAATAAGCTAGAATAACGAAAATAAATTACAAGAAAATGCCATGTGCACAGCGTTCCTTTTAAACTTAAAAAAAACTTCAGCGAATTGCACAATGTAGGCAACGTACACAAATCAACAAAATAAGCTAAAATAACGAAAATAAATTACAAGAAAATGCCATGTGCACAGCGTTCCGTTTTAACTTAAAAAAAACATCAGCGAATTGCACAATGTAGGCAATGTGCACAAATCAACAAAATAAAAAAATAAATTGCAAACGATACCAGCGTTCTGTTCTTCAGCTGAGCCAAATTATTTCAATAAAAGGCAATAAAATATAAAAATTAAGCAACTTAAAAAATTTAAAGAAACATAAATTTCCCTTGCACTTCCAATAAAGTAATAAATGTACATGTACATTCACTCACCTCTCTCAGCATCACAGCTAAATCGATAGTGACTTGGTATTTAGTGAAATATACGTACGAAAATAGCAAACACTCAATAGAAAAACACCGCATTCAAAGAATAAAACGAGAACTGAAATAACTACTCAAATTAACACGTAAGAATTTCGAATAAACCGCTACGTCATCTCACATTACCAATAAAACCGTTCTTTATAAAATAGGAAATGCGCGAAAACTACATGTTTCCGTAGCTTCAAAATACCCAGTCAGCCGTGTTGGCGGATATACGGAGTTACCCATGTTGGCGCGTTTATTGCTCATTCAAAAACAATCGCCGCCAAGCAGTGGGCTAAAGCGCATTCCAACCAAAAAGCAAAATATCACAGAAATTGCATAAAATAACATGTAAATTTAATTATGGGACAACATTTATGCCAGAATATGTCACATTATTTTTTTCTTTCACATCAGTTCATTTTCTAGGATTCCTAAGATAAATTAGTAGTTTTTCAAAAAGGCTTTTAGAATAGGGCTTAGGATTAAATTCAATAAAAAAGTTTCCTGTTCAAGGAAATTGTCATTAAATCTGAAATATGTTGCACAATCAAAGAAAAATTTTTATTTTGCATTTTTTAAAGGATAACTTTACAAAGGGATTTCATATCAGTGTCTTGGCATTAAACAATTTGATACCCAAGAATAAATTTAATGAAAACAAAAGGAACTTTCAGTAACTAGTTAAATTTTAGATATTAACAACATGTTTGACGAAACTTAAATGAAAGCAGACTAAATTTAATTATCAGAACAAAAAGGTTATAAAAAGTACAGTTATAGCACACATAAACAACCAAATAAAAGAAACAAGGGGCTTCCATGAGCCCACTGCAGCTCACTGCTGACTGTAACTGGGATACACATTTTATCCCTGTTGTGGTATGTCATCCTACATTTATCTTGCAAAAGCTTCAATGGATTTCTCACTTTCTGTTCCTCCTGAGGTCACTGTTAGTTCATCAACTTACTTTATGACCTAATTGCATGTTTTTTGCATATCGGTTTTATTGTACCTGTGGTAGCATTTCTGGGTCATTATGTAGTTGCTTCTTTTTCTTTCAAATTGGTGTATCTTTAAACTGTATTGTTTAATGGTTTGCTTTTCTTGTATAATTATCTATCATGTGTTAGTGATAAATTTTAAAGAATAAATATTTTTAAAATTTTTTATTTTAACATTTAAAGGCAAAATTAATAAGCCAAGCTTTAGAGTTCTAATAAAAGTGATCATGGTACTTACGTATTATCACAACCACATTAGTAGAGGTTACAAAATTATCAGCTGTGAAAATTCTGGCAACCATTTGCATAAACATTCTTCAGGCAATCATACATAACTACCTTTCAGTCAAGTAATCTTGCCATTTTCGTATGGGTTCTTTTTGTTATAGTCCAATGGTTTTTATAGACAAATTGGGATATCTTTTGCTTTAAATTCAATTTTAAAATATTCACTTGGGGAATTCATTATTAATTGAAGAAAGAATGATAAAATTAAGGAATGCAGGAATCCATTATTTTTCCTCAAAATCACTAAATGAACAAGGTGGAGATGCGTTTGATAGGTAGTCTGTTGGCAATGTCAAAGTTGTACATGATGCTGGATTTGTTCAATTCTCAGATGTCTTTTGAAGTGAAAACAAATCCGTATGTGTGCGAGGAAAAGAACAGCAAAAAATACAGAATGACTTCATGGAAAATATGATTTACTTTTTATTATTTCTTTTGTCATGTAATCCTTATTTAATAATTAGAATCTGTGTGCTTGCTTTTGATATGTATATAATATTAGTCAATTTAAGACAAATAGAGATAATTTGGAAAGTTTCATAAAAAAAGTCAAGAAAATCACTAACTTGCACCAGATAAGTAACTTTTACCTTTTCATCTATAAAAATCCCCAAATTGCACCAAGGGGGTTGCAGTAATACATAAGTACCATGACCGTATGGTCAGTCATTGAAAATTTATAAAAGAATTGAGGGTTAACGAACATTGCCAAATGAGTTTATTCTCTAGTGCAAAGTTGAAATGTAGTGCCTGATTTCAAATATAAATAAATATAAAACTACTCATTCTGACAAGATTTGATATTTAAGGATAAAAATATGTTAGAATAATGCTATATATAAATCGGTACTTTGTGATTATCTGCACCCCCTCTTAAAATGTTGTCCATCAAGCTAAGATATGCACCCCCTCTTAAAATGTTGTCCATCAAGCTAAGATATAAAGACAACAGCCATTTGCAGAAATGGCATCACATTAAGAATTACTTAAAATAGCAACTAATTAACAAAATTCAAAATGTAAGGAACATCCATAATAAAATGCTTATTTATTTATTTATATGATTTTTTTGTGTTGTTCTCCCCATGTACACAGCAGTCTAATTCAGCTTAAAATATCTCCATGTACACAGCATTCTGTTTTTGTGTAAAAAAATTAAAGAATTCCATAAATTCAATGTCATTGCAATTTGATGCATTAAATTCGTTCATTTTACGAAGTACATCTTTATCGAAGGTAAGTTTTGCATTCATTCTCTACTGCTAGGCAAAATGCCATATTTCTGAAGAAATGCAATGCTTTCTTTTTTATCAGTTAGCAGCGTCCCCAGTCCCATTATGATACCTTACAAGGAAAAAAATGCATTCAGTGCAACTAAAACAAGCACTAATGGCCACTGCTCATCTACTGCATGCGTGCGAGTCATGCTTGATATGAGAAATTAAACTTGAATTTTTATCAGCTGGCCTGCTAGAGAATCTCTTTTTTTGTTTCCATATTGCATATTCATAAAGCAAGCAAAATCAATTTTACATTACCATAAATAACAGGAAAATAGTCTCTGTGCTAAGAAATATCTACCATTAATAAGCATGCTTTCTATCCTTTTATAGAATGTGTGCCTTTTCTTCTGTCAGTTCTACATTCTCCATTTATTCTAGGAATCGGAGCACAATGTATGATTATCCAATCCATCTTTCACTATTGGAACATTTTCTTTGTTATCATTCTCATGGTCTTGATTCTGAATTTCTTTTAGGCTTTGCATTCTTGGTAATAGTTTCATTTGACGAGGTTTCAATTATTTGTAGTCAGCACTCATGGAATCTTGAACTTCAGTGGAGTTCATGCTGATAAACCGAAGCATGTTCTTAAGAAGTTTATATTTTCTTCAACTCTGTGTGTCTAGTATCTAGACCACCTTTCCGGAAATAGTTCAGTATTATGATCGTTGACATACTTCTGCATACTTTATTGGCGAAATAAACATTTTTCAAAACTGATTGACTGTTATAATATTGTCTGCTCTGATTCTGAGGCATATATTAATGAAGTGTTACATCCATTCTATAATAGATTTTAAAAATAAGAATCATGTTTTGATGCATGGGTTGAAAGATGTGTCACAGGCAGGAATTGATTTAATGACATTTTCAACATGAGAATGGTCTGAGTAGCTGTACAATAAAAGCAGAATTTTTCTTTCCTTTACTCGCACTTCTTGATCTCACTGATAGAGTTCTTCTGGGAAAAAAAGTATAATATCATCCTTTATTGTCGAACTGCTAATTTATTGGTCATTGATTGATGTTTTTAATACTTCTGAGATTCTTAAACTTTTCTGTTAGTAATAGTTTCTTCTACTATGACTCTGACGTCTTAGCATATATCCAAAACATTACTCAGATGTTCAGCTCTTTACCACCAACATACTTTTCTGCTTTAAAGTTATATGTTTTGTCAGATGTTAGTTGCTAAAATTAACCTTGAAGGTTGTATTATTGATAACCTTTGAAGATGTCATCAGGTAAATTCAATCAGTTTAATTTAATTTCCCAATTTACAATCTTTCAGCATGTTATGCTATTTCTTCTATATAACAAACTATCTGTATGAACATTTGAACTCTTGGTTCTTGTACTAGTTACTCATCTTTGGTCTTCAGTACTTTATGTTAAGAGGGAATCTTCAAGACGTCTGAAGCATCGTGTGATCAAGTCTTTGAAGCATTAAATTCATTCATAAATTCACCTTCAAGTCTTTGAAGCATTACATGATCAACATCTTCTTTATCAAATAACCATTTTTTGTATAATCTTTCCTTTTCAAATCATGCAAAATTCTGTCCTTGTTTATTGTTGATTTGCTTAAACTTTACTTCTGACACTTCTGCTTCTAAAAAACCATGTTCAGTATCACTGAAAACATTGCCCTTTTTTCCAAAGAAATCACTTAACATTTTGACATTCTGACTTTTCAAAACTTTGATGTGCAGGACAATTATATTATCTGATTTTCCTTTTCATTCTCATATGTTGCTTAAATAGACTCAGGTTCAAGACAGCTATATCAGTTTCAGGAAATGACAGCTACTTCTCATAATCTGAGTAAAAGAAAAAGACTGTATTAAAGATTCTACTCCATGCAATAGCCTCTTTGAATTCTTTCACAAGTGTAGACTCATATAACCTATTCTAAATTTATGAAAGGTCCCTGTTTAGGAATTTCTGTGGAGAACAGTTTTCGTCCCACTTATCTAGGAAATAAATTGCAGGAATGGTAACAAAATTAAATAAAGTGGTTAATTCTTCCTTAGAACCATTTCAGTGCACTACCATTGTTTAGTTTCTTCCCTAAGGTGGAACTGCATTCTGGATGCCAGTAATTCCAGGAGTACATATACAACTAAAAAATGAATAACTCTGCTCGATAAGGGTTAAACACCAGAAGCGCAGTTGCTAAATAGAAAGTACCCTTCAAATTAGAAAGCTTTAAAGGGTAACTGACAACTTCATTCAAATGCTCCAGATTGTGCAGTATGTTGAGGAAAATTATAATACTTAAGAATTTGTTCCCAATACATTCTTTCAAGCTTTTATAAGAAGGCTTATTTAGAAAAAAGTTATAATTTATACATATTTTTCTTTTCGGTTTTAATTCCTGGTTCATTGTAACAAAATGTGGGGCTGGTTTAAGGGCCTCACAGCACTTGCAGCTGCAGGGTGACCAAAACATGAAAGAGGCCCTGCAAGATGGTTTTGCATTAGATAATGTTTTATTGTAAATGTGCACAATACCTATTACAAATTACATTGCAGCTTTGTGGGAGAAAGATGAATGACAATGAACTTGTACTGTTATATGTAACAAGCATAAGTAAAAATTAATAAAAGTAAGTGTAATTTCTCACTAAAATAGTATTTCTGTATTTTAAATTCTCAAAATCAAAGTTGTTAATCACAAAGGCCATAACAATGTGGCTTTTGGTAATTCCCTATTGGGTAGATTTCCAGTAACAGCTGCTGTCCTTTGGTCTGTGCTGCATTAATACTTAATTGCCCTTCTTTGCCAGTGTAGGAGAAGATTTGGCATTACTGTGAGTGTCATAAATAGGGATATAAAAAGTATACTAATAAATGTGGACCTGAAGCTGTAGGAGATCTTTAGTGTCCTCATTCCTTCCTGATCAAGAACCCATTATGAAAAGGGGGGAAATTTTTCCCGTTCCGTGAAAAACATCTTGGTGTCAACCAGATTTTTGCAAATATGTTTTATTTTTAAGCCACAAGAGAAACATGCCAATGTGGAAAGTAAAACAGGCAAATCGACAACCTTGTATTCGCCGTAGATTTTGTAAAATCCCAATCGATTTCAAGGGCAAAATGGGTCCCCCTTCATCAGGAGCAAAAACGTTTGGCAAAAATTGAACATGAATTATATCACCTTCATTTAAAAATTGCCAGTTCCACTTTAAATTTTTCCTCATTTGATCATAAATCTTGGTCTAGGACTGAAACTGCTTGTCAACGCCATAAACACATCCTTGTTTCTAAACTCCAAAAACTTACTTCCCTTTCATGTATCCCCGCCCATCTTGTGAATCTTCCCAATGTTAGCACTAATCCTATTGTTAGTATCTCAAAGGTGAATCTCTCAGAGGATCAAATGAATGTATTAAAATATAACTTTAACTTTTCTAAATCACTGAAACCTTCAATTCCTCAAATCATCGCCAATATTGAAAAAGCTTTTAAATGCTCTAAAATTTCAGAAACACAGAAAGATACATTTTGCCACTTAATTACCTATAATATGAGTTTTAATAACAATTCGTTTGTTTCGAATCTCAACCAGGAAGAAAGCCTTACGTGAAATTCATTCTAATACTAATATTATAATTTTGAAGGCTGATAAGGGTGGACAAATTGTGGTTAGGGACAAATACACATACATTAATGGGGTCACGAAACTGATAAATGAAGGCCCACTCTGTTTGATTCCTAAAGATCCTCAACTTCTGACCTCACAAAAGTTAAAATAGCTGTTAAATCTTCTCATACACTTTCGACTCAGCTTAAGATATCACTTATTCCACCTGTTGCGAACTGTGCTAGATTTTATGCTCTCCCCAAAGTTCACAAAATTGGAATTCCTTTTCGACCTGTAGTTTCCAATTTAGGAACGACATCATACCATTTGGCCAAATATTTAGTTTCCGTGTTTTCTCCTTTACTTTCCAACAATATTCACACCGTAAAAAATTCTTTCGAAGTCATCGATACAGATATTTCTCCTTTGCACTCCATTATGGTTTCGCTTGATGTTAACTCACTGTTTACTAATGTTACAGTTGAAGGGGCACTAAAATGCCTTGAAACTAGACTTCGAGAATTTCATTTCTCACATATTGAAATTGAAGAGTTAATTTCCCTCACTATAAAGTCTCTGTGAGTCAAACTCACTTTGTTTTCCAAAATAAATATTATGGCCAAATTGAAGGACTAGGTATGGGTAATCCCCTCAGTCCTGTACTTGCTGACATTTGCATGCACTATTTTGAGGTCAAATTATATGAAAAACTATATTTTCGTCTGTGGATTCGCTACGTAGATGACACTTTTGCTCTTTTTGATCATGATAAGGAAGGCTTACCCCAGATTTTATCTGTTATAAATTCGATTGACCCAGCCATCCAGTTCACTTTTGAGACTGAATCGAATCCTTTCCTTGATATTCTTATAATCTGCAATGAATCTAATTTCAGCACAGCTGTTTGTTTACCATCTCATGCTAAGTCATGTCACCCGGCTAAGCAAAAAATGGCTTCATTTTACTACTATGTATTTCGAGCTCTCAAAGTTTGTTTCTCAGAATCTCTTCTTGCTAAGGAACTCGAAGATCTTTTGCCCTTGACCGAGGATTTTATCCTATTGTGATTGATAAAGCTGTTTGAAAGTTCTAATCGTGCCATCTAAGAACACATTCTGATGTCAGAAATAACATTAATAAGCTTATGGTGCGTCCATTTCATCCTTCTATCAGTTGCAAAATTGCCGGGATTTTACAAAAGTTTAACTTTCAAGTTGTTTTCTCGCCTATAAATAAAATCTGAGGTTCGGCTCTTAAAGATTCTACTTCTGACTTTAATTCTTGGGGAATTTATAGCATATCATGTCAGTGTGGCTTAAGTTGTATTGGCCAAACGAAAAGAGCATTAAAGTTTTCTTACAAAAAGAATATGAATCTTACGTCCAAAAAGGCGAAATTAACAAATCTTTAGTAGCTAATCATAGTTAGAAATTCAATCACGATTTTGATTTTGGTTTTGCTAAAATTATCCAGAAAGCTGGTTCTATTGGGGAATTAGATTTTCTTGAAGCTTTTCACATTCACAAAATTTATCCTCTTTAGTCAGTGATTTCAATTCCAATCCAGTCTTCCCTAATGCCTTCAAAATTCTACTAACTTAACCCTTCATTATTAGTTACTATTTCTGCCGATAGATGGTGCTATTGACTCTTCTGCTGGTCGCTTGTGGGTATAAATGCCATCGATATTCGCTGTCTCGCTTTTGCGGAATTTTTTGCTCCTAATGAAGGGGGACCCGTTTTCCCCTCGAAATCGATTGGGATTTTACAAAATCTATGCCGAATACAGGGTTGTCGATTTTCCTGTTTTTTGTTTTATTTTGCCGGAAATGGGTACAAAAAGTGAAGGCATCCTTTCAAAAACCAAGGAATTCTGTGTTCTAAGTAAGTCATGATGATCGACTAAGTCATAATATATTAATTTCATGAATTTTGCCTTAAAAAGATAAGGAAATTTACATTTAACTAAGTATAATGAATATTTTATTAACTAGAATTTTGGTATGAAGGGGGCAAAAAAAGCTATACTTTATTACTTATACAACCCTTCCACATATCCCAACATTCTTCAAGTTTAAATTTTTCCTCTAACACTCGTAAATTTATGCAATCTGAGTTTTGTTCAAGGTCAATAGCCTCTCATATAGTTTAGCAAAATAATCCGTTTTCATTTTCACAAGTATTCTTTTAGCCAGACACATAATAAAATTAATTGTAAATGATGTTTTTAAAAGGAGTAATAGAAGGTGTCTTGTCTTCTTCTTGTTTTATATTCCTCACTTTTCTACATGATCTGAGAATATTGTTGTTTGTTTTTTAAGAACTCGTAATATATTGTGCATTTAAATATTTGTGAAACAATAATAAAACAAACCTAGATTTTCAAAATGGAAAAATGGTTAATATTGACTAAGTGGAAAAGTGATTAATTCAAGACAGTCTACAAGTGCTAAGAATACTGGAGGGGGAAAAAGAAAGAAAGAAAAATTGTTAATAGAAAATATGATAAAAATTACTTATCATTTAGGTTTACTTGGAATGGATATGAAACAGACCCTCAACCTCAGTGCGCTGCTTGCGGTGAACTATTGTCCAATAACAATATAAAACCATCATTTCTTAAAAGACATCTTGAATCTAAGCATGCCAACTTAAACGATAAATTTGAAGAAAATTTTTAGAGGATATTGTCGGAGTTCAAATATAGTAAACAAATAATGAAAGGTTTTTGTTATTCCAAGTAGAAAAGCTTTGGAAGTTAGTTACCTAGTAAGACTAAGAATATCCAAGAATGAGCAGGCTCACACTGTTGAAGGAAACCTTATATTATCTAAAGATATTGTTTTAGCATTATTCAACGAATTATCAAATGATGCAGTAAGTCGACGAATTCATAAAATGGCAAATTCCATAAAGAGACACTTGCTCAAAAAATAAAACAATGAGTATTTTGCATTGCAATTGGTTGAAAGTACTGATATAATGAACATTGTTCAATTATTAGGTTACATGCATTTCGAAGAAGATAAACAAATTGTTAAAGAGTATTTAGTTTGTGAATCTCTTCATGATGGAGCAACTGCAAATGAAATTTTCAAAGTAATTGACAGTTTTGTCCGAGAGTCATATTCCCTGGAATAAGTGCATTCCCGTATGCAGTGACAGAGCTCAGCTTTAACAGAAAAACATTCCGTTATTATTTCTGGAATAAAGAAAGTCGAACCTGAAACAAAATTTACTCACTGCTTCATTCATTTTGAAGCTTTAGTAGTCAAAGCAATCTCTGAAAACCTGAAAATCGTTTTGAATCAAGCTGTGAAAACTGTTAATTTTATTAAAGCTGAGCTTTAAATTCAAGAATATTTACGATTTTATCCCAAGAGATAGGCAGTGAACATGGAATGCTTTTGTTATATTTCGAAGTAAGATGATTACCTAGAGGCAAAGTTTTAAATCGTCTTTTTTGTACTTCTTTCAGAAATTTGAATTTTCCTTTGTGATTCAAAATTTGAATTGCAGAAATATTTATTTAGGGATTTATGGCTGGAGCGTTCAGCGTATTTAGCTGATATTTTTGGAAAGTTAAATGAATTAAATTTAGATTAGGTGGACAAAGTGTTAATTTGTTTACCAGTAGAGATAAAATAAATGCAGTGATAAAAAAACTCGAGCTAATAATCAGAGAATTCGATAATAATATTTTAAGCTTCACTTTTAGAAAGTGTTCTAACCGAAAATGATTTGAAAATAAAAGAATTAGCTTCCGACATTAAAAAATCATTGTTTCTCATTGATAAATAGTTTCAGCATGTATTTTCCCGATGATTATGAAAAAGAAAATTGGATTTGAAATCCATTTGTTCACAAGTACCTGAAATTTTATCTCGTGAGGAAAAAGAACAATTGATAGAAATTTTTGTGAAGATTTAAAAAATAACACACTTGTTAACTGTTGGCTGAACCAAAAAAAAAAAAAAAAAAAAAAAAAGAATAAAAAAAAAAATTAAAATTTTTATTGTTACCTTTTTACCCAACCTATTTGTGTGAATAAATATTTACTTTCATGTTATATTTGAAAATTAAATACAGAACAAAATTAAATGTGGATCCTAATTCATGGATAAAACTAAGTGAAATAAGATCAGACATAAAGAAATTGATCTCTCTTAAACAGGCCCAAATTTCACACTAATTGGTAAGTTCAGTCACAGTAAATTTTATAATTGAAGTATTATAACTTAAATTTTGATAATTAAAATGGTAAGCAACTTTTAAACTAATTTTTTTTATATGTGGGTATTTAATACAAATACACAATAGGTTGTGCAAATTGCAGAATATATATATATTTAATATTTCTGTTGAGAAGTTGAAACATAATCATTATAAAATGTACTGGTGGTACTAAAGTTTTTAAATTTTTGTTTAGATGGTACACCTTAGTCAAAAGGTTTAGAACTGCTGACCTAGAGTGTTACCTTAATTATCAAAAAATTAAAGAACATAGATAAAAGGGAAATAGAAGTTCACAAATTAAAAGGAGAGCATTTAATAATCCTTTATAAAATTGAATATTTAATGAATTTTGCCTTGAAAGTTTCTAGTATAAATGTATGTTTTCTGGTTCTCAGAGCAAGTTCTGGTTGCCTGGCAATGAAGCTTGGCTTGTAACTCGTATGGCCTAGCAATGGAACTTGGCTCGTACTTTGTATGACCGAAAAGCCATCATGTGAACAGAGCCTTAAGTTATGTACAGTTGTTTCTCTGCTGGTATTTCAATATATTTTCACACCCTGATCATCCTTATAAGCTGGTTTTATTTCACGATATATGTGAGCCTCGGAAGCATGACCATCTTATGTGCCCTTAAGCTGTAGAGTTCTCTCAGTATTTGGAGAATATCAGCTGATGCATGTGAGTACCCAGGCAGTGAAGCATTTTTAAATCTGACTTTGAAAGAAAGCTCAGATTCAACTCTGTCACATTTTCAAACTTCTTGACAAAAGAGATACTAACTTGTTGGACTATAGGTAGCTTCTCTTGAGCACAGGCCAAAGTATAGTAGTTACATTCCTGTATATACTGATGGGTCAAAAGCAACTGGACATGTTGCTACATTAAACCACATGGAAGGCAGAAGACCAAATTTTGCTTTCTCAACCCTTACCTCAGAATTAACTGCTGTGTATTATGTGTTTTCATGCATATTCATGCTACGGCAGTGAAAGTTTATAATATGTACTGATTTGTTTAGTGCATTAGAAGCTTTAAAATCATTTTTTGGAACCCAGGATTCTGTCCATAGTTGTAATATCCTAAGTTTAAATCTAAAATTAAAGAGCCATGGGTGTGACACCTTTTACTGCTGGATACCCGGACGTTTGGATATGAAAGATAACAAGTTGGCAGATACCACAGGAGAGTTTAAAATTGATTTGTCTATGTGGTTTATCTCTTTTGGTGATATCAGTATGTTTATCAAGCAGAAAATCTCGAATAAATGACAGCAGTTGGGGGAAGTTCAGCTTGATAATATGTTGAGAAGCATAAAATCTAGAGTAGGATATTATTGCTACTAGAAACTTGAAATAGGAAGCCTTGTTAACTTATAAGATCTAGTCTTCTTTGCTGTCATAAACTGCTACTAGGCCTTCTTGAAAGTTTGTGTAGCAACTTCTTGCTAAGACTACAAGGGGAGTGCAGCAGGGGAAGGGTGTAAAAGACTTTTAATAATAATACTTTTAATAATTTTAATAATAATAGTTCAATAAAGACTAAGAGTCTTTATTGAACTCAATTGCTATCACCATCTTACATGCTTACAATTAAAACATCTACTTGTGGCAGTAAAACTAAAGATAATAGTAAACGAAACTAAATTTAAAGATAAGCTAGTAGAGACTACACAAATTAATTTAACCTAGCAGTTTGACTCAGAAACCTACACCTCCATGATATTAACTTCAGCAAGAATGCGAAGTTGAGATTTGGAATTCATACAGCTGCTAGACATAACAACGTGCACACTCAATAGCAAAAACACACTCTGACTACCCTTTTCGCTACTTTAGTTTAAATATACTCTTGTTCACCCTAACTCATTTACATCATGGTGATGAAATGCGAAAGAAATAAGAAAAGCTAACAAATTAAAAAAAAAATATTAGTAAAAATAATATAAACTCTACAAACCCGCTTTAGGGTCAGTCACTCATCATTACCCTCTGAAAGCACAGAGTGAACCTGTTTGTTCCAATTGTAATGCATTTCTGTTAGGGTGTCATTTTTTAGTAGAGTGTCTATGTTTTAACCAACTTAGATAGTAATATTTTCTTTACTGTGGCTTGCCTCTTGACCTAATAATTGGAAAAAAGGTCAAGACCAACTTATTTCAGTACATAAAAGAGGTTGGTCTTTTGTTATTTAATTTGATTTAGTTTTTAAAGTTATATGCTGGTATTTTAATAATGTGCATTTTAATGTATATCATATTTCTTCATTTTATCCATGTTTCACATTTGATATTATTTTCTAGGTTTCATTACTTGCTCATCACTTCACTTGCTCATCTCAGCATTAATCATTATAATATTTCATTTGATTTTGTAACTCTATTATTGTTTTTAAATTGTGTTTATTGTGTACTTGTTTATGTATATAAGTTGTATTTGGCAAATCATAACCTTCCAGGAAATCTACCACCACACTGTAACTGAAAATTTTAGGGTATCCTTCATATATACGAGTCAAAAACTTTGGTTCATTATAGTCAAGCTCACTAAAAGTGGAATTGATGCTTATTTTAAAACAATTAGAACAAATTTAGGTACTTTGGGATTGCTCTCCTTTTCAACACTGGGCAGAATTGGCATGTTTTTGGTGTATGTTTGATTTTACACTTAATAAACAACCCATGCAATGGCAATCATGCATGGTACTTTATACATTTTATATTTAACTATCATTTCGCTGAATATTATCTACTGGCTGTAAAAGTAAATATTGGCCATAATTTTTTTCTTGTTCTAATTAAATTTCTTGTTTCTCATAAAGTGCTTCTTTATAAATAGAACAATACCTACAAGCCAAAAAAAATTAGCTTTATTTATTTACTTATTTATTTACAAAGTCACCAATGAGTTGGCAACTTTTTGTTTTTTGTTGGAGTGCAGATAATCAAAAAGTACCCCTCTTTTTAACTGTTTGATTCAGTCATGCAAATACAAGTTTTTTTTTTTTCCAATACTTCCTTTTCAAGCATGTGTCAGGAATGGCTGCATCAATTGGTCCTGTTTGACCACTGAGAACATTGCTTGGTATTGCAAGTAGGCCAAATAGTCATCGGTGTACAAGAATGCAGGACACAAGAAACAAAAAGTCATTTTCATAGTTAATGATGTAGTAAGGGAAAAAGTGGGTCAATACATAAAATTTTACCTAATACTGTAGTTTGTAAAAAGTGTAGGAGGAACTCAAGGAAATATGAATAGCAGGTGATTGATATCTGTAGTTTCTTTCTTGACACCTGTTATCTTTTACCATAGCCAGTTTTCAGATGCCTAGAGACATGCTTTCTCATACTTGAGATTTTCAGAACAGAAGTCTTATGAGTGTTGTGTTAACCTGGATCTTCCTGTGGACTAATTTCGTTTCATTAGTGAGCAAATTTGTTCATACTGAAACATGCATACTAACGAACATGGAAATCATGTACAATACAAATTTGTATCTTTCTAAGAATAACATAGGCAAATGTTTCTAAATTTGGAGATACTCATTTCACTGAAGTCACTTTCATTTGTGTCACATTGAATTTCTTCTAATTCAATTTGTAAATGGGCCGACAGTTTTTGAATTTTAGTTTAAGTATTTTTGTTAAGACGAATTTCTCTCAAAATTAAAAAAAGTCTTTTTAGCATTTGAGATTGTATATACTCCTCAATCTGTGGTAGAATTCCATTTTTTATTAATAAATTATAATTATATATATTTTTGATATTTTTAGGGGATTGACAGAGGACTGCAGAACTATGAGGCAAGGCCACAGAACAGTAAAGCATTGGAATAGCACAAGTTTTAAGAACATTTTAAACAGTTAAAGACGGTGAATTTTAGATATTGCTTGTTGTATTCATTGCAAAATAATATCATAAATTTGTACTGTTGTATTCATTGCAAAATGATATCATAAATTTGTATCATAAATAATATCATAATATAAAACTTATAATATCATAAATTTATCACAAATGATTTTTTCAGCAATCCAAAAGATATCCATTTAAAGTCATTGATATGGTTAAAATTTTCTGTATAAAAGATTACTAGATCAAAACATTCGTAAAGAAGAATATATTTTATAATTTAAGTTTCATGCACTTAATTTTTTTGTAATTTTTTGGATACAAATTGTCAGATCCCTTTTGTAAGGCCCACCAACAGCCGACCATTAAAGTCGTTGAACATTGGTTCATGGCTCGAATCCCGACACATAGGCTAGCTGCATGGGCATTTGCATGATTTTCCCCATGTGTAACGTGTATGGGAGCCATTTTCCCTTGGAAAGTCCCCTATGAAGGCATCTCTTCCCCTAGGCAGGTAACTCGAGTGCTTTGCCGTAATTAAGTAAACCAACCCTTTTGTGATACACCATGGTCATCACTGGTAAGCTCACATCTGTGCAAGTTACAGTTATTTTGTCTAGAATTCTTATATGTTATGCTTTGAATATAACAGCTAGAAAAACCTCTAATATCTGTTTCATGTAACTAAAATTTTCTCTTATAAAAATTCTCCATGTGGACTCACCTAGTTCATTAAGTTAAACCATTGTTTTATATTTCTTATAAATTTAACAAAGATCAGTTCTATTTTCTTGTGAAGGAGGTAAGAGTAGGATCAAAAGATGTCTCTTTCATTTTTGTGTGTATCTCATATTCTTAAGATATCATAAGCATTTAAATTTGCTTTGTCATTTAAATTTCAGTCTTTCTTCATTCTTGCATGTGCCATTTGGCAGTTTTGGGCTGAAAATTGTGATTCTTTGTAAACTGAGTGTATGTAGTTAGTTTGAAATATTATATGATTATTTAGTTAATTGAAATTAATAAATGTGTAAAAAATAGTTTCTCTGTGTCATTAAACATCTATTTGTTTAAAATTTAATACTAGTGTTCCTACTTTACAGTATTATGTAAATTTCTTACGTGTATGTGTTTGTCAACATATATGTATGTGTTATATATTTATCAGAATATTTTCATCTTTCAGGTATTCTATTGTTTGATTCAGGCGACATATTAAATAAAGATGCATATACTACCATCTTATTTTGGGCGATTTATTTACATGAAGAATAAAATAAAGTATTTAATTCTTGCATGTATAATAATCTTTATGGTCGACTACTTTGGATTACTCTTGCATCTTCTTGAAGTTGATTATAGTAGGTTCTCATATCCATTAGATATTTCTATGGAGGAAACATTAGCAGAAATAAGAAGAAATAACAAATTTTTGTATCACCCTATTAATGAATATAATTATAACTATAAAATAAAGAATGAACAAAAGTGTTTACAATTGAAACATGATAAATATGATGATGTGCTTATATTATATGTTATTAAATCAGCTTTACATAATCAGAGGCGAAGAGATGGAATTCGTAAGACATGGGGCTGGGAAAACAGATTTTCTGATGTTACCATTCGCAGAATATTTATGCTTGGTGTGTCTGAGGATAAAGTTATTCAAGATGAAATTGATAAAGAGTATGTAAGGTTTAAAGATATAGTTCAGGCTGATTTTCTTGATAGCTATTACAACAATACAATAAAAACTATGCTAGCATTCAAATGGGTCATTCATAATTGTCCTAGAGCACAGTTTATTGTATTTGCTGATGATGATATGTATATTTCAACAAAAAATTTGCTGAAATTCATACGTAATCCTTTTAATAAGCGTGTAGGCTTCAGGCGTAGACGTAATGTGCTAGATAATTTTCTTCAAAATATGACACAGTCTGATATGCTGTTAACTCCTGACTTACTTCATAAAAGTCATAATATGAATAAAAATTTTACTTTTCGAAAAATGTTTGAACTTGATCCTGTATTAAGTGCATTTGATGGAAGGCTTTTTGCTGGATATGTGTTTTTATCATCGCCTATGAGACATAAATCAAGCAAATGGTTTGTAACATTAGCAGAATACCCATATTCAAAGTATCCTCCATATGTGACAGCTGGCACATATATATTATCTTATCCTGCATTAGAAGATATGTATTATACTAGTCTTTTTACGAAGCACTTCAAATTTGATGATGTTTATCTTGGCATAATAGCAAAGAAATGTAATATAGTTCCTCTTCATAATGAGCATTTTTATTTTTGGAGAAAACCATATAGTAAAAATGCGTATGCAAATGTAATAGCATCGCATGGATTTGGAGACCCGAAAGAACTGAAACAGATTTGGGAAGAACAGAGAAGTTTAGGTCATGCTTGAATGTTAAACATCTTGTAATGCTGATATATTTATAGAGAACTTTCATGAAACATTTATCATGTTGAAGAAGTAATAAATGCATCATAGTTTTAAAATTAAACCTGTTCCTATACTAGAAGAGAGCCTTCTAATAGCAGCTTTTTGGTCTTTCATCTATGTGTTTGATTTATTTAGTTGACTGAAGTTTGACTAGTATTTAGTTTTCTGAATTAATGTGTTTAATTACATAATTCATACTATCACATAATTTACACATAATGAGCTTTTATTGCAATATATGTATACACACACACACTGCATTCATACAAGTCCTTCCCTGGCTTTTCTGTTGGTCATAGAGATATACTTCCAGCTACAAAGGTGTTTATATGATGCAAATATTGATGCTTTGCCGTTTCTAAATTAAAAATAAATCAATTTTGTAAAAATTATGAAATCTAAATTTTATGTTCTCCCAGTCTCCTGAAAAATGTTAAAAGTCATTTAATGATATCCCTATGTGATTTACTAGTATATAACATTATTTAATTTATAATTAACAATTGTTGTGTGTGGATTGTAAAGTGAAATGTTGATTGGGCATTCACTTTTATGGTACTTGAACTGGCAAGTTTACACATAAATTATATTGAAAATGTTTAAAAGGGACCGTTGTCTGACTTTTAAGAAAGTAATGTCTCGCTCAAAGATTTGCCAACTGTGTGGTTTGATCATGATGGTTATTGCAGCATGTAAATCTGCAGGACCGTTTAGTTTTTGAGGATTTATCTGGGACTAATATTCACTATGGGTGTGCAGACAAATGGCTGCAATAATCACCTGACTTAAATCTACTAGAAATTTTTCTCTGGGTTTTTTTGAAAACTAAAGTTTATGAAAGAGAATCAATGTCATACAGATCTTCTGAACTGTATATTAACTATGAGTGCATGTGTAACACCAAATATATTAAGCGAATTCAAGAGCATTTTATTTTAAAAACACAGTTATACATAGTAGTTGTGGGCAAACATTTCAAACAAGTATTAAAGTCAGTCAAGCTTTGGAACCTTTATTTGACCTTAGAATTTCTCATTTTACGAATTTCTTTTGAATGGTAAAGAGGTCTCTATTTCTTAAAATTAGCATGAACTGTTTTTCAGTTTTATGAATTATTTATTTATTTTCTATTTATGTTATTGTGTACTACCAAATGCAGAGTATTATAAGACTATTTTTTGTTTATTTTGCAATTGTTGATGATGATGATTGTGATATTTTATAGTAGCTGAGAGAGTTTTTCCCATCATCTTCTGGAATACAAGTTTTGATTTTCGAATATTAAAAAAATAGCTTTGCATCATTAGTTTTCTTTCTTTTTGAAAGACTTTGCAGATTGATTCTTTCATTTAGAAAAATGTTTTGCAATTTGCGTTCTATGCTAAAAGTTAGTTAAATTCTGTCTAAAAATTTTTTATTGATCAAAGCTTTTTGTAATACTTTGCAAATCAGTGCTCATCGCTTAATCTATTAAAGTCAAAAGACTTTTTCCTAAACTAATTGCATCTGAATTGTTCCTTCCTGTTCTTTTTGTTTAAGGAACTGTTTTGCAGTGGACTCCAATAGCATTGCATGCTAAAAGTTAAGATCTCATTAAAAATTTGTCATTGATCAAAGATTTTCATGGTAGTTTGCATATCAATGCACATCGCTTAATCTATTAAAATCAATGACCTTTTCCTAAACTCATTACAACCTTAATTTTTCTTTTTTTATGTAGAATGATTCTTTCATTTAGAGCACCATTCTTCAAACTAGGGGTGGGGTCATGAAAAATTTTTGGGGGCCACAAGGTTGCTAAAAAACTGCGTATCGTGGATCCAGACATAATATAAAATATGTATTCCTAAGAATTTGACATCGCATTACAGCCTGAGCTCCTGAAAAGGGGTCATGATTCTAAAAAGTTTAGGAATCACTGATTTAGAGAACTATTTTGCACTGGACGTTTCCCATTTGCATTCTGTGCTATAAATTAAGATCTGTATAAAAATCTCGTACTCATCAAAGCTTTTCACAAGAGCTTGCTGCCAGAAACTTTTTTCTAAACTGATATTTTATTTTTAGTAGTATATAAATTTAACTACTGCTATCTGCAATTTGTAGACAACATATAAGAATTCTAAAAAAAAGAAAGAAAATTACCTGAAACTTTAAAACTAAATATCTAATAATTTTTATCATATGCAGGTTACATTTTGTAAATCATGAATATAACATTTTTCTAAATATAAGTATGAAATCCGAGAGAGCATATAAAAAGTTAGGTGTTTTAATTTTAAAATAGCAAAACATGAATATTTGCGCTATTTCAAACATGTGGGACTTGCATATTAACGCAACCACCATAGTAGAATTCCTCAAATATTTGTAATGTGCCAAGACCTGGCAACCATGCTAATAACAATCAAGCAGTGCTGCCATTTTCTTATACTCTCTTTTTTGTTGTATTTCAAGTTCTAATACTTTTCATAAACAAATCGTAATGCTTTTTGCCTTGGTTTTAAAATATTAGCTTGGGGAATTTGCCAGCAATGGAAGAAACTGCTGTGAAATTTTTGCAAGAAAACAGAATTTTGTTGAAATTTTTCTGAGAGGAACAACAAAGAAATGCATTTATTTGATATTCGCTGTTCCTGAGGATTGTACAAAACCAAGGTTCTGCAATTCTCTGTTTTTTTTTTTAAGTGAAACCAGATCGCTATATACTTCAGGAAGAGAAAAGTGGAAAAAATTTACAGAAAGATTTGGAAAAGAAATTTTTTAATGTATAATGTAATTCTTGTTTAATAATTCAAATTTGTATTTTAAATTACTAAAGTATGTTGTCTTTTATATGTTGATAGTGTTTACTGACTTATGATAATGGTTCACAGTTTTAGAATCTTTATAAGAAAAAGGCTCGAAAATCTCCAACTTGCATCTGATAAGTAACTTTTACCTTTTATTCTGTAAAAAAATCACATAATTGCACAAGGTGGTTGTATTAATGGGTAAGTACCGAACATTTTTCTAATTCAAAGTATATGATTACAGTCAACATTTATGAAAATTAAGGCTGGGTAAGGACATTTGTAAATGTAGTGTATGTCCTTGAATATTGCATAACTTTGTAATATATGAATTTTTTATGAATTACATGTAGTCATTGTTACTTTAATATCCATATTGCTATATGGATTTGTGATAACCTGAGTTGGTTAGGGATTTTGCTAAGTCAAGGAAGTAATTATTACTTTTATGAAATGATACGTTTTCCTCTATTGAATCATGTACCCTTCATTCACTTTGTAAAATTATGGTGAGAAAGCATTAAAATGATGCAAGAAAGTATAATAATTTTGGAATTATGAATGAATAACAAAAAAAGGCTTTGGATATTGCATATCTTTTCATCTCTGTAAAACAAAACTTTATTTTAAAATACATTAATTTTTTTAAGGAAGTTGTTCATTATTTCTGTGTGGTGTTATGGGCTTATGTTGTTTATTCTACATAATGGAAATTATCTGGTCACTCTCAGGAAATAAGAGATTCAACCATTGACATGGCACTGTATGCTCAAGTAGATATAAAAAAGGTAGTACCCTTCAGACACATCATAGCAAATTTTAAAGCTCAAAATGGGTGATAAACATTAAGTTTAAAGAGTTGAGATGATCGGCTGTTTCTGTTATGGAAAACGCATTTGTGAAATTTTGATAGTGTTAAAGATGGCATATTTAGCTTTGCATGCTCTTACTACAAATTAAAAAGAATCAGGAGTTACATCTGTTCAATCAAGACAAGGTCAAATGCATAGTTTGACTGATAAAAGCCTTAAGTTTGTAGAGAAGTGAAATAAAACTGCATGGAATCAGCCAGAAACATTCTACAAATGGTGCTGGATGTAATATCAATAAAATGGCAATTCCTAGAAAGTATAGAATTGAAGTTTTCAGAAAATAGCTGCACGTGAACAGTGCAGCTAACGGCAGGTATCATACAGCATGGTGCAAACCTGGGTTAACTACACTCACTTCCAAAAGTTAAGCATGAAGATGTAAAATGTAAAAAAATCAACAAATACTGCTTTGATTAACACAAAATTCGGCAGGAAAGTAGCATATATATTTATGCATAAAACAAAATCAATAATTCTACACAGAAATGAAAGCAGTATTAAATTTTTGTAAGTTATCAGGTAGCGACATACTGGAGACTTAAACAGAATTATGTATAAAGTGAAAATAAGCAGCATAAAATGAAAAAAAAAAGACATTAATAGGGTATGTGATGCCCCCCTCATCTGTATTCAAAATTTACACCTTGTGACCATGCTTTCAATTAGGTGGCCAACCACCACAGAATTAAGCAATCGCCATTCTTCTTGTAGAGCAGTTTCCAACTTCTGGAGCTAAACTGAGAGGGGAATAATGTTCTTTAAGTACTTTTTTTCACTTCCTCCCAAATTTCCATTAATTAGCAAAGATTGGGTAAAAAGCTCATGGTAGTACTTTTAGCAGGAAATTGGGAAGGACGCTCGAAAAAGCAGTGAAATTGTGCCTCTTAGTTTGACTTTCAAAAATGAAAACTGTTATGATTTTGATCCACATGCAGTATTTTCTGTTTTTTGCTATTCAGTAAGTTCTCGGAACAATGATTCTCAAACTGTTTTGTCCCATGCATGCCTTTCACTATTGCTGGAAGATCACCCTTTCCAAAACTTGAAAATTACATATATACATTTATTTAGATTTATTTTCTAATGCCTTTTATAAATTAAACAACAGAAATAATAGAAAATGTTGATAAATGCGAAACTTGAATGAAAGTAGTTTTTTTTTAATATTCATAAACTAAAAATAAATACTTAACAGCTAAATTAAAAGGCTGACCATATTCCCCCAGTTGAAAAATCATCTCAGAACTTGAAAGTAGAAGAACTACAAAGAAATAAACAATGTTCAATTTTGAAGTGGGAGAAATAACTAAGAAACTGTTGTTGATTCTAATATTATTTATTTATTCATCATTTAATTGATATACTTTTAAATCGCATAAAAACTGACATGTTTGGATTTATGATATGTGTACTTTTGTATGGTAAATCATTTCATTTAAACTACTAAAGGCAGCAAAAATGCTTAAAAAATAATTTTTTAATTGTAAAATGATGAATTTAAATGTCAGTGCTACTAATGCAAGAATTTTGCTTCACCTTTAATCTAGTATTTTAGATTATTTCTGTTTTTAAATAATAATGAAACAATAATGATTACTGGTATACAAAAAAGTTTAGTCTAAAGAAGTTTACTTTTTTTCTTCATTAGTTCTGAATGATAGTCTCTAAAAATTAAAATGTCACATTAGTTACCTTTCTTCATGTTGGGAATTTTTAAAATGTCAGACACAGTTTTACTGAATATTTTGGTGTTACAGTATTTGTTGTACTGATATCATAATACAATGAACACCAAAGCATTGTTTCTTTTCTTTCAATAATTTCTGTTTAGAACAATAGGAAATTTTGATTCAGTGGATTAATTATATGCTTGTGTGCATTTGTTTTTTATAATTATATATGCAAGGCTGATGGTTGCAACTTTTATTGGTGATAGAATATAGTAAATGTAACTATTTTTTTATTACAGTGAGTGGTGAAATATGAAATTTGAAAACATGATAAGTATGTGGAACATGGAGAATGAAAGTCATTTTAATCATGGATATATACAAGAAAGAATTATTTAAATGAATAACCAACAACTGCAACAAACATATCATAATGACGAAACGATTCCAAGATGCCCTTTCATGTCACATACTTCCGCAACAGAAGCGCTTATTCTGGCAACAAGATCTTCAGGAGGCTCAATCTGCATCACATAAACGAGATCCGTCATTGTTGTGATGTGTGTATTGCAGTTTCTGGTCTTTCATTTCATTTCATGCTGGTCGAGCTTCTTGTTAATGTCCATGATTAAAACCTTTTTTTTTTCCCATACTCTTTATACTTACCGTGTTTTCATGTTCATATTTCACATTTCACTGTGCATTGTGTTACTTTTGCCAAGTTCTTAAAGTTGTAACTATGAATCTTATTCACACATGTTTGAATACAGCCAATGCCGAGCTTTGGTCCTTCTGCTTTGAAAAAAATCATCGAGCTGACCACAACACAAATAAAATGAGTTCTGTTGCTTCATTTTACTCATTTTCAACTTTGCAGCAAAGAGGAAAATCTGACTGCCAGCGAATAAAAGTCTACTTATTAAAGTCATATAACTTCATAATTCTTTATTAAATACTTTGTTAAATTTTACAAGGATGGTTAATTTACTTCCACAAGCAGTCTGAAATGATTTATTTGCAAATATAAATCAGTAGAATTGTTTATGAAGTTGACATGCATTTTGTATGTCTTGTACGAATGATATTCCTATGCAGAAACCTTATGTACTTGTCTACTACTAGCGCAATGGATGAGATCCATAAAGACTTCGCAGTTAGACCAGGCTTTAAACCCCAATGATACAACTGGCAGTATAGCGATTTTCATGGATTTCCGTATGTATAAAATGAATATGATTTAATTGTCTTTAGAAAACTCTTCATGAAACCATTCCTCCCTTTAGGCACATAGCCCCCATATTTTTTGCCTTAATTAAGCGTCTTATTTTCAACGTATATTTACCATTGAAAATTATGCTATCAACAGCCATGTTAATAGTTTAACGAGTGAAGTACGAGACACAAAATGAAAATGTAATAAATTAATATATGGCGCACAGTTTTGAGATTTGTATCAGGTAGTAAAATTATCAGCACAATCTTGGTGGTAAACTTTGAAACTTTTAAAAAGAGCTATACACAAACCCTAAATCATGGTAGCTGCGATTTAGAATTCCTTTGCTTTTTTTGGTTTGATATTGTTTATTTCTTTGCATTTCAATCATAAGGTTTAGTGATAATAGCGTTAGGATTTAGAAAAACGAAACTCCAGAAATCAAAATTGAAGTTCAGGAAAGCATTTTTGGTTTAGACTTGTTATTAAAATACAGCTGACGCGAAGGTTTATATTTAATAATTTCATGGCATGATTTTGATGTTCCGAATATAAAATGTTGCATTTAAGTATCCAACACCCCTGCTTCCTGTGCTTATATTTAGGAAAATTTTATGCTCATTATTAGAAATCGAAAAAGTAACTATCGTATAACAAAAATTATTGAAATATTTAATTTTAGTATTGAAAATCATATTCAGGTGCCGTACCCAAATTGATGTGTACACTGCGCCAAAAAAAGGGGGGTACAGTTCAATATCTTCCGTTATACTCAGCCGATTGACGAAATTCGAATTGCATTTTCCATGTCTCGAAAGCGCGACTTAGGATATATATTAGATTTATATATAGCTTTGTTCTAATATACGTATTTTGACACAAACTGGGACTTTTTCTGAAATAACAATTTTTTTTCCATATTTTGATTCTACGACTTAAATTATGCCTAAATATTAAATTGTAAAATTTGGTCCGAAATTTACGGAGAAATTCAAAAAATTAGCTTGACGCATTTTTTTCAGTTTAAGCCAAGAATAATTCACTTAGCGATCTTCTTAATATATGGTAACCTATTTTCCTTTCTCTTCCATTATGCAAGAGCGGGAAAAAAGTCACATCGTTCCTACTTTCAAATAATTTAATAAACTGCATAAACCACATTTTCGTTATTATCGTTTTTAACAAATTTCAAAACGCGCCGATATATAAATTCATGTATATCTTCGAAAATTCTGGTTCCGGGCGCAGGCTGCGTTGCGATATTTGGGCACTGGATTTTTGGATTTCCTTTAGGATTAAGCTATCATGGACAAAGCTGGGATATTATTTCAGCAACTTGTAGATGACTACGAACATGAGCAGAATTTAGGTCAGTTAGATAATAGAAAACTTAAGGATTATACGTTCTTTAAGCAAGTGTTAGGATGTGTAGATGCACATCTCCAAGATTTAAACTCGGAAAGTAATGCTCATGCAAATGACAATATACAGGCTGCTATTAAGCCTATCAAGGATCAAACACTCGATTAACAGTAGCTAACAGCAATAATGAGCGCTCTAGAAGTCCCATTTGCATAAATGATAGCATACATACCAGCTCAAAGAAGAAATAACACTAGATAAAGATGTAAGTTCTGACGAAGAGCTATACTTAAACGACGAGGCGACCAAATAGTCAAGGTTCGAAATCAAAAATCCGCAAATAAACAAAAATTAGATATGCCCAAGCAAATGTCAATTAATTCAAAACAAAAAGAAACTAACGAACAGGTGAAAATAAATACTAATATTAACGACTAATACACAAGTGATAGATAACGTAGAAAATAACATGGATGCAAGTTTAAATAATGATGAACTAGCACAAAACCGTCTGAGAAACTATGGAAACAGAATTTGTTGAGCAAAACGAAATTCCTCCAATAACCATTAAAGTAACTAGGGCTGAATTGGAAAACTGTGAGGACAAGTCTCAAAGAAAATAACATAGAATATACGAGTAATAAAGTAACTGGCGGTTAAAGTCTAGACTAAGAACGCTGAAGATTATAGGAAGAGTCTTAAGCTGCTTAAGGAAGCAAAAATTGAGCATCTCTGCTACATTCTTCCTCAAGACAAAGACCTAAAAGTAGTAATTAGGGTTTTGTTAATGGATGGTGACCCAAATGAAATTCAGGAAGATCTTTGGAACAAAAGATACCAAATCAACTCCGTTAAACAAATGACTAGGCACAGAAATGGGAATGTTACAAAACTTTCATTATTTCTCTTTACTTTACCAAAATCTGGTAAGTCCGCAGAAATATACCATGAAGAATTTTTGCTAGACTTAAGGTTAAAAATCGAACAATCTAGAGAATGGGCGGACCCTTACAATGTTATAGGTATAAAGGGTTTCATCACACCCACAGTGGCTGTAACTACACACCGAAATGTGTTGGATGCGAAGAAACTCATTTCTCATACGAATGCCCCAACGAAAGCAAAGACACACCTCCTTGCTGCGTAAATTGTAATTTAGAACGTACTGGAAACTTCAGAGGGTGCGATAAATTCCCTAAATTAAATAAAGAAAAGCCCAATACTTATGAAACCGATGTCGTGGAAAATAAATCATACAAGCGTTATCCACCGGTATTTATTCCAACGCCATTGCAGACGCCAGAAAAGTGTTTGCAGTAATTAAAAGCTTCCAACTTTCACAACAGATACGACAAGTATAAAGCATAAATAATTACAAACCAACTCGAAGGAACTGATAATGGCCAGACAAGCAATTAACAAGGCTCGTATAAAATTAGTAGTCTGGAATGCGCGCAGCCTTCTAAACAAAGTTATCGAGCTGCAAAACTTCTTATGCAATTATGATGTAGATATAGTGCACATTTCTGAGACATGCGTGACCACGCGTCTCAATATTAATATTGTGAGTTACAAAGTCTATTGGTGGAGTGACAAAGGTGGGGGGAAGTCGCGGTCTATGTTCGCATTACTTTACAATCCTGCTTTATCGGTGAAAAGAGTAATAATGATCAGGAATGTGTTACGACAGCTGTCTATCTCCCATTTCACAGCACTGTTTACTTCAGCGCGGTTTATAATACGCCTATGTCGCACCTTAATGAGAATTTTTCAAGCAAATTTTGCCCGGATGATAAATTCATTTCTGCAGATGATTTTAATTCCAAAAATTCAGAATGGGGATACCAATTCACGAATAGAAACGGCAGGATTCTTTACGATTTCCTTATGGAGAACTCAGTAGCCGTTGATGTACAAGGAGGGTACACGTATAGGCCAAGTAACTTACAAATGGCGGATATTTTAGATATCTTACTGACAAATACTACAATTTCAAAGACACTTGAGGTAAAACATGAGCTCTCTTCTGATCATATTCCAGTTTTTAATCACTTTGGGAGTCTCTAAAATAAATAAGAATGGAAAGGTCAAGATTACTAACTGGAACCTCTTTCATGATTTACTACAAGAGAATCCGCCGTTTATTCGAAGTTTAAGCTCAAGGAAAGACATTGATAATGCAATTGAAGACCTCACCCAGGGAATAACTAAGCCCATTGACGGTCATGACTCGATCGACAAATTAAAAATGAAATAAATCAATATCGAAATGATATATGGGACACTTTTACGGAGAGACGGGGACGTCCTAACTTTACCTTTTTGGTTATACAGGCATAGTCCCACGCCCTCCTCCTTGTCTGTTTTTATCAGCTCCACCACAGCCAAGGGAGCGGACAAGACAGTACCAGTACGGTCCCTGCCGAGCCTGAACCCAACCTGGGTACAATACCCGGGCTCTAGTCCTGTGAAGAATAAGGTACAATAGTACCTGATATTTTACCCCCGTGGTTGAGACTGTCTAAGTACAGATCCTAGCCAGTACTTCCCAGGAATTCTCCTGAGTCAACCCCCGGGGGGTAATGATATATATATCCTCAGCTTAGATCCCGTAAATGCTACATTCCGGTCCTTTATCCAAAACTTGAAAAGAAAGACCGCTAGTAATAGGCCAATTTATACTGTGAACAACATCGCAATCACAAATAAAGGTAAGGCACAGGGCCTTGCGTACCGTTTAGAACAACAATTTATGCCTAACAGTACCCCGAGGAATATTAACTTTGTTTACGATATCTGATACAATGTCAGAGATTGTCTAAATGCACCTACAATGAGGAATTGTTAGACTTTGACACTTCTGTGGCGAAGTTAAGGAGTTAATTAAGAAATTAAAGGCACCAGGTTACTACGCAGTTAATAATGTTGCAATTAAGAAACCGCCTATTAACGTAATTACAAAATATATTAGTATTATCAAAGCTTGCTCATTTTAGCAGCTATTTCCTAAGCAACTGGAAGCATACTAAAATGATTCTACTCCCGAAGACAGGTAAAGATGCAACCAAACGTGAGGCGTATCGACATATCAGTATACTCTCAAGTCTGGACAAACAGTTCGGCTTCAGAAGTAAATTATCCACAACGAAACAACTAGTAAGATTAGCTGAATTCTGCGGAGAGGCGCTCTACAAGGTGGGGTGGGCGTTCGTCCGCGTCTGGCATGAGGGGCTAATTTACAAAGTGATCAACTACAAATTGGATAAGGAACATACTCAGCTGATAGTATCTTTCATTACGGACAGGATCTTCTCAGTCTCGATTGGTAATGACAAGTCAGGTATCAAGAGAATGAACGCAGGGGTCCCCCAGGGAAGTATTT
Organism: Stegodyphus mimosarum; assembly: GCA_000611955.2. NCBI lineage: Eukaryota > Metazoa > Arthropoda > Arachnida > Araneae > Eresidae > Stegodyphus > Stegodyphus mimosarum. Next base: position 51,908 of record KK114937.1, read on the forward strand.
TGGGCCCCATCTTGTATCTGTTATATGTAGCAGACATTTCGAAAGAGCAACTCGATAGAAACACTTCTTGGGCTGTTATGCAGACGACACAGCTTTAGCTGTAAAGTCGGCAAATTTTAATCACGCTGTCAATAAAGTGCAAAATCTGGTCCCTAGCATTGAAGAGTGGTGCATTAATTGGGGCATTTCAATTAATGCTACCAAGTCCCAGATAATGATCATAAGAAGAAAACATACGCAGTCGCAGATTAAAAGGAAACTTAGGCTTTTCGGTGAAGAAGTACCGCAAGTAAAAACAGCCAAACACTTACGAGTTACGCTCCATGAAAAACTTACATGGAGAGATCATGTTTTGAACGTTAGAAAGAAGGCCATTTATGTTATCAACAGTTTAAATCCTTCATTAAATAAGTATTCAAGCTTAGCTATCAGAAGGAAAAATGGCTCATGTACCTCATAAATATTCGCCCGATTCTCACTTACCCATCTTCAGCTTGGAATACTATCAAGTAGCAAGAGTTTCACAAATTCTAGATTGTACAAAATAGGGTTCTACGTACAATCGCAAATGCACACTATTTTGTGAGTAATAGTACCTTACATCACGACTTGGACACTCTGGATGATCACATCCGTAAAATCAACTGAAATTTCTTTATGAAAGCTATTAAATGCTCACACCTGCACAGTCTCAATACTTTGAATTACGCTATCCTAAAGGAGGCTAAAAATATTAGACCTTTAGCGGCTCACCTCATATGTGACTTCAACTTTCCCATCTAATATTTCACTTTTTTACCTTTCTTGCACAGTCGGTCACAAAAGTATTTGAACACCGGAAGCCATTCAGATGTGGAAGGGAAACAAAACTTCAGCTAATCTTGGCTAGACGAGGAAACAAAATTGTCGTTCAAATCCATTTTGGTTCGACGAGGAAAAGGGTCGTTCAAATCCATTTTGGTTCGACGAGGAAACAAAATGGTCGTTCAAATCAACTTTGGTTCGACAAGGAAAGAAAATGGTCGCTCAAGTCCATTTTAATGGGAGGAGGATACAAAATGGTTGTTCAGACAACTTTGGTTCGACAAGGAAACAAAATGGTCTCTAGCAGCATCTCCTTTTTCCATATTTGAATCTGTTACGACACACAATATTTTAAGATCATGGGCCAGAAACATCTTTGGCTATTAGTTCAATTCCAATAAAAATGTTCTCGCTTCCGTATGGCCGTTCTGAAACAGCAAGGTTTTCCGCTCATCACGACCAAAATCATCCCAACATTGGGTAAAGACAAACTTCTAAAGGAAGAAGCTTGAAGAAAAGTCACTAGGGGGATTCCGTTTTCCAATGTTGGGAGGAAAATATATTCTTCTGTTTCATTTCATCGTTTTCATGTTGCCTCTAAAAAAATTTCCCGAAGACCCTCTTTTCATCTTGGAACCATTCAGCAATCCGCTATGAAAAACCATTTATCCAGATCATGTTTGCTTCTTTCTCGTCCTAAATATATAGAATACCAAACACAACCATGTCGAAGAGTATTCTTTATAGGGATCAACATCTTATCCGATATGAGGAAGCTTTTATCTAGGTGAAGGAGATGTTACATCTTCAGCAGCACTTGCTGATCTGTAGCGAAACGCCAACTGCTTATATAGATAAGCCATTCATTTCGAAAGTGAAACCGACCTAGAAAAATTTTCTCAGAGGAAATCTGAAACACAAATTAAAAAAAACTTTTTGTTTAAAAATTTCCCATGGGAAAGTCGAAAAGTAAGACATCATTATTTAAACAAAAACTTTTTTTTAAATGTGTTTTAGATTTTCTCTGAGAAAAATTTTACCAATCTGTTTCACTTTACCATTTTCACTTTCAAATTGAATTGCTTATCTATATAAACGGTTGTTGTTTCGCTTCAGATCAGCGGCTGCTGTTGAAGATGCAACATCCTGAATAAAGGGCTCTTCATAGCAGGCAGGATATTTTTTAATTCCCCTTAACACGGTTTTGGAATTTTGAAAGATATTGTATATATTTTCATGCTTCTTTTGGAACCTGAAGCGAATAAGATGTTTATGAATGATATATATTTTACGATTCTTTTCGAAACCTGTATCAAGAATTTATGATAACCTATCCAACGTTTCTCTTCAAAACATTGACATGATGACTATTGTGTATATTTATGATTCTTTTGTTAAAATGTCATCAAGACAACTGATTTATCGTTTCTTTTCAGACATGATGACCATTATATGTATATATTTCATGATTCTTTTCGAAAATGTGTCCCGGATTTATTGTAAGCGATTCATCGTTTCCCCTCAAAACTTCGATATGATGACTACTGTGTATATTTGATTCTTTTGGAAAAATACGGTCCAGATTTATGATAACCGATCCAACGTTTCTCTTCAAACATGATTTTGATAACCATCATATATATTTAATGATTCTTTTCGAAAATGTAGCCCGAAATTATAACAACCGGTCCATCGTTTCTCTTGGCACATGATACTATTATATATTTTATGATTCTTTTCGAAAATGTGTCCCGGATTTATGATAACCGATAAGATATTTCCCCTTAAAACTTCCACAGGTTGACTATTGTATATATTTTATTATTCTTTTCGAAACTGTAGTTTTTATAGCATATAAGATGATTGTGAAAGTTTTTCCTTCATCTCCGACATGGTTCTCAAGTATGGAACTTTAAGAGTTATCATTGAAATGCCTTTAGTAAAAGAATAATTCCATTTCACTTGAAACCAATTCGCTCTCCAATTTTCAAAATATGGGAAGTCACAAAACGTGTTTGATAAGGAGGGTTATTTTGCATTTGGTTGGAAAATCTTTTCGTAAAAATTTAACCCTTTAACGGTTTGACCCGGAATATCTCGCACTTTTACGCAGGCTCCTGAACGGTTTGACCCGGAATATTGTCATTCTAAATATTCCCTTGAAAACGGGCTGTTGTTGTTAGAATTAAAAGATACGTGAAGAAGGCCTAGCTCGGAATTTTATCTCACTTTCACCCCATGTTTACCCCGAACTAAAAAGGCTCGTGGTCAGCCCGGCGTTCAGCTAATGTCTTTGTAACCTGAACGTGGATCCTCAACGGAAACAATTCTCAAGTCTTAAACGGTAAGTGGGAACCGATCTCTGAACACTCGTCGAGTAAGATGAAAATCCCTTTATCAAACCTGAACAGTGATCATCTCAACGGTGTTGTTGGAAGCAAGTCAATGGGGTTTGAAACGAATCTCTGAATGACAGAGTGAGATGAATAAGGAAAATATTTTTGGGTTAACGTAAAAGAATAGAAGAAAAATCGTAACATACCCTTTACAGGATTTCTTCAACAGCACACAGAGCTTTGAAACGAATAATCAACACAATTTCATGTCGAAGAGTATTCTTTATAGGGATCCGGTGTGAGGATATGATTGTTTTTTATTCATCAAATATTATTTAACCCTTAGCCTGTCGAGTTATTTTCTGAAAATACCTTTAAAACTGTCCCTAATTTTTGACCCAACTCCCCCTAAAATGTCACGAAAATAACACAACTTTCGAAAAATTCTAGCAACTTCTTTTGTTAGTTGTCTTCCCTCCCAGAATTTTGATCAAAGATTCCGCCTAATTGAGATAGATTGCTCCATAAACATTAGTAGCTGCGAGCTGTCAAGAGCGTTGCAAAAGAATAGCTTTTCTCTGACTGACCGTGGGAGTGCGGTAGGGTAAATGGCCAGCAAGTGTTCAACTCATCAACATTTCATGAATAGATTTCAGAACTACAAAACTTAAAAGTTTTCTTTCACACAGATATCTTATTTTCAAACATATTGCTTTTAAAATTTTAAATGCAGTAGAATATTTATTAGCTAAACTATTGTATATGCAATAAATCTGAAATAACAAACTTCAGTTTTTAGCTTTATCCTGGATTGAGAATTCACACCTAGATTTGAATTGCCTTAATATTTTTTAATATAAAGAACTGAAAACTCTAAATCTCCTAATTACATTTGAAATTTGGACAATTGTTAGCCCAAAGGGGCAATTTGCCCAAAAGGGCTATTAGTTTGTTTTGGCATTTTGCGTTGGTTCACTATAAAAAAATTTTAGTGTAACTAAATAATAATATAAACTATATAAAAAATTTCACTATAAAAATTTTTAGTATAACTGACTTTTATAGTATATTTCAAAAAAAAAAAGAAAAAAGAAAAAAAAGAAACTACTATGAAAGTCTGAATCGCTTTTCAAATCTCTGCCACCAAAATGAGTCCTGCGTTATATTTAGAGAAACTAAATAATGAAGAATCCGTATGAATGTATGTTTCTCGCATTGTGAAAAAAAACAACGGTACCTATAGACATCAAATTTTTAATAACGTAGTCCTTCACTCGAATATGGGCATCCGGAAGCCCAAGTTTGGAATTTGTTTCATTATCTATTTGATATTTTGTAAAACTTTTTGATTAACAAACTCAACGATTTCAAAGCAAGCAACGTCAAACCTGTACGAAAAAAAAAAATTATCTCCAGCGCGAGACTGTGTATCGGAAATTCTAAAAATATACTCTTTTTAAATATTTCTGATATTGCTGTTGAATTGAGTTTTATGGTTTAAGAACATGATATTTAATAAATAAAGGTAACACATAAAACGTTAAGAAAACGCCGCCTTGGGCGTAATACAAAATCTGAAAGCCTTCAGATTTATTATTATTATTATTATTTTGCTTCTCTAAAAAGTTCTTAAACTTGTTATTGATTGCTCATTACAATAGTACAGATTCGCATAGGTTTTCTTTTCAGTTTTTAGAACAATAATTTCACATATCTTTCAATTTCATTTTACAACATCCGTTTACTAGACGTTTCGTCTGCTGTATCTTTTAGCTTTCGTCATGTCATGGCCTCAGCAAAAAATTGCATTCTAAACCTGGGAAATGAATTCTTGGCTTCATTTCTTAGGCAAAATGTTAAACAAATCATCAAAGGAATAACTAATATCCAATATAAAAAAAAAAAAAAAAAATTGTAAGCTTTCAGTAAAAAAAGAGCAGTGCCATTAATACTTAAATAATTCTTAAATGCTTAACACTCAAAGACAAATGAAAGACATTTCGGCACGAGACGTTTATAAATTCTTGCCGCCACTAAATTAGTTCTAATATTTAAATTAATTATAGCAGAAGTAAGAAATGTGTATAGTTCTTTCATTGATCTACGTCTTTCCCAGCCACTGAAATTAAAATTCTTCCTTTTAATAAAACAATCGTTTTAAGGGAATTTCTTGATGATTAAAGACTACAAAATTGTTAATTATATCCGTAAAGCTCTCCAAAATATCATGCCCATTATTCATAAAACTGATATCATTTAAATGGGGTTCAGCAATGATATACTTACTAGATTTAATTTGTAAAACAAATATTTTCCAATTTTAGAACGGCCACAAGCATTGAGACGAATCTTCTCATAGTAATTTATTTGCATAATGCTATGAAAAAAGTATATTCGCTGTTAAAAATCCATAATTTAAACATTTCTCTCATGCAGTATTTTAAATAGAATGAGAGTAAAAATATTTATCGTCTAGCGGAATGCGTACTTGAACTACAAAATTTAGTTCTGTAGTATTAATATTGTCCTTTATAATATTAGTAATTTTTTTGTGTATAAATTTAGAGCAGATTATTATTGTATTAAATATAGCACATGCGTATATTTCACGTTAATGAAGGGAATAGTTTACTACAGTTCAAACTAATTAAGAACAACAGCAGACAAGGAGGAAAAGAAGAGTAAACGAGATTTGTCGCATTTCTTACTACGGATCTACACCAGGGACAAAGGGAATAATTATTAAAAATCAAACATTGACGACAATTGTGGCCGAGGAACTGAATACTATACACCTCATATCGCTAACAAGACTTAAAAAAATAAACGAAAAAATAAAGTATTTATAGTTTGAAAACATCAGATTGTTGCCCGATGTTTCAAATCAAAGTTCACAACTCAAATTAAAAAATAATACTAATAAAATTCAAGCTTTTACTTCCTTCTTCTTTTAAATAATACGGCAGCCTATTCTTGCCAATTCATAGAATTAAATATATTCTGTTTACTCATAAAACGAAATAAAATTAAAACGAAAATCAAAAAGTATTCCGATTTTGTGAAATTCAGCGGTTGTTTCTGTACTTCTTTATGGTAAAACTGTTATAAGGAGAAAAACATCAAAATAGTTAAAAAGTCTACTACAGTTTAATCAAAATTAAAAAAAAAGGAGTAGATATGATCGCTTTTCAATCTATATATTCTTATAAAATAATAGTCAGCAGGTTTTTTTGCGGGGAGATGTAAGATGATAGTATATGTAAAAGTTAAAGGTAGGAAATTTGCAACTGACCATTATGATAAGATATTAGAAACCTACTTTATGTATGACACTCATGGTACGAAGAAACACTTATTGAAAAATGTTGCTAAAAAGTCCAGGTAAAATGGCTTTCTGAATTATTTACTTTTGCTGTATTGAGCAACGATTTTTTTTAATAATATCGAAGATAAATAAAACGTCTTATGCATCGCAGAGTAATAAAAACATGCTCTCGAATTTTTTTATTAATAATGGACAGGATTTATCGCTAGATGAAAATATTAACATTTCTTCCAGGTGCTTAAACAATAGATAACAGTACATCAAAATCTTTGTCTTCTAAAATTAATTTATTTATTCTTAATATTACGAATGTTGCTGTTACTCTCCTATGAAGGAATACATTCCTGGCCAGGGAAGGAGAAAAATATTTTTTTAAATATAAAATAGGTGAGAAAATAATTACCTATTCCGATATTAATAAAAAAGGTTAGTTCCTTCTATTGTCTTATAATTTTTTGAAAATCATAGCAAAAATGTTTGTTCTTTAAAATAATCTCCACACATTAAGAAACAATTTTTTTCTTATATTGCATTTTTCTTTTGCTATGGAAAAGTACACAAAAGAGGGATGCCTTCATGAAGGGTTTTCTAAAGAAAACTGCTCCGTAGCCTCGTGACACATAGGAAAACCTAGAAAACGCCCCTGCAGCCAGCCTGTTTGCTGGGATTCGAAACCGGTTCGAACTACCAGGGTTCAGCGACATTCCCGCTCTAACACTGGTCCGCCTTTTTTCTTCAAAGGATTTTCGGCAAATAATTCCATCTTATGTATTATTTTTCAAGAAGTTTAAAAACTTGATATTCTTATTTTTCTAATGCATTTCTAAAACTTACGTAATTAGCAAATTTCATTAAACGTTTAGTTTTTATGATCTTTATTATCTCTTT
>KK114938.1:0-17481 GCA_000611955.2 Stegodyphus mimosarum
TGTTAGACTGAAATTCTTGCTACAAGAACTTTGGGTTCGGAAATTGACATGGGATGATGAATTGCCTACAGATATCTCGCAAGAGTGGGCAAAGTGGTGTTGTGAATGTCATCATCTAAGTAAAATTGCAGTGTCAAGATTCATTTTGAATTCCGAAGCCGATTCCATAGAGATTCATTGCTTCTCAGATGCCAGTCAGAAGGCGTACGGTACTGTTGTCTACGTAAAACTGCGTAAGCAAGAAGAAATTTCTGTGAGTTTCGTTGCATCAAAATGTCGTGTTGCACCTGTGAAAAGAATTACGTTACCTCGTCTTGAATTACTTGGTGCATTACTAGCAGCACGTTTAGGTTCTGAAGTGAAAAAATTGCTCGATCAAAAGAAATCCTCGAGAATATTTTATTGGACTGATGCCAAAATAGTGCTGTGCTGGATTAAAGGTACCAGTACCAAATGGAAATCTTTCATCGCCAACAGAGTTAACGAGATTAGGAAGTTAACAAAGCCGGCAGACTGGTTCCATTGTCCAACAAAAGAGAACCCAGCAGATCTTCTGACGCGTGGTGTTGAAAGTGACTTTCTTGTGAACTGTTCCAAATGGTGGTCATGTTATGACTTTCTAACACGTTCAGAGATTCCTCATCAGGACTTATCAATTGAGGTTGCTGAAGAAGTGTGTCCAAATGAACTTAAAAAAGACAATGAACTGCATAATGATTCTAACTTAGTTTTAATTGCATGTAATGAACCAAACCTCTTTAATGATATTCTCAATTTGTCTGCTAATTATACTAAACTTCTTCGTATTGTAAGTTTCATTTTCAGGTTTATCCATAATCTTAAGAACTCCAAGGTAAGGAGGTATGGAGTACTTACTTTAGAAGAGATAAAGGATGCTGAGGTGTATATTTTATTAGAGGCCCAAAAAAGTGAGTTTCGAGAAGAAATAAATCAATTAAAAAGAGGTAAGTGTGTAAACCCCAAAAGTAAATTAGCATCGCTGAATGTGTTTCTCGATAATGTGGGACTAATTAGAGTGGGCGGACGATTGTCCTATTCGGACCTACCCGCCAATAGTAAACACCCTGTTGTTTTACCTAGTAAACATCGTTTAACTACTATTATTTTAGAGCATTTTCATTTGAAGTACTTTCATTTAGGATCACAATCTCTATTACATCAGGTACGACAAAGATTCTGGCCACTTAATGGCAGAAACAATTGTAGAAAGATCGTCTACAGATGTGTGACATGTTTTAAGAACAAACCCATCACAGTTCAACAAATAATGGCTGAGTTGCCCAAAGAGCGTGTCACACCTTCATACCCATTTAACATAACTGGTGTTGATTTCTGCGGCCCATTTGCTATAAAGTTTAAGAATCAACGTAAGGGAGTTTTGAACAAAATCTATGTTGTAGTATATGTATGTATGAGTACAAAAGCCGTACACTTAGACTTTGTGACAAACCAAACTAGCCAATCTTTTATTGCAAGCTTAAAGCATTTCTTCTCTAGAAGAGGAAAATGTACCAGAATAATGAGTGATGATTCTAAAACCTTTATCGGTACTAATGTAGAACTAAAAAAATATCAAAAATTGGTTGAGTGTCCAGATGAAAATTTGCCTTCAACCAAATGGTTAGTGGGGAGAATAGCTGAAGTTTTTCATGGCAGGGATAACAAAGTAAGAGTAGTAACTGTAAGATTGCCTAATCAAAATTTGTTAAAACGAAATGTTAGAGATATATGTATACTTCCTGTAGAATGATTGTCAAATTTCTATTATAAACCCCATGTATATTCTTTAACATGATTTATTCTTGTTAAGTATTATTGTTGTGCTTTTATATCAAATATTCTTTGTAATAATAGTTTTGAAATTGTTAATTTCAACGCCGGGAGTGTTTTGTATTAGCTAAGAATTATTAGCGCCAACCTGTCTGCGACAGAGGAGAATGTTGACGAATAGCGCATGCGCACTTGAAGTAGCGTTGAACTATCGTCTGTGAGAAACTGTTTTTTATACTTTTTTATTTCCTTTTAGATTTATTGCTGTTTGAATAGAACATGTAGCTTCTTAAAGTGATATACATATTTGTGCATTCGGAGTTGCGATTCAGATGTGACGCTGTAAGAAAGGAACCTAGCGCCAGAGTGTCGCTAGGGAAATAAATACTATATTGAATGTAATTTCTAATAGATGTGGGGTATTATTTTACTGTGATTTATAGCTATCGACGGGATATACTAGATTCATTACACATGGAGTAAATATTCGTAAAATTATTCCAAATTTCTTGCGGATATTAATTGGGTGAAGAAGAAACATTGGGTTCATGCAAAACTTTTCAGTCGACGACGTCGTGCGCGAAACACCTGCGTGTGTCGGAACGCAGAGAAACCGATTCACGCAGCATAGGCAGTTCAGACAAGTTTCGGGCAACTGCTGTGCCAAAGAACGTTGTTAACCATCAAACAAGATGAATGATGGCAAGACGCCAATTGGAGATGTTTGCGAAGGAAGAATCGTTGGAATGCTGGAATTCGGTCGATCACAAACCGAAGTGTCTCGAATTCTGAATGTGAACCAGTCTGTGATCTTAAGACTGTGGCAGAGGTTTCAATGAACGGGAGATGTTACCCGAAGACCAGTACCAGGTCGACCAAGAGTCACCACCCCTCGCCAAAACCGATATCTGGTAATAAGTGCGCGACGTCAAAGGGGCAGTACTGTCAGAGCACTGGGTTCGACCCTCACAGTCGCCACAGGAATACGAATTTCGAGACAAACTGTTTACAGGAGACTCAATCATGCCGGCCTGTATGCCAGAAGACCAGCAGTTTGCATTCCCCCTCACGTCTGCACAGAAGCGCGCTCGTTTGAACTGGAGTTTGAAACATCAACATTGGAGTGTGGGAGAGTGGGCCAATGTGATGTTCAGTGACGAGTCCCGGTTTAGTCTGAGTACTGATTCCCGTCGGGTAACGATATGGAGAGAACGTGGAACACGTTTTGAACCAAGAAACATATCGGAAAGACATCATTTTACATCAAGGGGAGTAATGGTATGGGCAGGCATCATGATGGACGGCCGCACAGACCTCCATTTCTTTGACACGGGGTCTGTGACTGGTCAAAGATACAGAGACGAAGTTCTTGAGCCATATGTTCGCTTGTTTCAAGGTGCTGTCGGTCCTGACTTCATATTCATGGATGATAAAGCGCCATGTCACCGAGCGGTGCTGGTTGATGACTTCCTTGAAGCGGAAAACATCCAGCGCATGTCATGGCCTGAGAACTCCCCTGATTTAAATCCTATCGAGCATGTATGGGATATGCTCGGGAGACAAATTGCAGCCCTGTCGCACTCACCAAGCTCCGTTACAGAACTGAAGAGAATTCTTCAAGAAGCTTGGAACCGTTTGAGCCCACAACTCATTCATCATCTCATATCATCATATAGCAAGTATGGTAAATCGCTGTGCAGCGTGCCTGGCTGTCAGAGGTGATCACGCGCCTTATTAAACTGCAGCGTCAGTAATTTATTTAATGTTTTCTTTCATTTTTCCTTTAAAGTGTGAACCCTTGCTATTCTCAGTTTTCTTTCAAACTGCTACTTTGGATAATAAAATTAATTATTATCGTTCTTTTGATTTGCTTCCTTATTTTATAACCATTTTACACTCGCATATCACGTTTCCCTCCATTCTGATTTACAGTTCCTTCTTTATTCACATAATTATCAATTATGCTTAACTTTAGGACACCAGTATATATAAAAGTTTGGGAAAGAATTGAAATCCATCAAATATAGCTTTAGCCGCTTCATGATACCGTAAACGCTTATCAAGATGGACAAGTTGTTTAACTGGTTCGGGGGCTATTAATAATTGTTTATCTTGATTTACTAGAAATACGGATTGCGTCCAGTCTACCTCGTTTAAAGATTCCACGTTGAATTTTTCTGCTGAGGAGTAATGAGGATAAACATGTTCTGTAGGATATTTTAAATGCTCGGCTAAGAATTGAGCTGTAAAAATAATATTTTTGGGATAAGTTAATAACAGTTGACTTCTTAAAAATGGCCCACTGTTTGGAAGGTCTACCGTCTTACAAAAGGACAATGAACCCTGTCTCCCCTCTTAAAACAATAGACTGGTCCCGGGAAAATCAACTACGAACTGTGGGAAAGGTCCCCCGTCTTAGAAGAGGACTGTATCCCTCTTAGAACAATGGACTGGTCCCGGGAAAATCAACTACGAACTGTGTGGAAGGTCCCCCGTCTTAGAAGGATTGTATCTTACCAAGTCTTTATCAAGCCTTATCGCTTGAAGGAATTTTTCTCAAAGAAAATATATATTAAAAAAAAACTTTTTGTTAATTTTAATAATATCTTAGACATTATTAAAAGTAACTTTATGACCTGTCAAAACATGTTTGTAAACATGTTCAAGGTTATAAAGTGAATTTTAATAATGTCTAAGACATTATTAAAATTAACAATTTTTTTATATGTAAATTTTATTCAAAAGAGATTTCTCTCAGCCGATAAGTTTTCAAAAATGACTTATCCATCTTTCGTTAAAATTTTCGGCTTATGTGATTCGTCTTTCGCTATAAAGATCCAATATTTTATAATCGCAACTTTGATTTAAGATGGTCACCATTTTCGCCATTTTACGTAACGCTTGATCTGCGCGAGTATCCATGTTTCGTCTATCTTCATAAGACATATCTAAATAGAGCTCATTGGCATTTGGTTCTATATTGAGATGATATACTTCATGAAGTCGTTCTTTATCCGTGAGAAACTTGAAAATGTCAAATTCATTTTGTCGTCGATCGGATTTTAAAGGTTTCAGGATTTTTGGACTGTAAAATCGTTTCCCCTTCGGATCAAATACTAAACCCGGACACGGTCCACCATTTTTGGGTTCCTCTTCCTCTTCTTCTACTGAATTTTCGGGACGATACTGTAATTTAAACCGTCGCCAATTGTCAATAAACGTGTCAAGATTGCCTTCCGATTCTGGAAAATATTGTCGGTAAAACCGTTCGGCTTGAGTTTGTTCTTCAGGTAATAAATTGGTATGTTCCACATATTCGGTGAACGATTTCCGGAAAATGGGATCTTTTTCACTTAAATAAGTGGCCATTTCCTCCAACTCATTTCATATAACTGTTCAACAAAATTCATGATGGAAGTGCTTTCTTCTTTCTATTGAATTTTTAAAGCGGACATGATATCTTCCATTCTTTCACACTGGTAGCGATACTTTAAATATTTGAAAGATGTAATGGCAATGAGGGCTAGAAAGATGACAAGCGTTAATACAGTGAAATTAAATTTAAAGTGTGTTTCTTCCTCGTGTATAATCAGTACGCAAATCGAATAGAGTAAACCGCCCGCTAGAGCAAAGATTCCGAACGGTTTAGTTTCGAAACATTCATGGTGATCCTAAAAGCGACTGGGCAACTCTTAAGTTAATAAATACTTTATTCCAAAACTCTTCGTGAATGGCGAGCGAATTTTCTAAAGAGTCTCGGAAGGTTTCGTAATGAGGAAGGGTTTGTGCAAGCGATAAAATACATTCTTTGGGGTGATTCATGGGCGTATGGATTAACCATTCGCGTAAACGGTTCCACGTCTCGGGCCAACAACAAATTTCTTGATTGAACCGATCAGCAACCGAAGAACCAAACATCTCTTTCAAAAACCAAGAAATACCCGCCACGGTTTGTTTCATAATCGTTTCCGAATTCATGCTTCCTTTTTTTCTATTCATTTGAGAAAAAAAGCAGGGATTTCACCCAATTCTTGAATCAATCGTCACTGTTGTTTCATTTTTGGACGGCTTTTGATTACATGTTGAATCATATCGATCGCATTGAAGGCTGGCAACAGTGTTTTAAAACATCCGCGGAAGCTCGTTTTTATAAGAAACTCGTTCAGAAATGGATCGACTATCTATGTTGTAGGGAATCCCAACACGGAAACGTATTACAACTTAATTAAATTCTTTCCCTCACGCCTTTTTATCGAGCGGGTACGGTTGATCTTCCAGTCATTTTAGAAAAGAATCGATTCGGACCTTTGGAGTATTCTTTGCTCATCGGTTCAAGATGCGTATCGAGCTTCCATGCGATATAATTCATATCCTGTTGTCGGTTCCGTGTTTCGATTGAAATAAAGTATATATATTAGAATGGATGATAACGGTGATGATGTTATGAATAAAATTCCATCTATTGAAAGACCAGTAATTTTCTGTGAAGACGATATTCTTCCTATCCTAAATGAAACCGATATTCTTGACAATCTTGAACTTCCTATCCAAACAAAATCGGATTCAACAAGTAACCCTGATATTGTTCGACCCTCTGCTTTTCCAAGAAGACGTAGTCCAAGAAGACGCAGTCCAAGATGACGTAGTCGTAGTCGTATAAGACGTAGTCCAAGTCCAAGAAGGCGTAGTCGTAGTCTGGAAATACATAATCCTAGAAGACGTAGTCGTATAAGAAGTTGTTCAGCTTCCTTTTCATCATCCTCTTCTTCCTCTTCCAATATAAATTCTAGAAGAAGAAGAAGTCCCACTCGTAGACCTGTAAGAAGACGTCGAGGATATGTTCTTGGATCTCGAACCGTTCGTGTGGGTCCCAATCAATTGCTTCATAAATATGGTAACCATTCCATTACATTTGTGACTGAAGGTGGAGCCCAAATTCGAAATAAAAAAATTCCCAATAAAGCTTGTAGATATCTATTAAGTCATTGTTCACGACGCTATCCAAGAATTCGAGATAAATTACCACGACAAGCTCGTATTGTTTTAAGAAGGAAAAGAATCTGAACACAACGAGATTAAAAAAAATAATACGATCAACAAAAGGGTAGAACAAAAAATATCTGACAAGTAAAAATCTTCTTACCACTGAGAAATAAGCTTGGTGCTTCCCATGAATAAGTGTAACGAGTAAGGATCCAACTTCTATATGCTTGAGAGATGACCCATTCTTAAAAAATTTTGTAATGACTTGGGTAGTAGAAATATTAAAAAAAAAACTTTTTGTTAATTTTTATAATGTCTTTGTTTCACACTATATAAACAGCTGGAGCTGAGGATTTTCTCATTCGACAGGAAGCAATATGAAACAAGAACAGACGGTATCTACGGAACCTATTACGTTCACCTTGAATGATGGTCTTAAATACGTGTTGGATGAACTAGTGCTGGAGGAATTAAGTCATTCTAATCCTTATACTACTAAAACAACCATTCAATTGAGAGTTTTGAAAATAATTGCTAATATGATGATGTTTCCGTGGACCGTGATTCAAGATTCGAATACTTTTCCACCCGTTCATCGATACTGTTTAGATATCATTTTTCGTTTATGGTTAGACGAACAACTGCAATCGGTCCAGAATAAAACAACCATCACGGCAGATGAATGGAACATAATCGAAAAAGTTTTATCCAAAGACTATTCTAAATCGGTCGATCTTATGAAACTTTCTAATATCTTATGGAAACGACAGGAAATAGCTAAGAGAGAATTATATAAATTATTTGCCGTAGACGGAATGTTGGGTGATGATCTACAAAAGTATGTTTCTAACTTACAGTACGGAGGAGACGAAAAAACACTCTTAAGCGAACAACAAGCTCAAGATTTTAAAGCAGTTCACGTTCGAAGCGTCCATTGTTTATATCACGAGCTTTCCAAAGTAACGGAATTCCTCCTTGACGTGGATATTATTCGACTTACTATAGAAAACGTCATGGACATTAAACCTTCCACAAATAATGAAGGAAACGAACGGACGTTATTGTGTTTAAAGTATACTGAAGTGGATAGGTCTTCACCCATTTTTCATGATATTCGAATCTGGAAGACGAGGGAATGGAAACAATGGCAGGAGAAAAAGTATCAACAAGAAAATAATCTACAAAAGAAAAAGAACACGAGAGAGGATCCTAGAACCAATAACAGAAACAAAAATACAATATCGGACCCTAATTCAGGTTCAACTGATTATTTCGATCCCTCGACTTTAAATTTACAACGTGTTCATTCTTTGCCTAAACCTAAACAGGAAAAAGAGCAAGAATCGAAAACTACAGACGAAACGGATGATGCCACTGACGCGCTTATGATTGATGAATCCGTTTAAATTTTGATACTGTAGTTGTACAGATCCTCGTGTTTTACATGATAAACATTGTAAACACATGTATCAACAAGCTAAAAATTTAAAATTAATTTTTCATCGAGTTCCATCCTCAACTGTAAAAACTAAATTTCATAAGATTTTATAGTTAAGATAGTTTATTAAAAAATTTTTTTTAGAACTGGTTTTTGTATCTCTTCCATACGCAACTATAAAAACTTAATTCAATAAGATTTTATAGTTAAGATAGTTTATAAAAAAAATTTTAGAACTGGTTTTTGAATCTATTCCATACGCAGCTATAAAAACTTAATTTAATAAGATTTTATAGTTAAGATAGTTTATTAAAAAAATTTTTTTTAGAACTGGTTTTTGTACTTTTCCATACACAACTGTAAAAACTAAATTGGATCCAGTTTTGAAGTTGTTACTCTATAATAATATTTTTTACACAATACTCTTGTAGGAACAAAGCCTTTTTCAGGATGAAATGGGATTCGTCTCAAAATAGAAATGAATATACAGTCACTTCCTATGATCTTGATCACGCTATTCAATATGCTCAAGAAGCAACTAAACTTTACATTTACCAACAAGCTCTTCAAAGTCGTTACGCATTTATTTTTAAACATACCGTTTTCCAATAAGAAAAGCCGACTCGAAACGCGACTACTACATACCCAAAACCCTGGATCCTGATCAATGTCATGTGGTCGAAAAATTTGTTTTTACACCAACGCGACGCGACATGATGGCCTGCTTCCCTTTCAAAGAAAATTTAGAATCGTGTTCCGTGGAAGACAAACCGCGATGGATTCGACTCGGAACAGGTTTCAATTTAGCTTGCCAACCTGCTTGTCATCGTTTATATTCCAACGCACAGCAAAGTATCGACACAGAATATCGAAATGGAAAATGCGTAGCCGTGAATCTTGCCAAGAAATTATTGGCATTATTGCCCGAACAAGTTTTCTTTCATACCACGGTTAAACATGCCGGTCTCAATCTCGTCCATGCACATTTACGACTTAACCAGCCTTATTGTGAAGCGTACGATCTTTTTTTCAACGGGTCCGATTGTGTGACGACGACGGCACAAGATATAGGCGATTTTTTCTTGGGAAGCAGTATACAGGGTGTCCCAAAACGACCGCATAAACTCTGTACACCTAGATTCCTCGTTGGGAGTACATAGAAACTGCCCAAAGACGCGTTCCTGCACGATCCATAGTTTACGAGAAAAATACGAAAAACAAAGTATGACGTCACTGCCTGTGCAAGAAAAAAACACTTTATTGGACATATCAACAACAGTATTGGCATATCTTTCCAGGCGATAATATTTAAAACGTTCGACACGCATATCTGGAACTGGTGTATCGAGACGTAGTGACGTCACCAATGGACTTAGTTGCTCGTCTGCATGCTGCTTCTACTTCGGTTGACCCCGCGATGCTGCAACATGTGATGACAGCCTGTTGTGAAACAGATTAATATCTTAAAAACGTTAAAAATAAATCTCCTCTTCATTTGATGTGCGAGGTGCAGATGGCGTTGGCTGTCATCGAACTAGGAAAAAAAAGGGTTTTCCCCTGATTGCACCTCGTGACGTGAACGGATTGAGATGATATAAAACTTTAGGGGACAGTAATATATCTCGGAAATTGTTATATTGTATATATTTTAGTATAATTGTATTATGTTGTAGTGTAGATATAATATAATAAGATGAATCAACTTCTTCGAGTTTTTATTTCGCATGCATCAGCATTGATTTCGATTCATCATCACACTACCCAGGTAAGTAAGTAAGTTTTGTCTTTCGTTTTCTGGATTGCTCTGTACATTGGATGAGTGAAAGAAATGTTTTTATTTTAATAATGAGGCTATGTTTTAGTAATAACATAAATTGGCGTCCCGCGATAGGATTTTAAGAAATAAAAAAAATATATTTTAAGTGTTATAGATAGTTTTTGATGTATTAAAGTACAATTAAGTTTGAAATCGAAACTATTTTGTAAAGCATTTTGTTTTATTTTGAAAGTTAACTATGGAAACTTTAAAGGCTCTGAAACTTAAACGGTCAGGTTTACGAGCTTCTTTTGCAAAAACTGCTAATATTTTAAAAACGGAGTTAGTAAAAGAAGATTTTTCTGTAGATTTAGTACGAGATAAACTTACTAAACTACGAAATGTATATTCAGATATAAAAAATCTAGATGATAAAATTCTTGATTTGTTAACTGAAGACGAGAACACTTTAGAGGATGATGTTACTAAAGAAATCGAAAGTCGCGAGGTGTATTCTGATGATTTCATAACACTAACTCGGCAAATTAATGAAAAATTGAAATTTTCAGATGAAATCAATTTAGAAACGAGACCAAATGATGGTATTGGTATTTGTTGTAGTAAAATTAAACAGTATAGACTTCCGAAAATCGAACTTAAGAAGTTTGATGGAGAATTGATAAATTGGCTACCGTTTTGGTCGCAGTTTGAGAAAATTCACACTGACCCTGATTTGTATGAAAGTGACAAATTTTCCTATTTGATTCAGTGTATGAAGCCCGGATCACGGGCTAAAGAATTTATTGAAAGCTATCCGGTGACTTCAGAAAATTATGATAAAGCTGTTTTAGCTTTGAAGGAACGTTTTGGGAAACCTGAATTATTAGTAGAAGTGTATGTTAGGGAACTAATTAAACTAATTGTTTCAAATGTGAAGGCAGATCACAAGGATAAATTACCTCTTGATAAACTGTATGATAAAATTGAAGCTCAGTTGAGAGCCTTAGAATCTTTAGGTCTTAAATCGAGCGAAAACACATCGTGGTTATTTCCGATGGTGGAATCGTGTCTCACGGAGGATGTGTTGAAGGCGTGGCAAAGGAGTTCGCTCTTTAACCAGCCTGAAGAAACGGATCTTTCTCGCCTTACCAACTTAATGAAATTTTTAAAGGCGGAAGTGGAGGGTGAGGAGAGATTAAAATTGGCGCGTAATGGACTCGATGGTGTTAGCCGTAAAGAAGGATATCCAGATAAAGCAAGAGGGGAAACAAAAGGTAAGTTTAAATTTAGGAAACAGGCTAATGTTCCCACTGCCACAGGTTTTCTTACAACTAAACTACATGCTAGTCTTTTTTGTGGCCAAATGCATGATAGTAAAAATTGTTACGATGCGCGTTCCTTAGCTCTTAATGAAAGGATATCTAAAGTTAAAGAGAAAAAATGTTGTTTAAAATGCTTAGAACCAAATCATATGGCAAAATTTTGTAAACAGTTTGTTAGGTGTTTTGTTTGTGGTAAATCACACCCAGTTATTTTGTGTCCAGAAATTAATAATGAAACTGGACCTCCAGCAGAAAAATCAGAAATAGACAACATACACACGGCTACAGCCAGGCAAACTTGTACCGCTGACATAGCTTTAATGACTTATGCGTAAGAGTAGCTGGTGTCAAAAAGCATAAAGATATTAGAACTCTTAGATTGTGGTTCCCAGAAATCGTACATTTTGAAATCATTAGCCACTGAATTGGGCTTACCAATTGTCTCGAAAGAAAATTTTGCTCTTACTTTGTTTGGAGGTGCCAGAACGGAACCAAAGTTGCATAACAAATATCGGGTAAAATTATGTTCAGCCAGTCCGCGTAAGTATTCAGATCTAGAATTTGAATTTTTAGATCAAGATATAATATGTGGGGATATACCTAGGGTACCCAAGGGTCCGATATTAAAAGAATTAAAACGAAACAACATTTGGTTGTCGGATTTGGGAGCAGATTGTCCAAAAATAGAAATGCTCATCGGTAGTGATATTTATGGAAAAATTCTCACGGGATCAGTAAAGCAATTAAAAGGAGGATTAACAGCAGTTTGTACGAAACTTGGTTGAACAGTTTGTGGTGCATCAGAGGAACTTGTTAATCACAAAGATGCTTCCATTTTGTATGCAAGTTTAGTGGGCCACGACTTTAAAATCTCCGATCTTTGGAGTCTAGAAACGATCGGAATATTAGATACTCATCAGAATTCAACTAACGCTGCTGAGGAAGAAATTGCCCACGAACAATTCTTAAACTCCCTTTCCAGAAACGAAGATGGTCGTTATTGTGTCGGATTACCTTGGTTAGTATATAACGCAGAATTGTCATCAAATCGTCATGTAGCAGAAAAAAGATTGTTTAGTGTTACCCGAAAACTCAAGTCTTTACATAAATATGAAGAATATGATAGAATTTTTAATGAATGGATGGAGGAGGGTGTAATTGAAATAGTAGCAGACGATTAATTGAATTCTAAGGGTCACTATTTACCGCATCACCCAGTATTTAAACCAGACAGTGCCTCGACTAAGATAAGACCTGTTTTTGATGCATCATGTAAAGTTAATAGATCGCCCTCCCTTAATGATTGCTTAGTTAAAGGGCCAAATTTAATAGAAGAAATCCCTTCAATTTTGTTAAGATTTAGAGAAAAATGCATTGGCGTAACTTCTGATATCCGGCGTGCATTTTTACAGATTGAATTACGGAAAGAAGATAGGGACTTTTTGAGATTTTTATGGTGGGAGAAAGATAATGTGCTGAAGGTTTTCCGCCATACAAGGGTAGTTTTGGGAGTAAAGTCCAGCCCTTTTCTATTGGGGGCGGTTATTTCGTTTCATTTGGCCCAAGTACTAAAGGAACAAAGTTCTATTGCTCAGAAATTAAATAAATCCTTTTATATTGATAATTGTGTGACTTCGGTTGATAACGAAAAAGAGCTTGAGAATTTTGTGAAATATTCTACTGAAATATTAGCTGAAGCAAAAATGGACTTACGTATGTGGGCCTATGGCCCAATAAAAAAAGATGTGGAACTAACACAAAGTGCTTTGCGCACTGAGTCCACAACGGAGAATTCTGTCTCAGTTTTAGGGATTGTGTGGGACAAAAAAGAAGATAACCTTTATATTGAAATTAAGATTGTATTGATTTCGGGCAATTTGTCTAAAAGAGAGGTTTTGTCATTAACGCAGACAATGTTTGATCCTTTGGGTTTCTTGACACCTGTTTTATTGCCTGCAAAGTTACTGCTACAGGAAATTTGGTCGATAAAAGCAGACTGGGATACTCCATTACCAGATAGTATCAAAAGTAAATTTTTGAGGAGGTATAATAAATTACAGATTTTGAATAAGTTGAGAATACAGCGACGTATAGGTTTTGGAGATAGAAGTTCCTGGTCACTCCATATATTTTGTGATGCTAGCCAGCATGCTTATGCCACAGTAATATTTTTGAGATGTGAAACTAAAGAAGAAACATTAGTCAGTTTTGTAGTGGCTAAGTCAAGAGTCGTACCCTTAAAAGAACTTACTATTCCCCGTCTAGAACTTATGGCGTGCCTTTTGGGCGTGCGTCTTTCCAAATATGTGACAGAAGCTCTTGCATTAGATGACATCCCAAAATATTTTTGGACCGATTCCACCACAGCCATATCTTGGATTCAAAGAAATGATGCGTGGGGGACTTTTGTGGGCAATCGTGTGAAGGAAATTTGCACTTTCACTAGAGCAAATCAGTGGTCATATGTACCGGGTCATTCAAACCCAGCTGATTTACCTTCTCGTGGTTGTTCCCCGCTTCAGTTTTCCGAATTAAATTGGTGGAGAGGGCCTGTTTGGCTCAAAGGCCCTAGAGATAATTGGCCAAAATTAGAAATTAAGCCAAATGAAACTTTAGTTCTTTCAGAGCGCAGGAAAGGCATAAATTTAAATATAAATTTTAGTATAACTACAAAATCGGATAAAGTTAAGTGGTATGAGAAGTTCTCTAAATTTTCGAAAATGTTAAGAGTTTTAGGTTGGATAAAGAGATTTATTAAAAACTGTCAAAAGAAAATTGTAATTAAAGAGCCTTTTCTGTCTGCTTCCGAGATACAGGAATCTAAAATCATACTTCTTTCACTTGTTCAGGGGGAGAGTTTTCCAGAGACTGGAGACTCCATCAATGGTCTTTTGACCGTACGAGATCAGAGTGGCTTAAGAAGAGTAAAAACGAAAATCACCGAACGATATGATTCTTATGCATTCCGGTACCCGATTTTATTACCTTCTAAGCATTATATTGTTGAGTGTTTAATCAGAGATTACCACTTAAAGCATTCTCATGCCGGCGTACAAGCATTAACTGTTATAATTAGAGAAGAATTCTGGATCATTGGTGCAAGACGCCGAATTAGATCGTTGGTGAAACAGTGCGTCCGTTGTAAACGATTTTCGGCTAAACCTCCAGCTACTGCACCCATTCAGTTACCATTAGACAGAGTTCGAGATGCTTTCGCATTTGAAGTTACCGGCATAGATTTATGTGGCCCTCTGATTCTCAAAAATAAAACCAAAGCCTGGGTAGTACTGTATAGATTTATGTGGCCCTCTGATTCTCAAAAATAAAAACAAAGCCTGGGTAGTACTGTTTACATGTGCTGTGTATCGATGTGTACATTTGGAGCTAGTGACATCCGTAAGTACCGAATGCTTCATTCAAGCGTTTCGTCGGTTCATAGCCAGAAGAGGTCGGCCATCTATAGTTTACTCAGACAACGGCACAAATTTCGTCGGTACATCTGCATTGCTGAAAAAGGTAGACTGCGTAAAGGTAATTGCTCAGGAAATTTTGTAGCCCATCACTTGGAAGTTCATTTCGCCCACTGCTGCTTGGTGGGGCGGATGGTGGGAGCGTCTAATTCGCACAGCCAAGAATTCGATTGTGAGAGTCTTAGGACAAGCTGCAGTCAATTAGGAAGTCAATTACTCACCATCATCTGTGATGTGGAAGCCGTAATAAACTGCCGACCACTTACTTATGTATCAAATGACTCTGAGAATCTTCTACCCTTAACGCTTTCCATGTTCTTACAGGACATTAAGGTTTCAGGTACAGCAGATTTGGATACCTTAGATCGAAATAAACTCTTGGCTCGTCAGCGTTTCTGCCAGGAGCTTCGAGAACAATTCCGAAGCCGTTTCCGCAAGGAGTATCTTGGACAGTTAGTACAAAAGCATGGACAAAAGGACTGTGAATTAAAAGCTGGAGACATCGTGTTAATAGGTTGCGAGAACCTTAAAAGAGTGAACTGGCCAATCGCTCGTGTCCAAGAACTTTTTATAAGTAGAGATGGACGTGTAAGAGTAGTAAAAGTGAAAACTAGAAATGGCATACTGATTCGCCCTGTGCGTAAACTGTATCCTCTACAAGTGTGTTCCTGTACTAAGGAAACCATTATTTGATTTTTGATTTTGCTTCTGTAAATCAAAAAGGTGGGAGTGTTGTGAAACTGATTAATATCTTACAAACGTTAAAAATAAATCTCCTCTTCATTTGATGTGCGAGGTGCAGATGGCGTTGGCTGTCATCGAACTAGGAAAAAAAAGGGTTTTCCCCGGATTGCACCTCGTGACGTGAACGGATTGAGATGATATAAAACTTAAGCGGACAGTAATTAGTCTCGGAAATTGTTTTTTATTTTATATTTTAGTATAGATGAATCAACTTCTTCGAGTTTTTATTTCGCATGCATCAGCATTGATTTCGATTCATCATCACACTACCCAGGTAAGTAAGTAAGTTTTGTCTTTTGTTTTCTGGATTGCTCTGTACATTGGATGAGTGAAAGAAATGTTTTTATTTTAATAATGAGGCTATGTTTTAGTAATAACACAGCCATTCCAAGGCGTACTCAAGCCTGCCTCGACATGAACGGCGGACACTTTGAACATCTGCTTTAAATTGTACATATACTGCTGTTGATATGTTCAATAAAGTGTTTTTTCTTGCACCGGCAGTGATGTCATACTTTGTTTTTCGTATTTTTCTCTTAAACTATGGATCGTACAGGAACGCTTCTTTGGGCAGTTTCTATGTACTCGCAATGAGGAATCTAGCTGTGCAGAGTTTATGCGGTCGTTTTGGGACACCTTGTATATCAATCCATTGTCACTTTACAAAAAAATCGTACTTTACAACCATATCGTCCTGATCTTCCCGACTATGTACAAAATTGGCCCAAGAAACATGTGAAACGATCTTTGGTTCACGAATTGGCAATCAATGTAGGAGTAGATATCAGTTTAGAAACTGCGCAAAAAATCCTTCAAAAACGTATTCCTAAACTCTTAACTAAATTGAGTACACAGTCTCTTCCGATACAATCGGCAATGATATTCAAGCTGAGGTTCGAACCCAATTAAGCACGCTCGCCACACTTTCTAGAATTGCCGCAACAGGATTATCGGCTACTTCCAATGTGCTGACGGGAATATGTATCATGTCTGCCATTCTCGACATACTGGATCCGTTTAATTTCAATAAAGTGTTCACCGCTCGAACTCTTCACGATATTGATTGGCGATTAGACGTTCATTTTTATCAATCAGAAACGGACCATGTTTTGGAAATCACACCCGATCTTTTATGGGATGTGTTAGAAGATGCGAGCGATCGATATCTTTTCTTTGCCGAGAAAGCGCAAGAATATTTAGATGCTATTTACAAATTACCGATGACGGATCGACCCCAAACGCGTATTTCGTTTCTACAAAAATCACGAACGGAATCATCTAAAGGTTGGATTTATCTCACGATAATTATATTTTTGTTAACAGGACTTACCTTCCTATTTCAACAGCATTTACATTACATTTGCATGACCGTCTTTTTCATATTGGTGTTTTATTTTTATAGTTATTCTTAATTTAAAGAATGGAAGATTTGGAAAACGAATAGTAAACAAAATGGTAATGTTGGCTGGCTAAATTTTTCTCAGAGTAAAAAATATTTTAACAATTAAAAAAAACTTTTTATTAATTTTTATAATGTCTTTAGACATTATAAAAATTAATTAATTGGAAATTTATTCTATTCTTGGAAATTTTAAGAATGAAATAGATTTCCAAGAATAGAAGTTCTTAGAAGGAAACGTTAATTTTTATAATGTCTAAAGACATTATAAAAATTAACAAAAAGTTTTTTTAATATGTTATACATTTTCTAAGCGATCAGATTCTTTTATTTCTTAATCTGTATAAATAGTTCCAATCACTACTTTCAAAACCATTTTCTGGGATAAAATTCATCACCATTCGCTTTTTTAGCATAACTTTGATATTGATAAAGAAATTCCTTATTTGTATTATCTTTTCGGTAATACTCATTTCCATCTTCATCTCTTGCATATCGGGTGTAATGAGTCTCTGGATTTCCACGAATTCTGTCGCTTATAATGTATTCTTTTCCAGTGCTGGATTTAGGATAAATCT
>KK114938.1:20500-32847 GCA_000611955.2 Stegodyphus mimosarum
GCTGGTCCTCGGAAAAAAACGCTTGTTTCTCACGTTTATGTTAAAACGAGTCGTCCAACAAGGTTTGAATGTTGAACAGTGTTTACAACCTAATTTGTTATTACATCTCAAATCGCTAGACGATCGCGTTCCCGAAACGCAACGTAATGCCATGACAAATATTTGGGAGGTCGATGCTCATTGGTATATAACTCGGAGTAAAAATACCGTGCAGAATATTTTCATTAAAGACGAACCACCTCAAGCATAAAAAATCCATTCAATGTCGATGATTTAAAATATCAATCGGATTGGTGAGATGATCCGGATACGAAACTATCTCAATCATATGATGCCATTTCAACATGTATTTATGATGTAAAAGATCGTGTAGTCTAAGACTATCGTACCGGATTGCCTAAATATACGTTTTCTCTTCGTTGGTTTTCTCGTACAAATAACAAATACCTTGATCCACTGTACGTAAACATCTTGAGATATGATATCAAGAAGAGACTTGTCCTTGGAATGTCGACTTGTCCTTGTCGAATTACCATACAATGAGAACTCGCAGGGATCGGAACAGGTTCCAGTTTATAAAGGAGGAGAAAGAGAAAGATGATACACCCGAGCGCGAATATTCTATGCATTATATTTCTAATGACTCTCTTGAATCTTTTCTATAAACCCGATCTCAGAATGCCTTCTCCTTCCTTACCAGAAGCCAAGACATACTGTCCTTTACAAATCTTTAAATGTCCCGATGCCCATTGCGATTGTTCACAAATCTGTGAAGAGAATCCAACGTTTTACGAAAAACTAACTCTTTGGGATAAGGCATGGAATCATCTGGAACCGGTTACTTATTGTATTCCGCAAGGGAATCCGAACCGCCTGTCCTTCTTCTTCGGAAATTCCCATTTTTTCGGCTTCGGGATGGCTCTGTGCTACTTTAATCAATCTTTGTCAACATCCAGAAGCTCGTGATCCTTCCCTCAATGTTTTAATCGATCGTCTGACCCAACAACCTGTTCAAGAAAGCGATTATTACGAAACGTTAAAAGACGGGTCGTTCCGATACCAGTGTCGATGCGATTCTTTAGACCGACGCGGCAATCGAATGATTCCTACTTCTCTGTTTACACGTTCAGTAGATTATTGCGTTCGATATTTATGGAACGTGCCCGGATTAGGATGGGATGCTGAACGACAAGTCTGTGAATGTGGACCCTACGCGCATCAAGTCCTTGACGATATATCTTCACCATGTGTTTTAGAATACACACACGTGAACGAACAGCATATTTTAACGGGAAAACGAGAATGTATGATCGACCAATCTGTTGCATGGAGACCAATTTATTGTTCAGAGAATCAATCGGTGTTACGGTTTACAAAACGAGTTTTGCGAGGGAACACAGCATACGATTATGTCATTGTACAAGGAACAAGTGTTCCTAAAATTTCCAGAGGTCAAGAATGACATCTCATTTTAAGCAAATCAAAAAAACCTTCCAAACGGATGAAGAATTAAGTCGCTTTGAAATAGGAAGAAGAAGGCAACAAAGAAGAAGGATGGTCGAAGAGACAATTGTTTGCCATTTATTTGTTAATAGTGTCGGCTGCTCCTACGATCTTTTTTGCTTTTCTGGGTAATATATTGAAAATTCATTATTATGTAGTCTGTTTAATTCTCCTATTTTACTTTGGAGCTCTGGCCTACTTGATACGATACCGATTTCAGTGGCTATTGCAAACTTTTAAAGAAAGTCAGAAATATATAGTCGTTAAACGTAACTAGAATATTGGATTACAAAACCTAAAACCGGCGGTCAGAAAATTAAAACTATATATATATATATGTAAACATTTGTTAATTTTATAATGTCTTTAGACATTATAAAATTAACTTTATTTTTTTTCTCTTCATCAAATCAGAGCAACAACTGATGTTTCCCATCCTTTCTCAATTCCTGTTGGCGTGTTAAATGTTTCAAAGCCTCTTAAAGTTTTATTAATTGACTATTCGATTATTGCATTCGATCGCCATTCTGTAAACCGTTTGGGATTGCAATGGCGAATAATTATCAAAGCAGGTATGACGACGTAAATGTTTCGGATTTTCAACTATAAAAAAATATTGTGTATACCTGCATTGATCTAATCCCGTAAATTCTAGTTGGATTAAGGGATACTGAGCCACGTCCTACGGTTGATAGGCAAATCGGTAGCCGGACTCTTCTTCAAATTCTCGATACGCGACGTTAAACCAATCGTTGTAACAACGCCTTCTATCCATTTGTCCATGCGGAAAATCCCATTCATCTTCATAAGCCAATTGAGCTTTATACCGATCATAATCATTTTGTAAACATGGAAAAAGAGTCGGATAAATATGGTTTTCAAATTCTTCTTGCAGCTTGGATATTTCCAACGGAGGTTCAATGATTTTTCAAAAGTTGAGTTAAATAATTTTGAAAACAGCTCGGTATTTTACGATGAATCATGACAACATGTCTTGAGGATGTTTGCACCACTGAACCGTACGAGGTTGAATACTTGTTTCGTTAGATCATTCTTGATTTCACCCCATAAGCCTTTTCGCGACACTATATACAAGGGGCAGAGTCTTGTCTCCCTCAGAAGCCATGGAGTTTCGAAGAGAGATCTCGCTTGCCATCCCTTTCCGATTTGAGAAGACAACGGCCGTCCATTATTACTTCCTAGCGGGAACCCTCTGTTTTCGATGGTCGGAGATCCTTACCTGCCTGAACCAGCAAGGGATTTGGATAAGCCCGATAGGTGAACGAACGCTTCGAAATTTTTCACGCAAAAACCATTTCGACACCGATCAATGGATTGTGTTTATATTTCTGACCGTCCAAGCCGAATTCTCCAAAATACACCTTTCATCGTATACGCTCAGCTTGAAACTCTGCTAAAAGATTTGGGACACGACGCCATACTCTTTTCAAAATGGATAGAAAGTGTGATTAGTGAACCTCTTCAAGTCCATGAAGATCCTCGGACCGGTGAATCCTACTTTTCCCCCATTGAGAAGTAGGATTCACCAGTCCTACTTCTCAATCACCGGTCCTACTTCTCGGTTCCCTTTACACTATGCTTGTCAAAGAGCCAACCAGAAGATGGTAGATTGGCTCCTTCTTTCAGGCGCAAATATAAATTTTCTGGATCCTAAGCCGGTATTAGAAATTTGGCAAAGTATAGGTCAATTAAACATAGAGAACACTCGGTTATTAAATGATACTCTCCATCCGCGTGTTCTTAGCTTAGAAAATTTATGTTATAGAACTATCAGAAAACATATGAGAAATGTGGAAGAAGATGCTGTTGATCTTGGATTACCAGACATATTGGTACAACGTCTCATGCTTAAATAAACAGACAATATTCAAGTCGAATCTATATAAATGGTTCTAGTGACCTCCCGTTGCTTCTTTTTTAGCTGTAAGATTAGTAGAAGAACTTGTTGAAATGTTGAAGGAAGATTCATCAAATTCCATTTTAATACATTATCCATTGCCCGAAAGTATTTCTCGAAGCATATTAATAGCTTGTTTGGTAAGGTCTAAAGTTTTATCTATCGCCTCATACTTTTTATTTTCATTATTTATGATAACGACAGGAGTTAAAAAAGGATTCCGACAACAAGGTTTAAATTCTTTCGTTTTGTCTTTACGATGATGACTATGTATTTCTATAATCTTGTCATCTGTATCATCCGAGTTTATTCAGATTTCAAAATCAACCTCTTCACTTTCAGAATTTTTCGGAGATAAATGAAAATGTATTGGATCCATGGTTTACCCTTTTCTTCTGTGAAAGGCTTTATATTGTATCAGAAGAAAAATATTTCTGAGAAAGAGAAATCTGAAACACATATTTAAAAAAAAACAAAAAACGTTTTGTTAATTTTTATAATGTCTTTGACATTATAAAATTAACGTTTATTTCCAAGTATTCCTGTTCCATTCTTTCAAGAATAGAATAGATGTCCATGAATAGAATAGTTCTTGGAAATATACGTTAATTTTTATAATGCAAAGACATTCTAAAAATTAACAAAAAGTTTTTTTTTTTAAATATGTATTCTCAGATCTTTTCTCTGAGTTCCACTCGAAACATTTTTAGACTCATTCACCTATTTTCCCCCATCACTTTGTGCTGTAGACCAACCTGGCTTCTGGTATTAACTTTCCCTAGAATTAGTGTTTTTTTGGGATATAAAGAAACTGGTTTGCAAATCAGCGGTCAGGGTTACATGGAGTACACAAGAATGAAACTCTTACTTTTTCACACATTCTCTTGAATAGGAAACTGAAAATAATGTTTGGGATAAACTGATCTTCCATTTCATTTTGGGAAACTGCATCCACGGAAAAAAAGTATTGTCTTGAAAATGTAGTTGGTAGTAAAGGGGTCCGTAAATCACGGAATGAGTTTCTAGTTGATAAGGAACTATACGTGGCTTGGATTCCCAGCCATATAAACGAATGGAAGCTTTTCCGGTTTGAATAATGTGGACCCAATTGGGTGAAACATTTTTAAAAATGTTCCTGCTCCAATAATATTTTCCCATCGTAAATAAGTATGAATACGTAACGTTTTCAGTTCCATCATGGATCAAAGTGTTTTTTGAAGACCGACGAGAGGTAATGTAGACCATTATAATAGGAGGAATAGCGAACACTTTCCTTGAACATTTGTTCTAAACACATTGGTTGATAAAACCATTCCTCAAAACGAGATCGTTCCAAATGACGAACGGGCATCACTTCAATGAAGGTGGGTACAACTGCTTCTGTCGACATCTTTCTTTGCAGAACAACACTTGTAGGAAACTTGAATATATATAGTGTTGGGGGGAAGGGATTTCTAAAGATGATGGGAAATATTTCTCAGAAAACACATATTAAAAAAACTTTTTCTTCATTTTTATAATGTCTTTGACATTATAAAAAGTAACGTTTATTTCCAAGAATTCCTATTCTATTCATTCAAGAATAGAATAGTTCTTGGAAATATAAGTTAATTTTTATAATGTCAAAGACATTATAAAAATTAACGAAAAGTTTTTTTTTTTAATATGTGTTCTTTAAGAAATAATTTCAACCCTGTTCCGTTTCAGCTTTCTTTTCTACATCTCGACAAATCGGAAAAATTATTTCTTTCATGAGCGTGAGATATTCTTTCATGATATTAGAAAACTCATTTAAAGAAAACGGTGTAGGATGTTGAACAATTCTTGGAACATTAAAATCTAACTGTATTCCAAATTGCAAACCTCCTACTTTAGGAGAGCAAATTATAGTAAGATCCATCTTTCTTAATTTTAACTTTCGATATACTTGTTTACTCCAAATGAATTTCGGATGGAACGGAAGTATTAGTAATAAACTGTTGTTTCTTCGTTCCGCATGCCTGTCACTTTCCTATAATCATGGGTCGTCGATTTTTTGACATGCGATAGTTAATTTCTACCGTATCAGTTTTTGTTCGACATTTCACACACTAAATGGTTTACGAAACAGTTTCTGCGTCCTTGTGTTCCACTGCAATTATACTATCTTTATTCTATCCTAGTATATAAAAAACATTTAGGATAAATTTCGGTTCCGTCGGTCCTTTTGGCATATTCCACTTCTTCGCAAAGATATTCCGTTTGATGATCAAAAGGATAAAATTCATTTCCTAAAACATCGAATTCAATCCCCTGCTGTTAAACAATATTCTTTTCCCTGAGCCGTTTTAGGATATATTTCGTTCCCTGATTCGTCTTTGGCGTAAGGTGTTAACACAGACGTATAAAGCGAATACTCGTCTCCATTTCGGAATTTTGAATAATATTTTCGTCCGGAAGAATATCGGGCATACCGACGAGGGGATAAAAATGTATTGGTTTCCATTTAAATCGACCGCATAATATTCATGACCGTTTTCATCTCGAGCCAAAATAGGATTTCCTTTTGGATCCGTAACATATAATTCGTAGTGGAGATGTTGGGGATCGGTTGGGTATCGTTCTTTCCCCGATTTGTCTACCCGATAAACAGACATGCTTGGTTTTCCTTGAACAGGTTTTAAAAAGAAACCAATTTAAAGGAAAACAATTATGAAGAGACCGTTTCTATAGATAAGCCATTCAATTGAAAACCAACTGCAACACATATTAAAAAAAACTTTTTGTCTAAAAAATGATGTCTTACTTTTCCAAAGTTAACCTATGGGAAAAGTGTAAAAGTGAGACATCATTTTTTAGACAAAAAGTTATTTTAATATTTATATTTTCAAATCTTGTAAATAAATCCAACCTTCCGGGATCAGACTTTTTATTAAAACACTATTGGTCCATTTCAAGACAACGTCATTCTCTCTAGGAGTATATATATAAATGTCTCAGCGTTTCATACGCAGAAAGCATGAGTTCTTTAGAGAGTCTAAAGGAAAAAACGTCGGGAACAGAAACGACGATGGCGAAGCATTCCCGAGAACCGAATCCGAGAACAAGAACTTCAAATGCAACGCCGATCCCTAAAAACTCCCCTTCATAAAGATTTCCCCCAAAGGCAAAGGCAAAGAGAAGTGTATACGAATCTTCAATATAAGGATGTATGGTTCGAGGAAACCTATCAAATATGCCTTCGACAGTGCAATCCAGAACAATACAATTTCTTAGTTTCCATTCTCACTTACTTGTACAATTATTATGTATTACCTACACCCAATCGTCCTCCTCCTCTAGATGTCTTTGTGCAAGCAGCTGCAGGAACGGGTAAATCGTTTCTAATTCAAGCATTATATCAAACCCTGGTTTGAACTCCAGTTTTTATCGACGAGTGCTCGATTCGCAAATTGAGTCTTAGTGCTCAAGAAGCTATCTACATTACTGGAGATACTCTACATCATGCCCTCGGTCTTCAAATGAACGGTTCCTTCTCTCGTCCTTTGACCGAAGAGACTTTGACATATTATAGAACTTTGGATGCTCCTTTACGGATGATTATTCTGGACGACGTTTCAATGATTGGATGTAACTTACTATTGCGCCTTGATCGTCAACTTCGACAATTTTGTAACGTTCCGGATAAGCCGTTTGGTAATGTGCATGTGATTAAATTTGGAGACTTTGATCAACTGCAACTGATTCGCTACTATAACATTTTTTATTCTAAGCACTGGATCACTTATTACTATGAACTAAATCAATGCATGCCGTTTCCAGTCGACTATGAGGAAAGACTCTATCATTTAAGGAACTATTTAGAGCCTAAAGACATTTCCTTCTTCCAGTCTCATGTCCGCAGTTTCGATCAAATTCCACCTGAAGCGATCATTTTATGTTTTTTGAATCGAGATGCAGAAGAGTATAATTTAAAACGTCTTGAAAGCCGAGGGTCGTACAGTTCGTGTCCGGCTAGAGACGTGATTTATTCCACGAGTGAAAAGATGCGAGAGCGGATGTCTCTCAAGAAAAAAAAATTAAATCGAAAGGAAACGGCCAATCTAAAACAAGTCGTCTACCTACAAATAGGAACGCGATACATATTGACAAAAACTCTAGATAAATCCAACGGTTTGATGAATGGAGCGATCGGAACTTTACAACAGATTGACAAGGACGAAAGCGGAGAAGTGGCACGTCTTTGGTTACAATTTTCCAACGGCCAGACTCCGATCGATCGCGTGTCGACGCGCATTGATACCTGTTCGACCAAAAAGCTTGAATTTTACCGCGAACAATTTCCGTTAATCTTAGCCGAAGCCATCACGGTTCATAAAGCGCAAGGAGCCACGTTTCAATCAACTGCAGTTTATATGAAGGGTCCATCCACTCGATTTTCCCAATATGTCGCTTTTTCCGAATGACTCAACCCGAGCGATTGTATATCCTGAACGAGTTTCGCCCTTGCAACTTTGCGCCCTTCGAATAAACAAAAATTAAATTCCAAGAGGAACAGGAGCGATTACAAACAACAAAACGGATTCCGTATCAGATATGGACAGAAAAGGATCCATATGAATTTGTTATGAATATTGTTCAAGATGGAAATCATCTTTTGTTCCATTCCGAGAATTCCTTGTTATGTAACGCTGAATAAAGAAATGATTTTCTTTAAATGTAAAAAAAATGTAAATGGGTCAGAATAAAAACAAGTAGCGATTTTTTCTCCCTGGAGCACATTACAAAAAAAAACCTATTTACAAAAAACCAATATTACATGGCTGGTATGATTGTTAATATATTGTATGTCTCCCAGACGATGCAATACAGTCCGTACAACGCCTAGGTATGCTGAGTATCAAATTATCGATCTGATCTTGGGGGGATATTACACCCCTCAAAAAGTAATGCTCTCCAAAGTTCCGGTAGACATGTAGGAGGAGGTTGACGGGCTGCAACTCGTCGGCCAAGCATGTCCCACACGTGCTCTACTGGATTCAAGTCCGGTGAGAATGCTGGCCAGTCCATACGGGTGATATCCTCCGATTGAAGGCATTCGCTTACGATGTTTGCACGGTGAGGACAGGCGTTGTCATCCCTAAACACAAATTGTGCGCCCATGGCGCCCCGAAACAAACGTACATGCTGTTCCAGAATGACGTCCCGATAGATTTGGCTTGTCATGGCTCCAATTTGAACATGCAGGTCAGTTCTGGAACCCAGAATAATTCCACCCCGAACGAGCACTCCTGTACCACCGTAATGCTGTCTTTCAATGATGTTTTCTTGATGATAACGGGTATCTGGAGCTCTCCATATGAAAGTCCGGCGAGAATCAGAGTGCAAGCTAAACCTGGACTCGTCGGAAAACATCACACAAGCCCACTGTTGCGGTGTTCACAATGCATGCTCTCTACTCCAGGCTAACCGTAGGCGACAGTGAGTTGCAGTAAGTGGAACGCATCTGACAGGTCTACGAGCATATAGACCAATCTGCCCTAAGCGTCTGTACACGGTCTGCCTTGAAATTGTCGTACCAGTGGCTGAAGAGAGCTGACGAGACAGGTCTGAGGCTGTGCTCCGCCTGTTTCTTTTGGCAGTAACTGCCAAATACCGGTCCTCATTCGGCGTTGTAACTCTGGGGCGACCTGTGCTGTAACGTCTACTCACATTACCATCATCTTGGAATCGTTGCCAAAGCCTGGAGATGACACTCTGGGCAATTCCAAGTTCGTCTGATACTTCCAGTTGGGTACGCCCACATTCCAGACGTCCGATAATTCTACCACGTAAAAAATCATCCAAATGCGTCCTTTGTGTCATAACTATTCGGTTATTGCACTGAAATGCTTATAAAGCGGCTGCGAACAATTTTACTTCTTTGCCTGTATTCCTTATATTTCACTCTCTTACACTCTCGTCATTGTGAGTAGTATTACATTGATTGCATCTGTATAGAAAGTTGGTGGCGATGGTGGCTATGGTGGCGATGGTGGTTATGATGGCGATGGTGCCTATGGTGGCGATGGTGGCTATGGTGGCTATGATGGCGATGGTGGCGATGGTGGCTATGGTGTATATGGAAACTTGAATTTCGGATGATATGTGGATGGTTATAGTGTTTGATGGTGATCGGGGTGGGATTAGAACTAAAAAAAATGAGGACACAAGTTCGAATGAATTTAGATTACAGGATTTTTTTTTGTTGCTGTTGTTAAAAGGATGATAGATAGATAGATGTAGTTCTTTATTAAGTCTATATGAGTATAATGACAAAATGATATATGATTGTTTTTCTATTTTTTTATCTTTCGGAAAAGAACAGAAACTTTAAAAAAAAATAAAATAAAAAAAAGAGGAGGGAAGAAATCTTTAAAAAGAATGAGAACTAAAGTTTGAGAGAATTTAGATTATAGGAAGGAGTGGTTTTATTTTGTGAATGATATACGACATGATTTGTGTTTCTTTCGGAAAAGAGAAAAAAAAACTTTAAAAATAATAAAAAAGGGAGTAGGACATAGGTTTTTTTTTTTCTAGATAAATTAAAGATTGCAGGGGAGCGCATGTATTACGAAAATAGATGAGAATTCCAAGGGGAACACCAAAGAAAAGATGTGGGACAAGGTTGTTTTTCCTTCTTCCTTCTTTCAATGTACCACTGAAGTTGTATAGGGAAAATTACGTGATCTGGAGAAAAAAAAATAAAAACGCGAATGGAGCTCACAAGGAGAGGGGTCTCGCGAGGGTCAATATGACAGGTTAATAAGTATGAAACGAAAGCACCTAATTTTAGTGGGTCATCTATTGGGTCGATTGCAAAAAAAATGTGGGACAGAGAGTAAAGTTCAACACTCCTTTTTTGGTAATAGAAATAATATGCGGAAAAACTAAGCATAGAAACGTACTAGAGGGGCGATGAGGGGAATGAGGAAATGAAATACGAGTGGTGTGAGTATTTAAAGAGACAAATTCGAAACGAAAAACCTATTCCTTCGTTCAACTGATTCCAGTTCCAGAAAGATGGAGTCGTTCCCTTCAACGAGCAAAGGTACGAAATTTTGTTTTTCATGTTTTGCGCGATGTTTTCAAAACTATTTGATTTTTGTTGCTCCTAAATTTCGACAATAGTATTTTTAGTTTAAATTATTTTTTAGAATTTAAAGGAAAAAGGGTGATTAATTTAATAGAAAGCGATGAAGATGTGGATCTGAATGCTTTACACATAAACAAGAAACCCAAATGCTTCGATCTCGACTTATCAAGAGAAGAAAAAAAAACCCCTTCCCACCGTATTCCATACATCTTGGTCGTAATATGATCATGGAACTCAAAGAATTCAGAGGATCGCATTACATCGGTTTATCTAGACAGACTACCAATAACGAAATAAAGAACCGCTTTAACATACCGCTGGAGATGCTTGATATTTTCAAGCAGGCGTGTGAACACATGCTAGACCACATCAAACGCAACCGCGTTGTTTAAAAAAAAAAAAAAGAACTCTTGTAATATTTTGCAAATGTTTTTGTACATCAATGTGCTTATGTATAAATCAATGTCTTATATATATAACATTTAGTAGTTATTTTTTTTAATTGTGCAAATGTAGCATTTGTAAAGTGCATGTTGCTTTAAATGATTCTGAAATTAATATGTCAATTTAAGTTATTTAAAAAGTCATATGAGGTAGTTATGTTTTACACAATAGCGGCAGTTTTGTAACTAACGTGTTTTTTTTTTGAAAGATTCTGAAATCAAAATGCTAAATTTTAATGTGCGTAGAAATGCCCATCGTGGCTTCGTGCGTTCGTACAGAGCTATTTGTCATAATTACAGAGATCCTTATTTACTCTATCGAGACAGTCGACAAATAATTTTTTCACTGTTAAGTAGCAGTAATATTCTTAGGTTACGAATAATTATATGTCTTAGCATATTATTTAAGAAAGGCGATGGAGACAGAGAAATAGAAAAAAGTTTCTATTTCTGTTCCAAATGTGAACGAATCCTAACACGAGGACAGATATTGACAGCGGTTGACAATGCATTTCGAAAAATATTTCTAGGCATTGATAACTTTATTAGAAACGGTAGTGGGTGGTCAGTAAAACGTCTAAACTACATCGACATTCAAGTGGGGAATTTGCGTGAAATAAGAGGAGGATGCAAACATATAGAATTGCCAGCAAAAATTCGAAACAAAAATGCGGTTTTGAATATTAATTGTTACGATAATAAGTGTTTTTTGTATTCCGTGATCGCGAAACTATATCCAAGGAAACAGAATGGAAATGTATTGTCCTATTATAAAAAATATTTGAAGTGTTTTAAAATTAGTGGCATAAAATTTCCGATTTCCTTAAGTGGAATTCAAAAATTTGAAAAATTAAACGATTTAAAAATTAATGTATTCGCGTTTGCAGAAAACGAAATTTTTCCTTTAAGCATAAGCAAACAAAAAAATATCGACTTAATGAAAGAAATTGATTTGCTCTTTTTTGAAAATCATTTCTTTTTAATTAGAAACTTAAATAGATTATTACACGTTCGAAAAGGTATTCACCATTTTTGTAAAAACTGTTTGCTAGGATTTCAGCGAAAACACAGTTTAGAATCGCATATAAAATTGTGCGAAGACAAAGAACCTCAGAAAGTAAGCATTCCAAAAAATTTAACAGTTAAATTCACTGACTTGTCTAAACAATTATATCATCCATTCTGTATTTTTGCGGATTTCGAGTCTCTCACCAGAAAAGTGTCTTCATCTTATCCGTCCGAATTTCAAAGTTTTTCAGTAGCAGTGGAACACCATGAACCTATCAGCTATGCAATTCTTGTAACGAACATTAAAAATAAAATAATTTTTACTGAATATTGTGCCGGCGATAATGTCATTGATAACTTT
>KK114939.1:0-28689 GCA_000611955.2 Stegodyphus mimosarum
GAATAAGTTTCAGATAATATTTTTCACTTTTGTATCGTACCTTATAATCAGGCCAAAAATTAATGAAAAGCAATAACTCGCTTTAATATGCAAAGATAATTTTAAAGTTGAGCAGTTAGTTACAAATAAAAGTTAGAAATAAATTAGGTAGTTAGATACTCTTAGTTATTATAAATTTACATGGCCACTATAATTTTTTTTATATATAAAATCACAATCTAATTACATTTGACAGTTCGAAATACAAGTTTGTGACATTGATTCTTAAAGAATATTAGGATAATTACACATTAAAATCATAAAACATTTATGTGTCATTTTAATTTGAAGCCTTCCCCAGACATTTTAATTTATATATATCAATTTCCTTCTCTTTAAGCATATTTAACAATTGCTTTCAATATGAAAACCAGTGTTCCCACCAGTTTCTGCATGCTTTATCTCCTAACTTGTCAATCTCTCGACAGTGTGCCTCATATGAGGTTTTGCATGGTGAAAGTTAAATAGTCCCAAACACCTGACAGATATGAAGCAAATTATTGCTAGGTCTGAAAGTAACTACAAAGTCAGATAACGGTTTAAATAAACCTCTCATTAAAAAAAAAATTCAGAACGTATGAAAATAATACAGAAAATTTTAAAATATTATTTAATTTGTTGAATTTAGAACAAATGTCTGTACAGAAAAAATTAAAAGAGCTTTATATAGATCATATTAAGTGTTATAGAATTTGATGATAAAGTAAAACAGATTTATTATTTTTAAAAGAAGACGACGACAAATTTAGTCCTGCCAAAAAAGTATATCATGCTGTCCGAGATATGTCATCAACGCTTCCTAATGTAGGAATTATTTTCAAAATTTCCATGACCATTCCAGTTTGTAATGCATCAGGAGAAAGATCTTTCTCTGTTTTAAAAAAAATACAAAACTATTTAAGAAGTATGATGTCAGAAAAAGATTAAAGTGTATAGCTTTATTATATACGGAACAAGAAGTGTTAAATAATATCGATACCTCGAAAATAATTGATGAATTTCTTACAACAAAATCAAGAAAAAAATTTATTAAACTTTCTGCTTAAGAGTCATTTAATTTTATAATCAACTATTGTAATTTAAAAATATTTCAGAAAATGCAGCAGCAGTTTTATGTTTTACTTTTCTTTCCCATGGAATATTTAATTTTTTTTTTTATATACTTTTGAATTTTATGTATTTTAGTCTTGATATGCAGTATTTTAGTCTTGAATAAATATAATAATATTTAGAATTTAAAATATTATTCATAATTTTACTAAAATATTATTAATATTAAATAATAATATGCACTTAATTATTTATCATACTTCAGCACTAATTGCGAAGCGATATTTAAAAAATACAGGTAAATACACACTTTTCAGAAGACCCCAAAAATTTTACCGCCAGGGGCCCCCAACTGGTTTAACCTGCCCCTGGATAAATGGAATGGAAAACAGAAGATTAAAGAAGCTGTGGGATTTTATCCCCCACCATTTCTTCAATGCAGACACCATTGTCTCGATTTCTCCCCCTAACACATGGCCGATAACAATCTCATCTCTGTGGGACTGCAAAGAATACCTCTAATCATATGTTTTATGACTTCATTCTATTCATTACTCAGATTAATGTTATCTTATTAAAAGAATTTATTCTTTAAAAATTGGTGTTAATAATCATCTAGAAGCTAAGCTGTTAATTTGAAATTCCAAAAACAATTGACAGCTTGTGCTGCATCAGATGGCGACATGTAGCTTTTGAGACATGTAAACAGCTTATAACACAACTTAAAAATTTACAATTACATCCAGAACAAAAACAGAAAGTAAGAGCATAAGCCAAAAAAAATGTTCTCTTAATTACCATCACTGGCCAGCTCTATCAGATGTGCCTCATAAGCCTGGCAGGATTCTATAGCCTGAAAAGGAGAAAATCAGAATTAAAAATGCTGTATAAAATTTTACATAAAAAAAAAAAAAACTGAAAGGTTTCAGAAATTAAGTCCAAAGGGGTGATTTTTAACATTTTGTGTGTTACCTTTATTTATTATACATCATGCTCTTCGCACTTAAACCATAAAATTCAGTTCTACAGCAATATCGCAAAATAATTTTAAAATGAGTATATCTTTAGAATTTCTGATATATAGTTCCATGCACTTTAGATAAAAAGGTTTTTTTTCTCCCTGTAGAGTGTTGCCATTGCTCGCTTTTAAATTGTTTGAGTTTGTTTGTCAAAAATTCATTAAAATTTTACAAAATATGAAATAGATAATAAATTCCAAATTTGGGCTTCCAGATGCGCATATTTGGGTAGAAACGTGAGTTATTCAAAACTGAATGGCTGTAGGTACCCTTGTTTTATCACACTTGGAGAAATATACATACATTTATGCAGATTCTTTATTATTTAATTTCTTTAAATATAATACAAGGCTGCAAGATTTGGTGGCAACAGTTTGAAAAGTGATTCAGACCTTTAATGTTTCCAATGCAAAATCGCAAAACGAAAGCAATAGTCCTTCAGGGACAAAGCCCCTTTGGACTAATAACTTTGAAAGCATTGCATATATTTCATATATTTTATATATATATTATATTATATATATATGCAATATATTGAATATATATATAATATAATATATTGCATATATTTCACTTCATATAATCTCTAATACAGATATTTTTTGCTTTATACTAGTTTACAACAGTGTGCTTTTACAAAAAACTACACTTGTATTTATGTTGGCTTACCAGAAGAAATCCGAAAAAGGAGTTTCACTTACACCTGGGTGAAAGGACATCTATGTAAAGAAAGAAAGGCTCTATAGACGTAAGGTAAACCAGTTTGTCTTCTACACCACTAGAAAGTAAAGGGAACATTCGCCAAGCGATTTGGCAATGGAACCTGTTGGCGAGAATTTTTGGCGACAGATATTTCATGCATGCGCAGCTGTTTCCCTTTTTGTTCGAAAGGAGCCACTTCTGCTGCAGTGAAGTTTTCCTTCTTAACAATACATATTCTTTGCCTGGGCTACTGCACAGCATTATACAATGCAAATGAAGCCTATGGACCACAAAAACTGGAAACTTATATAGCACAGATGCTGGTCAACAAACATGAATCTTTCAAAATATATTTTATTTATTCACTAAAACACTGTTTAGTGAAATGCTTTGAAATAAAATTCATTACTCTGGATAATGAAAAGGTAGGCATAGCTACTAGGTACTACTAAAGGTAGCTTTCTATAAAGCTGTTTAAAATGCATATTAACAATGAAGACACTTTTTTAATGTCATGTGAAAGTCTCCTAAAATTAGTGTTTCTTTCACACCTGTATACTTGTACCATTCAGCGTAGTGATAAAAGAGTTTTGTATCCACTTCAGATCAGAATTCCGAGTCAAAAGGATTTCACATTAAAACATCATATAATGAGCCACAGCAAGATGGAAAGCCAGTCACCAACAGATGTTAGCATCTGACATTCCAGTGAACTAAGAATTAACCACAAAATTTAATTCCACGAGATGGGAAGTGTTTATAGACATACTAGTCAACATTATTTACAAGTTATCACTTCAAAGATTAACCCTTATTTGCTAATAATGGTCCCTGTGAACAGGTGAACTCTGAGATTGGACAAATGCACAACCAAACTTTCTTCACCAAGGAATCCAAATCTGGCCCAGAGATAGCTCATCAATGACTTCTGATCTGGACAGAATGTCATAATAAAATTCAGTGAAACACAATCTAAAAAAGAACTTCTTTTTGCTGAAAATAGCCTGCCTGTTTCAGCACATATGGTTGTACTGACCTGCATATCATTCAGAATACATCCCCCGATGGTTCAAACTTACACAGATGAAATGCTTAAAATTTAATGGCATGTTACAGCTGCCACTGGCGATTTCACTCTTTTCATGCATCAAAATGGCCAAGTTCATGAACTTGAACACATGAGGAGGAAATAACAGAAGATATAGAATGGTGCACAGATTTGAATCCAGTTGAATATGCTCGAGATACATTGTTGTCTTCACCTTCCTGTCAGGAAACCTGGTAAGAATCCCCCCAAAACCTCATTCATCATGTAATCAATTCAGTTTCTCACAGATGTGAAGCCTAGTGTCTCACAGATTCAAGATGGATACACTCTGAAGTCTGATAAATTTAATGAATGCACACCTCTTTTTCTCTGAAAGCCGTTTTAACTCAAGTTTGCCATAGCAATTCCTAAATGTTGCAGTGGAATATGTCATAAAGGTGCAGAAAATCGACCACGTTGGTACTCTTTTCTTACAGGGGTAAAATTGAATTTTTTTACATTATTTAATTCTCACTTTCATAAATATATTTAATAGTGTGCAGCAGATTTATCAGCAGCTGTCTGTTATTCTAAATTGCCTGCTCTCTTATCAATTAAGCAGAGTACATAACTCAATATACAAAGCATTTTCTTTATAGTGAAGCCAGTTTTATTAAATAATAAAACACTGAACAAGGAAGAAAAGTTTAAAAAAAACAAAGGGTTTGAATTTTAACAGTTGCTCAAAAGGGATCATATTCAATATACTTTGGTTTATCAGCTGAGAACG
Organism: Stegodyphus mimosarum; assembly: GCA_000611955.2. Taxonomy (NCBI): domain Eukaryota; kingdom Metazoa; phylum Arthropoda; class Arachnida; order Araneae; family Eresidae; genus Stegodyphus; species Stegodyphus mimosarum. The sequence continues at coordinate 4,628 of KK114939.1, forward strand.
TCGACAGATGTAGTCCAGGTGGAATAGCAAAACATTTCATAGGAAATTACATGAATATTCATTTAGACTGGCATTAGAACATTTAAAAAACTGGAAACTTATATAGTACAGATGCTAGTCAACAGCGATGAATCTTCTAAAATATATTTTATTTATTCACTAAAGTGCTGTTTACTGAACTGCTTATTTAGGTAATAAAATTCATTACTCTGGATAATGAAAATGCAGGCATAGAAAGCTGTTTGAAATGCTATTTAACAATGAAGACACATTTTTAATGTGATTTATGTATTTTCCCTAGATTTAAAAAATGAAAAAATCTTTTACATAATTCTATAAAAATATTTAATGTTTTAAACTGCTTTACTTAAATAAAAATTCATGAATTAAATGTATTTTTATTTAAATCAATTACATTAAAAATTAAAGAAATAATATTCTTACAAACTGCATCTACTACTTTCACATAGTTTATTTCGTTAATTCATAACAATATAATAAATAATGTGGCCTGTCCAGAACTTTTATACTTTCACATAGTTTATTTCGCTAATTCATAAAATATAATAAATAATATGGCCTGTGCAGAACTTTTAATATGATAGAAATAGCAGTAAAGTGTTGAATCTTAAATACAATAAAACAGCTCATATTGATCATATTTTAAAACAAAGTGTATTAACAAAAAAAGGAAAGTTTTCTAGGGCAGTCGTTTCAAACTGGTGGCCTGCAGACTGCCTGTATCCCCTAAAGCAGTTTCACATGGCTTGGGAATATATCCCCAGCAATTTAAACAGCATTATTACGACAAGACTTTCAAGAGAAAGTTCAAGATTTTAACAATTCACAGTACACTTTTACATTATTTTCCTTATCATTAAAAATAAACATAAGAAATAACAAAATAATTCACAAACAGAACTAATTCATTCAATATAATTCATATAAATATATATATTTAATTCATATATTCTTTTTCCAAACACTTCAAGCTACAGATATGATTAAATTTTATTCATGGCTTATCAATAAATAAATAAATAAAATACCCTCAATTGCGAAATTTTGCAATAAGAAAAATTACTTTGAGTGTACGAGTGAACATTGTTTTTGCACAGCAGAAAATTAATAAGAAAAGAATGAGATTAACTGATGGTTATGAGCCCTCAGGGGGAGTGCTAATATTATAGTTTTTATTGACTTGGAAACGAGGAAATATTCGAGCAGAAGTACAACTGATCTCCGTGCTGCCGTATCATGTGGTACAGTAAAGGTGGAAAGTGTGATCTATTTGCAGTAAGCACTCCCAGAGTGCCATCCTTGCCATCATCTGAGGGCTCCCTCAAATGAGCGTCTAAATTTACTACACAGTCTAGTAGTAGTGATTGATGAGAACCCCAGGATACTACTGATCACTGAGAAAAGCAGTCACCGCACTTGTCGCTCCCCTGACGGAGCTCGCAGCGGTTTTCTGAATAGGGCAACATTTACCCACAAGACAAAGCATGTAGTACAGATACAAAGTGCGAGGGGTAAGAGAGAGACAGGCCCTCATAAATGGTCCAAAAACAGTGTAGTGATGAACAAACATGTGAGGACACTTTTTATTCAACAAAAGCCGAGGACTTCTTAACTGAAGAATATGAATGTCTAGAAAATCTAGAGGGACTTTTAAACAACGAAAAATTTTTTTAAAGAGTTGGCAAAGAAATAAAGTAGCAATTTGTAAATATCCTTAAATTATTGTCAAAACAGAACTTAAAAATTGCAAAGTTAGAGGGTCAGATAGGGTTAGGGATCCAAAATATTGTGAAACACCTCACAGTATTAGTAGACACTCAAATCCTGAAAGAGACATACGCAGAAAAACTAAAGATAAATCCAAAAACAATAATTTATAATGTAAAAGAAGACTTAGATGAGGCAGTGTTAACTGAGACTTTAAAAACTCAAAATCATGAACTTGAAGAAGCAGAACTAGAAGTTAAATTTAACATGAAGGGAAAATTTGGGAAAAACTAGGTTATATCATTAGACCCCACAGCATTCCAGAACATAATGAAAACGTGCCAAGTAAATATCCACTGGACCATGAAAAACATCCACGAGTTCATAAAAGTCACACAATGTGTAAACTGCCTACGCTTAGGACACACTAAGCGATCCTGCACAAAAGCCCAGAGATGTACTAAATGCAGTAAGATAGGACATTTAAGAAAGGATTGTCCCATTAATAAGGAAAAATGTGTTAACTGTCAAAAGACAAACCAAGAATTCAACTTGGTTGGATTCTTTGTTGGAGCTACTGTGATGCCTCTGATAATAATTACGCATGTAAAATAAGAGAACTTGAACTAATATGCAAAAAGATAAATTATGGATAAAAGTCCTAATAACACCTAAGTCAATTATAATTATACACACCTCCTGCCAGGCAGCCCGCTTTCTTCGGTGAGCTTTGTCCTCTGTAAAAAAAAAGAAGATATTATCGGTACTTTAAAGAAAGATATATACTGATTTTGAGTAAAAAAGATCTTATTTTGTACTGAAAATATCTGTATACAAATATAGTAGCAATGGTTTTAAATATCAATGGCAAGAGCAATTGCCATATAAAAATCAAAATAGCAGAAACAGCAGTAAAGACTGTTTGAACATGGTAAGGGTTTTTGTTTTAAGGAATGACAACTGCTGCTTTAAAGAATTATTTATCAATAGGATTTGTTAATTTAAGAGAAAACGTTAAATTATAAGTTATAATTTTTGGAGACTATCTGAAGAATATATTACTAATAATACTATGGCATAAAACCAATTACAAAACATGTTAAATTTTTGGGAGGGAGGAGTTGGAGAAACAAAGAAGCCTCATATTGTGAAAAGGCAAATAATAGGCGTTTTCTGTGTTAGAAATATACACCTTACATTATGTAAAATTCTAATATACAGAAACATAATTTTGATAGCAAATTCTAACCTCTAAAGCAGCACAGAAACATAATTTTGATAGCAAATTCTAACCTCTAAAGCAGCAGTTCCCAATCTATGTTCACATGTATTTCCCATAGACCCCTTGATGGATCCAGCAAAATAATGCTCGACTGTTCCTCGGACCCATATATATGAGAAATTTCATGTTTTCATAATCACTCCTTCCTCATTTCTGAAATCTGCTTGAAGTTTCTCAAAACTCATATAAATACAGCAAAACTTTATTTACATGAGTTTTGAGAAGTACATAAAAATACAGTTTTGCTGTTTTACTCCTGCCTGGGCTTAAACTAATATTGTGTTTTCTTGTGAATGGTATAAATATGATGTATTCAACACTACTTCTTAAAAAATTTCCTTTCCTTTATTGTAGCTGATGGAGTATTAAATCAGATGGTATACAGGATAATAAGAACATCTGAGAACAAGAACTCTGATATAGGAGAATACCTTTATTAACAGGAGGTCAGATCATCGAATCACTGTTTTTAATGCACTGTGCACAATATATAATGGGAGCATTTGATGGAATACCAAGCCTCCAGTAAAGTAGTATCTTGACAGAAATCACTTAAATGGCAGATATATTTTGTAATATAGTAGGAAGAAAATAAGCAAATCACTAATGCACGTTTCATGTTTATTAACTTGACCAATTAACTGTTGCCATTCAGCAAAAAACAAAAAAGAGCTACACATGAATATTAAGGAACATAAGAATCTATAATTATAGCATTGCTTTGGCAGATACAACATTATAAAAGTAAAATAAAGTTTATTCCTAACATATCTAATATCGAAATCATAGCTGGAGACAAATTTCAAGTAAGAGTTTGAACACCAAATAGCCTTTCAGATGTTTAATTGTTCATAGTTTAATTGTTCATGCCACAGAATTGAAGACCAGATACAATGCTCTGTTTTGTAACCATATACTTCAAAGATCTGCTTGAAAAAAACCAAACCTAAACCTGGAAAGAGCCATTTTGAAAGGCAGTTGCTCTTCAGGGAATAAAGCATAAAGCATAAAGGAAAGCTTGGACGTGATCGGTCAGGTTGTTTTGAATTTCCAGTCTTAAATAAAAAGTGGGCAAGACCACAGTGCAGATACTGCACATCATATACATAAAGCCCATCACTTTCATAATTTATAGTCAGCAAGACATACAGACATAGATGATTCTCCGGACATTCTCAAAATATAAATGGTATGGAAAACAGAACGTTTGGAAGGTAAAGAAGTTGTGGGATATTACCTCTCCCCATTTCTTGAAGGCGGACATCATGTTCCCGATTTCTCCTTCTAAAGCATAGCTGATAACAATCTTATCTCTGGTGGGCTGCTCTTACCACCTGTTTTGTATGTTCACTGTTCATTGCTCAGATTAAAGTCATTCAAACGCCGTGTACATCTTTATAAATTGGTGTTCAATAATTCTTTATTCTTTGTTTAATAATACTTTATAAATTGGTGTTTAATAATCACTAGAAACCAAGCTGTTAATTTGAAATCCCCAAAACAACTGACAACTCATGCTGTAACAGATGGTAAGATATCCCAAGATACTCTGCCCACAATTACAGTTTTACCAGCTTTATTTAACTAGTTGCTTAAAAATATGATTCTTTGAAGATATTTTAAAACAGCTTTCACATGAAATAAAAACTAAAGATTCTCCAGTAGCGGCTAAGGTTAGATGCCTAGTGCCTCACTGGCTGTTCCAAAAGCATATTTCGCTTATTTAGTACAAAAAGGAATTTGTAGACCTTCTAAAAGCTGCTGGAGTAGCCATCTATCTGCACATGGTAAAAAAATCACATGGGTCTTTGTGACCTTGCAGCAACTATCGTAAATGAAATTCAATAACTATTATAGATAATAATCGAATGAGGCATCGATATGATTTTACATCTAATTTAAAAAAATAAGGCTGTTTTTTCAACATAAGTGAGAAGAAGAAAGTGCATCACCAGGTGCCAATGAATAAAGAGGATATACCTAAAATACAATAATTACTCGTTTTGAATTATTTAAGTTTAACTCCATGGCATTTGCTTTATGTAATGCTGCGTAAACTATGCAAAATTTAATAGATCAAATTTTGTCAGCATTAAATTACTGTTTACTATATAGAGAGGATATTTTGATTCCTTCATCAGCTCTTGATGAATATATACTTCATATCAAAGAAGTTTTTAAGAGATTAAAAATCATAAATTGACTGTCAACTTTCCTAAATGCATATTTGGTTCAGAACATGCCAAATTCTTAGGTCACATAATTTTCAAAAATGGAATCTTTCCTTTTAAAGTTATCCAAGACTTTCTGAAAATAAAGCTCAGATATTTTTTAGGAATTCTTAATTTTTATATTAAGTTTTTTAATCATGTTGCTGAAGTTTAACTTCCTTTAAATGGTACACTGGGAAGTTGTCAGAAAAATGACAAAGTAACCTTAGATTGGTAAAAAAAACCACTGAAACAGCTTTTGAGTCCTGTAAACACGACACAAGTTACAAATTTTGTCCATCTAGACCTAAAAAAGAAAATCTTCTTATGCGTGATGCCTAAGACAAAAAGCCCATAGGCACTCGAATCCATATGCTAACACGAGAGCCACAAGGATTGTTTTCCAGAAAATTGAGTGATATTGAACAGAAATATAATGCATAGAACAGAGAGGTTTTGGTGATATTTGCCGCTATTAAATACTTCAGATATTTGTTTGAAAGAATGAACTTTACAGTGTTTACAGAACATATGGCACTCACAAAAGTTTTTTTTTTTCCCAAAAGTATAACAAGCTCCCCCCTTGCCAAATTATTGTATATACCCTGTATAAATCGATCCCTTGACTTTTGAGAAAAATTTACAGGAAAACAAATTTGTCACATTAGCGGCGCCACCAATAAAACAACATGCCAATGTTAATAATAATGATAAATATAAACTCACACTTTAGTGAATGTTTGTTTATTTCCCTTTTAGCACATGATAAAATTTTAAAATTTGTGCAAAATTTTCAAAGAATTTCATTCGGATCCTTCAAATTCTAATTCAAAGTCAGAATCTGCAAATAAATCCTGAAATTCTTTTTCAGTCATTAGCAAGTCGTCATAAATTTCATCACTCAATTCATCATAAAAAGCTAGTGTCATTATCGTCACTTGGAAAGATTGCATCATCTTCTGTGCCATCCAAGTTATTGGAAATATTTCAGCTGCAAACATGTTCCAAGTATCTTTCACCCATTGTGCAATTTATTGAACTTTCTGCATGCTTTTTCACAACTTCTGAACAATGCAATTGAAATGTATCCCAGACCAAAAGCGAAGGTTTTTTGCACCGTACATTTTCAAACTAATCAATCGTTAGGGTGTTGTCCATCCAACCATTTTTATGGGCTTGAACAAGAACACCTGCTAGAAATGCTGACATTTTCAGCAACGTTTTTTATAAGAAATTTAATTAAAGAAACTAATAAATAAAATGGAAATAATAAATAAAAATTTTGTGTTTTTTCTGTATGAAGGATATATTTAATAATCAGGTTAGACGAGGATTTTTTTTTTAATGGTTCTGCATATAAGTCGAACCCCTACTTCAAAGTTTGATTTTTTTCCTTAAAATTGCCGATTTATACGTGGGTATGTACAGTAATCAACTTAATTTTATAGGTTAGTTCACTACTGATATTCAACATGTAAATGCTCCAGAAAATTGACTAGCCGATGCTCTTTCTCCCATCAAAATGGTTACTGATGTCATTCCTGTTAACTATGAATCTATTTCACAAGCATTGATAGTATTCAGTATTGAATGAATTTAAATTCAAAGATCTGCTAACTGATTGCTAAGAAGACACAGAGTTTTAAAATATGAACAGAGTTATGCTTTGGATTCACCCAAAAGCTATGAAATACAAGTGTTTACATTGAGTTCAATAATAATAAGAAAATGACACTACTCATATTAATAATATAAATATATTCAATTCCAGCATATGGCAAAAAATTTTTTACTCTTACTTACCCGATTCTGATAGGCCCTTTAAATCGGCCTTCAGCTTTTGGCAGATGCCATACCCCACACACACTTCGAGGATTTCCTGAAAAGGATAAAATCAGAATTAAAGTGCGGTATAAATTATTTTTACATTTAAATAAAAACTTCAGTAAATTTCACAGCATTTTATTATATTTCACATAATCTCTAACACATGCATTCATTGCTTTCTAAGTTCACACCACTGTACTATTATGAGAAACCAGCACTTGTATCTGTTTGTTTACTCAAAGAAATAAGTTTCTCTTACGCAGCAGCTTCTGTACAGCTTTACACTATGCAAGTAGAGCCTGCGGGTCACAAAAACTGGAAACTTATGAAGAAGAGATTCTCGTCAACAGAGGAGAATCTTTCAAAATATATTTTAATTCAAACCAGTTCCCTGAAGTGTTGTTTACTGAGCTGCTTTGAAATAAAATTAATTCATTACTCTGGATAATGAAAAGGCAGGTGTAGAAAGCTGTTTAAAATGCATATTAACAATGAAGACACTTTTTTAATGTCATGTGAAAGTCTCCTAAAATGAGTGTTTCTTTTAAACCTGTATACTTGCACCATTTGTTGAAGTAACAGCAGATTTCTGCATCTACTTCAGATCAGAATTCCGAGTCAAAAGGATTTCACGTTAAAAAATCATATGATGAGCCACAGCAAGATGGAAAGCCAGTCATCAAGAGATCCTAGAATCCAACATTCAAGTAAACTAACAGATAACCACCGAATTGGGTTCCAAGAGACAGGAAGCATAATAGACATATTAGTCCATGTCTTCCACTTCAAAGAATGATCCTTAATTGTTAACAACGGTCCCTCAGAACAGGTGACAAAAGGACATTCAGCTGCAAAGCACGCTTTCATTGTCTCTCAGATTCAAGATGTCTACAATTTTTATTAAAAAGTGTGAAAAAATTCCTTAATACCTCTTTTTAGTTTGAAAGATATAGGTAAAAATGAATTTTTTATATCAGGTATGTTTCCTATCCAATCATCCTTTCTTGCATTTTTATTTAATTCTAAATTTCATAAATATATTTAACAGCATGCAGCATATTTATCAGCAGCTGTCCGTTTATTTGAATTGCTATCCTCTTATCAATTGAGCAGAGTACACTGCACAAAAAAAGGGGGGGACAGTTCTATATCTCCCACTCTTCTGGGCTCATTAACAAAATTCAAATTGCGTTTTTCATGTCTTGAAAGGGAGACTTATTTATAGCATTGTTTTAATATAGGTATTTTAGCAAAACATCAGACTTTTTCTGAAAGGACATTCCAATTTTTTCCATATTTCGATTCGACGACTCAAATTATGCCTAAATATTTAATTTTGTAAAATCTAGTGCTACATTTACGGAAAAATTTCAAAATTTATATTCGTGCATTTTTTTCAGTTTGTGGCAAGAATAATTCACTTAGCAAACTTCTTAATTCATAACAACCTATTTCCCTTCCCCCTTTTTTTTTTTGTCGTATACGAGAAGAAAAAAAAGGTCACGTTCATTACTTACAAATAATTTATCGCTCGTAACGCCTTCATTACTTTAAAATAATTTTAAACAAAGTGAGTAAACCACATTTGCCGTTACTATTGCTTGTAATAAATATGCCAAATTTCAAAGCATGTCAATGTGCAAATTCACGTACATCTCAGCAAATTTTGAACGAAAAACCGTAATTTTTTGCTTGTGTGCCTAGAAATACATCTATTTTAAGAGGATGATAAAAATGTTGCATAAGTTACAAAAAAATGTTTTCGAAAAATTTATAAAAGTTTTAAAATACAAATTTTAAAAAAAATCATAGAAAATCTGCGAATTATATTTGGATTAAGCCCAAATTCCAAATTCCAGAAGAAGGAATCAAGTTAAGTTAAATAAAAAAATGATATTAATAAATATGTATCAAATTCAATTAACATTGAGGAACTAAAATTTTGAAAGCTAATTTTTTAAAAACTACTCATGCGATTTTTACGAAACTTGGCAGTTTGGCATAATTTGAGTCTTTCAATTGAGATAGAGAAAAAAATTGGCATGTCATTTCAGAAAAAGTCAGATTTTGTGTCAAAATTATTATAACTGCAAAAATATTACAATACTGTTATATTTAAATCTAATACATATCCTAAGTCATGCTTTCAAGACATGAAAAACCCAAGTTAAATTTTGTCAGTCGGCCCAGTAGAACGGGAGATATGGAACTGTCCCCCCCTTTTTTGTGTGTGTGGGGGGCACTGTGTACACACTCAATACAGAGAGCATCTTCTTTATGGTGACTTCAGTTTTGTTAAGTAATGAGACAGAAAAGAAAAAAAAAATATTGAAAAGTTTCAGACTTTAACAATTGCTTAAAAGCGATCATTTTAAATTTAATATTGTTGTGAAAAATTCGGCGGTTGCGCCTGTATGTAAGCTTTCCGGCATAGCACTAGGGTTGCCATAAAATAGTGTATGGTAGGGTTGCCAGATTGGCGAATATCGCCCATTTGGCGACCAAATCGGCGATATCCCATGGTCCAATCGGGAAGCTTCTAGAATAATTTCCTGTCGAGATATTTCTCGAAAACTGTGGCACCTAATGAAAAGCTATATAAACCCTTGCGTTTCTGAGAGCCGGCAGAGTGTGATTAAGAGTGTGATTAAGTGTGTGAGCGTTGTGAGAATAGCTGCTTACTGTGAGTGCTAAGCTACACGAGAGTTTTGTGAACGGTCGAAATAGTGCTTTGCCGTGAAGCTACCTTTACAGAATAGCTTGTATTGGTGATTGTTCCACCGTGTTTATTATAAGTTTAGTGTTGCCGTGAAGCTACCTTTACAGTTACAGCCTGAAGCTGTGTTGCTGATTGTTTACGCATATTTATTGTAGATTTTCGACGCTTTTAAACGTAATTTTGGAACTGTGCTGTAAGTAGTGATTCTTGTAAATAAATTGTGCTTTTTATTGTTCTGCATCGTGTTTTCATCAGATCCACGAACCCGTAAAACGCAACAATATGGTTCATCAGTTGGGACTGTTCACAGGCACAGCCCACGTGGAATAGCAAAACATTTTACAGGAAATTAGACGAATAGTCATTTAGACTGCCATGAGAAATATTACGCATTTCTGTAGATTTGGAACATGAAAAAATTTGTTAAATAATTCTACAAAAATATTTAATGTTTTAATCTAACTCATTTAAATAAAAATTCATAAATTAAATGTATTCTTATTTAACTCAATTACATTAAAAATTAAAGAAACAATATTCTTAATAACTGCATCTATTGCCTTTATATACAGTTCATTAATTTACAATATAATAAATAATGTGGCCTGTTCAGAACTTTTAGTGTGATAGAAGTAGCAAAGCATTGAATCTTAAACACAGTAAAAGCTCTTATTTTGATCATCTTTGACAATAAAGTACATTAACAAAAAAGAGAAGTTTTCTAAAACAGTGGTTTCAAACTGGTGGTCTGCAGGCTGCATTTGGCTGATGAAACTATTTCACATGGTTTGCTAGTATATTCCCAGCAATTAATTAGCATTATTAAATTTTAATGTAAAATAACATGCAAACAAATATTAATAACGACCCTAATTCCAATCCATCTTTATTTTGAGCCTTTAAGGAAATTATGTTTCACTTTTTTTGTTTCATGAATAGATAGCACCAGTAGCTTAACAGCCATTCTTATCACTATGTCTTAGCTCCCTCATTTGCACTTTGGCAGCTTAGGCTGATGGTTGGGTAAAATCATCAAAACTAGGCCTGGGAAAATTTGCAAATATAATGGTAATTTTTGTTGTTTGCCTTCTAAATTAGCATTATTATGACAAGAATTGCAAGAAAACGTTTAAGATATTAATGATTCAGAGCGCAGTTTTACATTATTTTCTTTGCCATTACAAACAAATATGAGAATTTCCCAAAATATTCACAACCAGAGATAATTAATTTACATGACAGAAATCTTATTCAAAGATTTGAATATATAGGTTTAATTAAATTTTACTCATACTTCTCAAAAAAAAATATCCTCAACTGTGAATTTTTGCAATAAGGATAGGTTATTCAGTTATGGCAAAGCACACGAGGGCTATCTGCCTTAAGGGAGGGATGCCTTCGTGGAGGACTTTCTAAGGGAAACTGGCTCGTATACACGTTACACATGGGGGAAACCAAGAAAACGCCCATGCAGCCAGCCCGTTTGCGTGATTCGAACCTCAGACCGAACTACCAGTGTTCAGCGTCTTTACCGCTCGGCCGCTGGTGGGCTTTGCAATAAGGATAATCACTTTCTTTGAGAGTACATTTATGTGTGAATATTTTTTTCCACAACTGAAAATTAATAAGAAAAAAATCAGATTGACTGATAATTATCATGCGTTGCACCTGGAATTTACAGTTAAGAGATAAAGAAATTCATTTATAGACATACAAATATATGTATATTTTCTGTATACATCAAAGAAAAATTTAATACGTCAAAGAAAGAGAAAAAGTCAGCATTATTTATACTCAAGTTTTGCGCACTTGGAAATATTTCGTAAACTATTTATTTTTAGTTCATATACATAAGTTAGCAGTTAATTCCACATATCAGGATCATTCCAAATAAATGTTCACTCAAGAATTTAAGCTATCAATAAGTCTGAATTACAAAATGTAAGCAACAGAAATTTCTTGGCAACCATCAGATTTCAGGGAAAATAAATAAATACAAATTCATATTTTTCCCTTTGCATTATTATTTTTACTGTTACTAATTTATGTTTTGATAAATAATCACCAAATAAAATTTGAAATTCAGTTTTAGACCTATTCTCTTAAAGAAGACTTTTAACATTTTTTAAGGAAATTTCTCATCCCTCAGCTGCTTTCAAATCATACATTTGGCCCAGATTCAATTTATGTTTGAGACCACTGCTCTCAGATGACAATATCTTTGTAAAATTTTATTATAATTATACAAACCTCGTTGTGTGGCTCCTCCTCTTCCTCTTCACTGCTCACTGTTTAAAAAAAAAAGAGAGAACTAAGATATTGTCTGCAATTTAATGAAAGATATGTACTGATTTTTTTTAAAGGGGGCTTATTTTCCTACTGAAAACATTATTGTATACAAATATGGTGGTCAAGATCAATAGGCCACATGTATAAAAATCAAAGTTCCAAAAACAAAAGTAAACACTTTTTTAAGAAGCTAATTTCTTTAAAAGAAATGGCAACTGCTGCTTTAAAGAATGAGCTATACACAACAGACAGCTAAAAGTCAAAACGAAAGTTGACTTTTTGGAGACTGAATGATGAAAGTATAATTAATATTACTATGGCTTCTCTCTCCACATAATATGGATGTTATTATATGCCATTTGAAATTTTATAAATTTGTGAATTTTATAAATGACAGATTTTCTTAATAAGAAGGATCTAGGGCATGTAAAAACCAATACCAAACATATTATAGTTGTTCTGGAGAGTTACAAAAACAAGGAAGCCTCATGTTGAGAAAAAACAGAACAAAGCTGTCGTCTATGTTACAAATATACACCTTAAGTTGTATAAAACTCTGTTGAACAGAATTTTTAATATGAATTCTAACCTCTAAAGCAGCTGTTCCCAATTTATGTTCCAAGTGCCCTTCCCACAGGCTCCTTGATTAATCCAGGAAAGTAATGTGAATAAAAACTGAATGAAATTCAAGATTAAAAAACAAATTGTGGAATAAAATTTTTTTTAATTTAGAAATATTTTTCTGAACACAGAAATATGCCAAGTTCCACATCTCTTAACAGACCATGCTGGGCTCTTCCTCTGGACCATACAAATGAGAAGTCTCCTCACAAAATTCCAGGGATCTCCTTGAAGGTTCCCAAATCTTAGCCACACATAAATATGGTTTTACTGCTTCCTGGGTTTATTTATATAAACACTTTGTGTTCTTCTGAATAGCATATATGTGTATTTATAGTCTCAACTATCACTGAGGAATTTACTTTCTTATTACTGCAGCTGATGGGAGTATAAAATCATAATAAATATGATGGGGTACAAAATAATAAGAACATCCATGAAATAGGAGAAAAATCTTTATTATTAGGAGGTTGGATCACTCTTTAATACACTATTCACAATACACAGCGGAGGCATTATACTTTTGCACACATCTGAGGGGTTTTTCTCAAGTCATTCTTCTTGTTAAGCAGTATCTAATTTTGAAAGTGTAACTGGAGGCCGATAAAATAGGCTAGACACAATATCCTGTTTCATAAGCACGCACTTCAATGCCCTGCTTGAATAAAACAAACCTAAATGTGCATAGACGACAACGCTGCTATCTTGAAAGGCAGTTGCTGACCAGGGAATAAAGTGTAGAGGAAAGCATGACAACGATCACTCGGGATACTTTCAATTTTCCATTCAAAGTAGTAACACCACAAGACTGCAAAGGGCATCACTTTCGTACTTCATAGTCAGCAACACAATACGGGCATAAATAATTACTTGGGCATTTTCAAAACATAATGACAGATATAGTCCGGAATCATGAATGCTGATTCATGTCGCCACTGCTCACAGGGCCAAATTCTGTAGTACTCTGCGTTCATGATGAGGTTTGAAAGCATTATATAAATTTTGAAAGCACAATGGTTTATAAATTGCTATTCTGTACGAAGTATGGTTTTCCCCTTAAGACAATCCTGGAGGTGAGTGTCATTTCAAATGTTATCTCTAGACTGGCTTTTGGGACACTATATGCTTCAGCATCTGTTTGGCATTATTAATCAGCATTGTTTTTGCCACTGTTACTTTCTGAATACTTAATCTTATGATTTTGTCTACCCTGCTACAATAAAGGCCAATATTATGCTCCCTGTACACCCAAAATATTCTGCTGTTTCTATAAGCACTCCGATAATCACACCTCTATGGAATTCTGCCTGGTGTTGCATTTCAGCAGCTCTCAGAGGGCACAATGCACACATGCAACATCTGTAACACCTGTTGAAAGACTGACACCTTCACTTTCCTTTTAAGGGTCACTAAGACTTGCCATATACTGCTGGATTTAAACATAGAAATTTTTTTCACAGCTATTTGTATTACGCCCCTTTCTATGTATGTGGAAACTTCTATCCTAAACAGCTGTATAAATTACAATACCAAACATGAAGCCTCACCATCCGATACAAAACTTGTATATGGTACTAAAAGAATGTCTCAAAAATTACTTTATAGAATAAAAAATGACTCTTTTACAATCAAATTCAGAATATGATTTACAAATATACATATATATGTATGTATATATATATAAAATGTGAATACTTACGATCTGTTTCTTCTTCAAAACACAGTTCTTCCTCCTATTACAAAATACAGTGAAATAATTTAAGAACATTAAAAAAAAATCCATCTTAATCAATATTATGGAGCACGAGAAACACTATAACTACATATGAAATATGCATCTAAACCATTCAGAAATATAGATATGAATTTTACACAAAAATATAGAATTCCAGAAAAATAATAGCATACAAAATAATAGCATGATTACATAGCCAACACATATCTAAATCACTCGAAATTGTAGACAGGGCTTTTCAATAAAAATATAAACTTCTAAGAAGAAACTGCTTACTTCGCAAAAAAAATAACAACAAGAATGCACTTGAAAAGTTACTGCTTGTTGTTAAAATATTCAAAGAGTGTAAGCATTAATTTGCAACACCATAAAGCTAACCATAGTGTGCTACAAGGCATTGTACCAGAGTTGTATCTTCTTCAAATAACAATACCTTTGATTGGTTAAATATTTACTATACAACTATGTACAGATTACATTTTAGAAGAAATAAAATTACATTTTAGAAGAAATAAAAACTTTTTGCTACAATTGAGCGCACTACGCAGCGTCCGCTCTCTTCTCTTCCACATACCAATCTCTTTCTTTACTCCCACCTGCAACCAGGGGGGCAGTCCGCTCCCCTCTTCCGGCTGAGGCGAGAAAGAGGGTTCCGTATCCCTTCTTTGAGGGTGGGTAACCAAGTGTTCTTTAGAGCAAGGAGATGTTACAGCATATAATAATAACTTTTAAACAACATCATTTATTTCTGAAGGGCAATGACATTTTCAAAGAAATGAATGAACAGTCATATTCCTTAAGAGAAAATAAGCAATGGTTGATTAGTAGGTACAGAATAACTATGAGCTGTTAAAACTGTCTCAAGCATGCAAGTTCAGTGCCAAAAGCACACCAAGTGAACGGATTTAGGGACAACAGAATTTGTGGCATTTAGAGAATCAGTGGCCAGCAAAATCTGGAAACTGCAGACACTGCATTGGGTAGTAAAAAAATAGCACAGTTCTGCAGACTAGATGTATGTTCTAATAAAGGCTGGAAGATTGCACCTTCATGAAAATAAACAAAATAATATCCTATGGATTGGATTAGAACACTGAATTAAATCGCATTAACTAACTACAGTATAAAGCTAAAATACTTATGTTTTAAAAATAGCTTAAAATATTTATATTTTTGTTCGCAAATAAATAACTCAGAAAATAACCTCAGTTTGAGTTTTACTAAAAGAAAAAATATTTTATATTTAAAATCCTAATGGCAACAAATGATAAGGACTGTCGAACTCTTTAAAAAAAATATTCTATTGCATGAAATCCCCTTAGAAAGTGATGTCTAAAACTGACACAGTTTGGACAATAAAAACTGAAATGTCTGCATCTGAAATACGCTACGATATTTATAATTAATAATATAGTTATTCAATTACAATACCAATTACAGTTATACAAGAACTTGACCCAAATGTCGCCAAATTCGGTGATTTTTAGCCAAATTTATTATTTGAATTATACTGGCTAGCAAGAAACTAACTTTAAATTAAAAATATTGCACTGAAGAATAATTAATAATAATAATTTAGTACATAAAAGTCGACTCACTGAGCAGTCAAGTGGGATGGCTTCTGCCCCCTCTTCCTCTTCTCCAGAAGCTAAAAATGGGTAAAACAAATGTACCAAAATTTTAAATATATAATGAGAACAATGAGAAAAACTATGCACATTTAGGAGGTAATGAAAAGCTAAATTTCTCAACAGCATTTGCATAACTTCTCAAATAAGACTAAAAGAGGATGAAAAGAATGAAACAATGCTAAATTTCTTATTAAAATGCAAGCATGTCCTGGTGGGGACAAAAACTTGCAGTTTTCATTGCTGTTGTTATCATTGACTGGAACTAATAAAAGCAATTTATTCAGGCCTATCTATTAAAAATATTTACTTTGTTTAGAAGTTTATGTATCTAGTATATGAAGAACATGCATATATAATTTACATTACAACATCATGTATGATACCTTAACTATTCCACTAAAAATGTGTTTATGACATTAAAAGAATAGTTTTAAAAAGTAAAAATATACATCCAAAATCTGATTTAAGAAAACATCTAAATGAAATAAGTACTTACAGGTGTCCTCAAGGGGGACCATGCCAGAGGAGCCCTAAAAAATACAATGAAACAGCTGAGAAAAAATAATATAAAATCTGAAAACTTTCAATATTACGCCCAAAGGGGCCTTTTTTTAACATTTTATTTGTTACCTTTAAATATTAAATATCATGTTCTATGCACTTAAACCACATAAAATTCAATTCAACACCAATATCATAAAACATTTAAAAAAGAACAGCATATCGTTAGAATTTCTGATAAATAATCTCGTGCGCACTGGAGATAAAAATGTCGTTTCCCATACAGAGTTGCCATTGCTCACTTTGAAATCATTGAGTCTGTTAATCAAAAATTTGTTAAAAGTTTTATAAAATATGAAAGAGATAATAAATTTGAAATTCGAGCATTCAGGTGCCCAGGTTGGAGTGGAGGATTACATTATTCAAAATTTCATGGCTCTAGGTACTGTCGATTTTTCAGAATGTGAGAAACATGCATACATTCATGCAGATTCTTCATTATTTAACTTCTTTAAATCTAATATAGGGTGATAATATTTAGTGGCAACAAAAGGGAAATGGACATCTATAGTGAAATGACACGAAATGCCGTTTTGAAACTAATAGCCTTTCTGGGATACTGCCCCTTTGGGCTAATTATAAAAATTTATCTTGTTCATTATCATGAAGTAGATGAAAGAAAAAGAAGATTAATATTCTGGGAAAAATAATTCATTTCAAAGGAGACATTAACAACAAATGCCTAGGGAGAGTATTGAGTTAAGAAGTAAATTAGATTTTTAAAAATATTTAATTAATGCAGAAGGTGTTTCAAAATAATAATTTTACTTTTTTTAAATTAAAACCCCAAACAATTATTAAATGCTGATTGTATATTTTGTATTTGTAGCTGTAACATCTATGTCGAGTGTGTACTAGCACATAGAGGTATAACATCCTGCTAGGAGGCAAGATTTCAGAGCACACTAAAAAGATGGAGTGAGCCCATGTTTTCCTTTCAAACAGCACCAGTGAGTTGGCATTTCCTGCTTAAGTCATATCCATTTCTTTTGGCTTGTTCTGCAGTATTGCAGAAACCACCACAACTGCTGACAGTAGTGGTCATTTTCAAATCTATTGTTTTAAAATAGATGAACAAAACATTACAAAAGTAACACATGCTCTTATTAGTATTCTTGCTATTAATGTTCATATTGTAAAATATCAAGGAGTTGGAATTTGCATTCCTCCCATTTCTGGCTGTGCTGAACAGAAAAAGGTCAACTATATAAGCAGTAGTAGAATCCTCCTGACAGAGAAAGAAAGACTGTGTGGTGTGTGTCGACTGTGTGTCCTCCCAGCTCTGCTATTTTGTTAATCTCGAGGAAAGCACCGATTAAGTCTTGTGTTTCCGACTTAGTGCAATTTTACTCCTTTCGGTAGAGAACCTTGGTAAAACTTAATAAATCACGGAATAATGTAGACAGAGAGGTAAAAATTGACACACATACTTAGAATGACATGTGGTTTTATTAGAAAAGCAATAATCTAATCAGAAAAGCAATAATTAGCATAACAAATTAAGACAAAGCAAAGATGATGTTCTTTACAGGAAATGCTCAATATGTTCACCATCATTCCTCAACAATAGCTGTAGTAGAGGAATAATGTTGTGAACAGCACTGTAAAGTATGTCCGGAGTTATGGTAAGGCATTGGCGTTGGATGTTGTCTTTCAGCATACCTAGAGATGTCGGTCGATCAGGATACACTTGCGACTTCAGGTAACCCCAAAGCCAATAATCGCACAGACTGAGGTCTGGGGACCTGGGAGGACAAGCATGACGAAAGTAGCGGCTGAGCACACGATCATCACCAAACGACGCGCGCAAGAGATCTTTCACGCGTCTAGCAATATGGGGTGGAGCGCCATCCTGCATATAAATCGTACGTTCCAGCAGGTGTTTATCAGCCAGGCTGGGGACAATGCGATTCTGTAACATATCGGCATACCTCTCACCTGTCACAGTAGCAGTTACAAAACCAGAATCACGCATTTCGTCAAAGAAAAAAGGCGCGATAACAGATGTGGTAAATCCAACTCATACCATGACTTTCTTGTCGTGCAGTGGAGTTTCCACGACAGTTCTAGGATTTTCAGTAACCCAAATTCTGCAGTTGTGGGCGTTGACAGATACTCGGATCGTGAAATGAGCTTCATCGGTCCACAACATGTTACTTAACCAATCGTCATCTTCTGCCATCTTTTGAAACGCCCACACCGCAAATGCCATCCGCTTCACTAAATCGCCAGGTAACAGTTCATGATGCCGATGGATTTTGTAAGGATAGCATTGGAGGGTACGCCTAAGTGCCAACCAAACAGTAGTGTATGGAATGCCGGTGCGATGTGCGACTGCACGAGAGCTGACTTCCTCGTGCATAGACGAACCCGCTACAGTCTCCATTTCTTCCTGAACTATCTCAGCAGCATTACGCCTTGGGCTCAGCCGGCCACTCCGGGGTCTATCTTGTAAGCAACCCGTGGCCTCGAACTTCGAAATCATTCTCGCCACACCTGCATTTGTCAACGGACCTTTACTCGTTTGAATCCCCTTTTTATGGCAATAGGATCGTAACACTGAACTAGTGTATTCCCCATTCTGATAATACAGCTTCACTAAAAGTGCCTTTTTAGATAACGTTAACATGCTGCAACTGCAGATGCACAGGATGAGAAGGCAGTTCCACAAACGACTCATTATGTCGGTCAAATTCTCAGATGGGACATAGACTCCATTAGGACATGGAACACATTTAAATCATTTTCCAAGCTGCTGACAGCTTTACAACAGCATACGATATTTTCTTCACATGATACAAGTCCTTTGGACTGACTTTTTCACACATATTTAGAGGAAATTCTTAGGCTATTATTTTATGTTCCCTTACTGCTACATTTTGTTATATTATGCATAACTTACCCACATACACCTCAAAAATATCTTCTCTAAAAAGAAATGATTCCTAGTAATAGCCATACAGGATGTAACTATATTTTAAATTTATTTAAATATTAATACAGCAAAATAATGCTCCCAACAAGCGAGACTTTTAACTTCAACTGGGAAATTAAAACTACAGAGTGACTTCTTAATAAAAGCTAAATGCCAATCACTAGGTTAAATCAAATCAAACATCATTCAAAATATGAATTAACAGATATTTAACTGTTCTTCTTATGATATATGTATGAAGATGCACAAAACTTGCATCGTGTGGTGAAGGAGGAGGTGGAGAAGGTAAGGGTAATGCCGCAGACTGTGAAGGAAACAGATATATTTAGAAACTTCCAGTAGTTATAGTGCACATATTACAAATATTTCTTACATTTACAGCATTTTCTTGACATGATATAAGTTTTTCAGACCGGCTTTTTTACACATCTTTAGAGGAAATTCTTAGGCTATTCTTGTTATGTTTCCTTACTGCTACATTTTGCTATACTATGCAGAACTTATCCACATACACCTCAAAATTATCTTCTATAAAAAGAAATGATTCCTAGCAATAGCCATAAAGGATGTAACTATATTTTTAATTTATTTAAAC
The DNA here is from genome assembly GCA_000611955.2 of Stegodyphus mimosarum. Classification (NCBI taxonomy): domain Eukaryota; kingdom Metazoa; phylum Arthropoda; class Arachnida; order Araneae; family Eresidae; genus Stegodyphus; species Stegodyphus mimosarum. The sequence goes on from KK114939.1 coordinate 24,761, forward strand.
ATTAATACAACAAAATTATGCTCCCAACAAGCAAGACTTTTAAGTTCAAAGAGGAAATTAAAACTAAGCACTAATGTCTACTAAAAGCTCCTACACTAAGCTGATTACTGATAAAAAGGTTAATAACTAAGTTAAATCAAACCTTAAGAAAAACTTCAGTTAAATTATGAATTAACAGTATTTAAAACCTGAAGTGATATGTTTAATTGTTCTCCTTATAATATATATAAAGGTATAAAGGTGCACAAAACTTACTTCTGGTGGGCAGTGAGGTGGAGGAGGCCATGGCACAGGCTGTGAAAGTAACAAATATATTTTGAAATTTTCAATCGTTAGTGCACATATTACAAATATTTCTTACATTTACAGTCAGATATCAAAAATATTCAGAAAGCAGCATGCCAGTTTTTATGAGATACTGACATCAAGTAAAAACTAATCTAAATTATGAAACAGTTCTGCATTGTTGGATGTGAACTTCTGATCTTTTTTAAACAGCTTTCTGTGAATTTATCATGAGTTTTGTCTGTCCAGATTTTGAAAACAGAATGAAAACTGATTTCCTGATCTCACAATACAGTTGCATTAGGCATTCGAATAGGAATTCTGCATGCTTAAAATCGAAAACCGTAGTGCTAAATAACATGCAGAGTCATATTAAGAGGTGCGAGACATATATCTACGAGATCAGTGCAGCAACAATAAGTGTCAATAAGATATTGCAAAAGAATACCTACAAAGATATTTTTATTAACACTAAATAATGAAGAAAAATACTCTTCATGTCTTTCATGAAGGATTGTTCCATGCCTTTTGAGAAAGGCAGTTCCATGAATGACTCATTGTGTCAGTCATTAAAACCTCAGGTGTGGCATAGACTATTAAGATTGACTCATTAGAGAAAAGTTCTTTAGACTCCTATTTTATGTTCCCTTACTGCTACATTATGTTATACTATGCTACATTATGTTATACTATGTTACATTATGAAGAACTCATCCCACAAATGACCTCAGATTTATGAATTAAATGGAATTGACTATGATACATTTATTGTTTCTTAAATATATCCCCTAAAACTTCGGATTTCATACAAAAAAAAAATTATAACCTATATGTTAGTTATACCCATGTTCCTATTCAAAAGTAAATGAAATATCTTTCAAAATTTTTAAATATTAAATTTATTTTCTTTTATTTTTAAAAAGTATGATGTCAGGATGGTAACCATAAAATCACACATCGGATTCTCATTTCCCAAAACAGATTTCTTTTTCTGAAAGAATGGAGTTATGCAGAATGCAGAACATGCATCTAACTCCAAAAACTAAAACAACTGAATTCATTTTTTTAATAAATGTTAGTAAACAGATTCTATAAAAGGAAGGTTTTGAAAGCTCTTATCACACAGAACTTACAAGAAGAAGATCTAACTGCAATCCAAACATCATTACATAATCTTAAGGATAAAGGCATAATGGAAATTCTGAACATCTATTTTTCTATAGTCAAAATAATTTTGCAAAATGTGTTATAGTGTCTTATGTGAAGTTTAAGGTCAATATATAGAAATTTTTACAATCTAAACACATATGCACATGTGAAAAATAAATTTGAAAAAATACTTTGAAGGGTTCACATATATTGCACAACCTTACTACATATCACCATACCACTGAAAAGCACTTATTTCGTATAAAACGAGACATTCTATGAATTCTATAAAACAAAGGTACCATTTAGCATTTTAACCTCAAAATACTTGCAAGATTACAGAAATTCCCATAATGAATCTTCAAGTTTCTAAATAACATTTACAGTTACAAACCTACATTTTTGTTTTGAGAGAGATTTTTACAAAAATGAAATAGTGCTGAACTTAGTGAAAATGAAATAGTGCTGAAATAGTGATTAACATACTTGCCACTGTTGAAAATTCCAGCTGATGCACAAATGATGATATACAACTGTATAACTAGCATCTGACTGCGAGTGCATGAGCATTGACATTGAAGCCAAAATATATGCTGCTAAAGCCTTAAAATCAAGGAAAGTGTAACTTAAATTTTCTTTAAAATTTGAAAAGAGAAACTGCTTAGCTAGTATTAATGTGTTCAAGAGCTACTGATTTTCCTGTTTTATAAAAATAGAAACTTTTTTTAGTCTTAATTTCCATAATAAAAATAATAATAAATCTGCTGCTAAATACAATACTTGTGAAAAATACTAAGTTTCTCATTGATAAAAATACTGTTGCAACAATAAAAGTACATTTTGAAAGCTTAAAATAAAAATACGCTGGTGTGCAAAACTTAAGAAAGAATGTAAATTTTAATCAGATAGCCATCAAATTGCAGAAAAGGAGTTCTTACGATCAGTACTATGAACACGCAATTCAGTAGAAAGGTCATGCGCATGCAAACGTCAGGAACAAAATGTCACAAGCGACGTAAGCTTACGCAAAACATGTGCGGTCGGCGCGCTCAACTCAAGATTTTTATAATGAAAGGGAGGACGGATATGCAATTAAAGACATTTTCTGCAAGTGCAAGTGAGTTCTTTCATGAAATATAGTTAGAAGAAATAATCTCCATGACTTCACACGTGGAAGAAAGGAAATCTGGAGGAGTGTGACCAGTGTAGCTGAAGAGCTCGGAACCAACAAAAATGTTGTTTCACGCACTTAGAAAGCCTCTCAGACCATAGGGTACAGCTGTGTGAAAGGTTGTTGGTGGTCATCCAATGAAAACAACTGCAGTGGATGACTGATATATCGTCCTCCAGGCAAAAAGAGCCTGAAACCAGTCAGCAAGCACCATAGCTCAGCAACTGTTTACAGCAATGGGGCGAAAGGTATCACGGTTTACTACGTCCAGACGCCTTCACAAAGGTGGTCTATTCGTGCACTATCCTGAACGCCGTCCCGCTTTGAAAATTGGGCGTTGGTGCCACCGTTTAAAGGGAAGCAAGAAGCACAAAACTGGACATCGCATCAACAGAGTCGTTCCTATTTACGGATAAGTTGTTTAAGTGCAACAAGCGATTTTTGACATCGGTTGATTTGGAGAGAGGTCAGGACATGGTTTCATTCCAGTAACATCACGGAAAGAGACCATTATGGCAGTCCTGGAGTTCTCGTCTGGGGAGGCATTATGCCGAACAGGTAGACAGAGCTCCACATTTTCTACAGAGGTTCTGTAACTGGAGATCACTATTGACAAGAGGTTATCCTTCCCCATGTGCATCTGTTCGATGGTGCCATTGGAGCAAACTTTGTTTTCATCGATGACAATGCACGGCCACACTGGACTACTGTTTTTCAGAAGCTACTGGAAAGTCAAGATATCACTTGAATGGATTGGCCGGCTTAATCCTGATTTAAATCCCATAGAACATGTATGGGATGCTTTGGCGAGATACCTTGCGACACGATTACATCCTCTGGAGAACACCCAACAACTGGCACAGATGCTGATTGATTGCTTACCTCAAGAAATGTTGGACAATCTAGTGCTAAGTATGGAGAGATAGTGTGAAGCAACCATTGCAATAAGGGGAGGGCATATTTCATATATACGGAACATTTGCTAGTTATTCTTCCTCTTGCACAGACAATCATATGTAACCATACTAGAGTTCAATATTTTTTTGTCCAATACCATACTGTATGCATTGTATTCATTTTTGCGATACTATGCTTTTATCATTGTTTGAATACAAATGTTGTCTCTCACTCCTCAATTTCATGTGTCTCCAATATTTTTCATGGAGTTATGGCGAAAAAAAAAACACCTGTTGCTTAAGTTTTGCACACCAGAATAAGTCAAAAACTCATAAATTTTTTTAGATATATGCTTAAGGAAAAAAAAATTCTTTACCTCAGGCTCGTACTCGGGCTCAGAATCGGACTCTTTAAAAAAAAAAAAAAA
>KK114939.1:32547-51960 GCA_000611955.2 Stegodyphus mimosarum
TTATTTGAAATGAAAATGTGATGGAGATCATATTTGTTTTAAAGATTTTACATGGAAATGTGTTTTTACTTTTTTTCTCAGAAACTAATGCATTAATTGCAAAATCAATCCTTGAAGTTATTAAGAATAATAAATAAAATAAAAAAATCTGGGGGGGAGAACACTGAAAATTGTAGGAGAAGAAAGACATTTTAATTGTTAAATTTTTATTAAAAATTTATTAAATTAATTAAAAGCTATTTCTTTGTTAAAAATTAAAATAATTTTGTCATACAAAAAACTTAATAATATTCATAAAAAGTAGATGAAAGTTCTGAAATAAAAAAAAAAAAAAAGCATTCAAAAGCCCCTTGTGTGAGCCCCTTGTCGCGTTGAAGCCGATATGCACGTCTGAGCGCCTTAACTTTAGTTTTAATTTCAATGATATTTCTGAAATGTCCAGCATCAGATAATGTTGTCTGTAGTTGTTTATAAATATCCGTATCTTGTACAGTTCCATCTGGGGGATGCTATCACATCCGCAGACATCTATCCCCACAACTGTTTCGCTGACAGTCCAGCGAGCAGTCAATTGCACATCAGCCATGTCGCTTACTAAAATTAAGTGAACCGTGCAATCTCGCAGTGCAGTATCGGAAATCTCCCCATTTGCCCTGCCCCAGAGAGGTAGGGGCATTCTAGCAAATTCTACCTCCAATCCTGAGAAGCAGTTAATGCTTGTTCGCCATGTGAATGGGACACGTTGGAAGAACCAGTTTTCTCTGCTGGTCGAATCTGCTCTTGTGAACAGAGCTATAATGTCTTGTTCAGGTTACCGAACTATTTACGTGCTTCTGATGTATAATATATAAATATTTACTTACATAGTTTAGTAATGTATCACATATTAATGCAAAAAAAAACCCAGACAATCTAGATTAAATAAAATTTTGCACCAAAAATTACACTCAATTTTAGGATGAGGCAATGGAATTTGCACAATTTAAGTTCCATTAATTCAATACATTTCATTTTTGGGAGGGAAACATTTTCTTTCATAAAGGCTAAAAATTAAAAGCCAAGACAGTTTAGCAGCTGTTACATACATTGTCACTTGCAATACTAAGTTTAGAATCATAGATTTGTGGGCATTCGCATGACTTATGATAGATACAATTACTCCTTAAGTCAGTAGAAAAGTGAATATCAAACTTTCTTATTTAAATACATTACAACTTGAGGTGCAAAGAGTGGAATCATTTAAAAATTCAAACGCAAGAATTTAATACAAAGCATTATTCTGTTACAGTTTCTAAATAATGAGCAGCAGCTGAATGTAAGTCCTGGCCACCTGTAAAGAAAAACTTGGAAAATACACCAGTTATTGTGATCAACAAACAGTTCAGTTAATATATCTAAACTGTCATGAAGTCCATTAATATGATCCAATGGTTATAAAGTTATGTGGGGAAATAAAAGGTAAGTTTTCTAAATAACGTTAAAAAAAATTAAAATAAGAGATACCAAAGATAAATGTTGTCAAGTGAGGGGTTATATTTCAAAACAACTTTTTCAATTTCGGTCAAACATTAAAAACTAGGCAAAAAAGCAATCTTAGTTTGACATAGAATTTGCATAACTCTATCCATTTTGAGGGAAGTCAGGCAACAAGTGCCTAGCCCCAGCCACCACCCCAAGCTCTTATTGGACATGACTTGTGATGTCATATAGTGACAAAATGAATTTCCCATGGCATTTTTGCACACCAAACGCTTGAGCCCCAGCTCCACAAATTCACATTTATGCATAACGAAGACCAAAGCAGTATAAGTTCACTTAATGTAAATGAAACAGTTAATGAAATCTCTTCAACCTGACATCATAAACGGCAACCAATAAGAACTGGGGTGGTGGCTGGAGCCAGGCGCTTGTAGTCAGGCGTAAGTCTTTCTTCATCAGAAGTAAAATAGATTCTGCAGAATTTTTTTTTCTTTGCACTTGAGGAAAAAAAACCTGAAAAGATCTACAACATGGTAAAGTTACCTTTTCACTTAATTTAAAATTTTAAACTGGCATTTTCTCTTCAAATGAGAGGCGGCCTTCTGAATATTAAGATCACAACTACAGTATTGCTCGATCAATTTCCAAGAAACTTATGAATCTTTCGTATTAAAGACATGCTGAACAGTTCCTGAATAAATTTTGCTAACTAAGGTGTCATGAAATTATTTATTTAAACATTTTTTGATAGTTTGATATTAAATTAGTTAAATAAATTTGAAAAATATTTTTTCATTATTTAATGTAATCATTTGGTTAATGCTATCGAAATAACCATGGACAAGCATGATCACACTGATGCCTACAACAAAATCAGGGCTTTAGAAAGTATTTTATTAGGAAAACAAATTCTAAGAAATATATTTTCACATGCATTTCAAACTGGTTATGAATACTATATGCAAAGTATAAAATCCGTAATGAATACTTGATATTTAGAGAAAATTAATAGATTCAGAAAGCTCACAAATCTCATGACAACAATGTGCAGCATGAGTGTTCCATAACAATCAAGATTCAGTATTCTTTTATCAGTCTCCAAACAGAAATATGCTAACCTATTTCCTCCCTGTGTTCTGTGGGAGGTGCGTCATTTCTCCTTGTGACGCCTTCCTGTCCATGGCTCAGCATAAACAATGGGATAATTTTCCCCATAAATGAAAATTTATCCATCATCATTAATTATAATAGCAAAAATTTTAAACTAAATGTGGCATGGATATATTGTTGTAATTAAAACAAGATAATTACAAATTTCTCGATACAAAAGCAGCAAGTTTTTTTCCACTGTGTACGCTAATGCTGTATTCCCCCAAAATATTTCTCCGACTATAAAGAACTAATTGGAAAATAAGCCCTAGCATTATTTTCCACAATTCTCAAACTAAAAGCCAGGACTCAAAACTTTAAAGGGAGTCAATGAAACAATAGTTAAAGGTCAAAGGAAGCTGCTAAGCAAATATGCATCGACAATGCACCAGCTTAATTAAGATCCTGTTAATTACCAAAAATTATTGATAAAATTCATAATTGTTTCTTGATATAAAACTATATCAAGGAGTAAGAAATAAATCATAAAATAACATGAAAAATATATAAAAATTATTTAGTATATTTTAAAATCAATTGTATTTTTTTAAATATCTGAATCTTTATATAATAACTGCAATACACAATGGGAGATTTAAGCTAGTAATTTACTACAGAAAATGAGAAACAGGTTTTAATATTTTAGAACGATGAAATTTAAGAGAATCGAGAATTTTAGATCAAATATTTGAAAAAACTGCATCAATAAATTAAACCACAGCCATCATATTAAGTAATATTGAACTTTGCGGTGCAGTAAGAATCTGTGTTTTCAGAAACTTGTTTATGCTATAAAATTAAAAATAATAAAAGCATAAATCTAATTTTAAAAAAATTTATAACTTCTGTTCCTATAAGTCTATAATTTTAGCTAGTTACATGCAGTTGCTTGTATTATGATTATGCTGTATGCTGCATATTATGTAAAATAAAAGGGGTTCAATGAAGAAAATCTTTCTTCTAAAAAGGGCTGGTGCAAGACATTGGAATCCTTGCTATAAGCCAAGAGGCAGAGGCACTTGTGCCCATGGCCAACTTGCAAAAAAAAAAAAAAAGTATGGCCACCTTTTTGAAAGTTCGTCGCACTAGGGTCCGGTGCCCTTATGAAGGTCAACTTATACTGTGAAGAATGCTATCTTCACCAAGATTCTGAGATGTCCAGGTGAAGATACTTATCTTAATAGTTGTCAACTTCCATCATTACGAAATCATTGGGAAGTCGAGACATAAGAATTCACCTCTTCTACGCTACGGAGTAAAGAACCAAATGCAGAAAACATGAAACTGTAATGAGTTAATGAGGATGATAAGTTTTAATATAGTTGCCATTATTTTATTTCTTTACGTGATTAAATTTCTTAATTTGGGAAATTTGTTTTCTGGTGCATGAATCTTGCAATTATGATTCATTGTTTCAACTACACTTTAAATTATCAATATCAGGTAAGAAGACAGGCCTATGACAACAGGCACTCCAGAAAATTTCCCACATTTCTGTAGCCCAGGGATGGGCAAACTACGGCCCGCGGGCCAAATCCGGCCCATCGGAAGACTGTATCAAGTGTTAAACAGGGAAGTACTTTGGTAGTTATGCTGTAGATTGGCGCCAAGAATCGTTATCTGTTTTTCAGGGAGAAGACGTATGCCAATCCAATATAAGGGAATCAGACCTCACATTTGGCAGACTGAGCATTTTAAGCTCCAGCCAGCGGTCTTTCCTTTTGTCGCGAGTTCTAGTATTATTGATTGCGTACGGAAAGATTGCGGACATATAGCACCATTGTGAACAGTGGTGAAATTGTTAAAAGTATAGCATAACTAGTGCTTGTTTGGGTTATTCGTAAAATATTTCAACCCCAAAATGTCTGCTAAAAAACGTAAAGTTGATTCAGAATGCCGTGCTTTTAATGATGAATGGACCTAGAAATATTTTTTACAGTTGTAAAAGATAAACCAGTGTGTCTCATCTGCAATGAAGCTGTAGCAGTCTTCAAAGAATATAACATCATTATCGAAAGTGAGTTTCCCGAATTTAATATCTCACGCCCAGAAAATCAGTGCTATGTTTGCTTCATCTTAGATATGTGAACAAGTGTTTTCAACAATGAACCTTAGAAAGAATTATTTAAAAGTAGAGTAACAGATGAGCAGTTAGCCTCGTTCCTTAGAATCAGTACATCTCGCTTCGAACCTCAATATAAGAAACTTTTAAAAATGAAAGTGCAATTTCATTTTTCTCATTAACATATTTAAATTGCAATACTTGTATATGTTTTTAAAATTTTAGAAAAATTTACCTTGGCCCGCCGAACATTTTTTTTGCGATTTTTGGCCCGCGAACGAAAACATTTGCCCATCCCTGCTGTAGCCCCATCCTCCATACTTGCGATCTCAGAGCTTTGCTACATGTATTAGCTCTAGAACTGCTGCAGTTGTCTAAATATTTAAAGTTCGATCCAAGGAACCATAACCGATTCAATGAGCCTTGCCTTAATAGAGCATGTACTTCAAAATGCATGGCTTAATTTCTGAGACCAGCATATGACTGCTGGCACGGTCAATGCTTTTTTACATCCACGAAATGCTCGAGCATGCAACTTAATCTGCAAGTGATAACATACACCTTGGAATAATGGGCTGGGAGTTGCTGTGTTTATTTCAAATGTACGGAATCTTAGTTCATACTTTTGGTGGCAGTTCAAAACTCACAACATCATCCATGGTATCAGCTCTAGGAGGTCAGCCTTCATGGGCATTAAGAGAATTTACTGCACAAGACACAGATGCAAAAAAAAATCAGTGTTTCAATCCTTATTACGTTTCTGCAAGGCACAACAATGGCATGCAGCAGAGCTGCTCACGAATATGTTGAAGTCTAATTTAACCTGACCTTGAGATGAGCAGGAGGAACAAGGGAACACTGTATGCATGGTTCATATATGGTTTGCAGGAGGGTAAATAACACTCTCCTCCATAACGAGAGAACTCTGCAACAATGTCGTATGCCTGAAGGATTTGTGCTCCATTAACAGGAAAGAACAAAAACAATTAATAGCAATGTAAATATGTAAAAAAAATTATAAAACAAAGTTTCAATTTTACCTGGCCATTCACGTCCCACTATGGGCTCGCAGGGGATCCATGCTCTCTCGCACAGAGGTGCCAGCGCCTCGCGTCGCAGAGAGCACATTTGTTTGGGGGCCCTGAATAACAGAATATTATGTTATTATTTGTTTAAACAGAAGAATTTGCAAAGAATACTGTTCAGCAATTATAAAAACTACAATATGAATTATAACAACATTATTACATACTATTTTCTTACATATATATTCAAGGATCAAGAGAATAGTTAGCATCAATAATTTGAAAACTTTAGAAATTAGAGATGAATTTATTGGCCCAAGTGGGTCAACAGTCTTGAAACGTAATTTTGCATTGTTTCATTTTAACGTTAAGTCTAAATATAAGATATTTATACTTTAATCAATATGCTACTGATGAACAAACTTAAGATATTTAAAAGCAATGGATGCAGTTCTTAAAAAAAATTCAAAATATAGCTAATTTAAAGCATTTCATTCACATGGAATTATTTATAACAAATATTTTTTTATTTTTCAGATATAACCAATGTTCCCTTGTTGGTCTAAATGTACATCTAGCTACTAGCACAGGCTATTCATCTAACAATGCTACCAATGCCAAAGATTAGGTGACAATCAAGATTCATGTTACAATCCCAAACGCTCCCTAAAATATGGAGAAAATCGTTTCACTCGCAAATGTACCATAACTAAAGGAGACAGCCCTCAGCAAGCTTAAGTATATGTAGGAATTTATTTATTCAGGACTCAGGTGCATGTGCCTTAAGCATGTGCAAGAATTAGATTAAGTATATTAAATAACTAAGTTAGTACACTTCAGGCTTAACTGTCTCAGTGCACGATAGAGCAAGGCAAAATTTAACATTTCGTCACCATGCTACCTGGCCAAATCATGTATAGCGCACGCTGTTAAGCTAGGCTAAAATCAAACTTTACTACTTCCAAAGAATTTCAATTAATATAGCAGATTCCACTGTTGCTTAACTTTGTGATTTAATCCAGTTTATTATTTTTTGTAGGTTGTAATAATTACAGCAATTTTATAAAAACTAAAATTTGGATTACATTGAAAGGAGTTTCTAACTCTGCAGCTGCAACAGGATCTACAGAGTGAAAGCATGTTTTGATGCCCTTTAAACAGAAAGTGGAATTCCTGCAAAAAATGGATATAGGTATATCCATCGCAAAATTATGCGAGGAGTATGGTATTGAAAAATCAACTGTATATGACATAACAGAAACAGGAACTTTATGAATTTTTGTGCATTCCGACAGCCTGGTCACACTGAATAACAGAAAAATTATTCACTAAGCTAAAAGTGACGGTCATGACAAAGTGATGATTGAATGGGTCAGAAAGCATCATAGCAAGGGCGTGCCCTTGACGGGTGCAATGCTAATGGCTCGAGCCAAAATATTTCGTGAAGAAATGAACTTTAAAACTGAGTGCACATATTCAACAGGTTAGTTAGGCAAATTTAAAAATCGCCATGGTGTAAGGCAATTAAAAATTTCAAGGGAAAACTATTTGCAGATGAATTCATTACTAGTGAAAAATTATTTACGATGCTGATAAACCTGGTCTTTCCTGACAATATGTACCTAAAATCCCTTGGCAATCTCTACAAAAAAGGCTCCTGGTGTCAAAGGTTAAAAGTGAGGCTAACAATTTTAGCATCCGCAAATGCTGCAGGAATGATGCACAAGTGCTAACTTTTCCTAATCGGAAAACATACACGACCTCTAGCATTTAAAGGAGTAACGATTTTCCCCATTATATACTGTACAAGTTATATATCATGCAAATAAAAAAGAATGGATGACACAAGCGTTAATGAATGAACGGTTTGAAAATCATTTCATACTCAAGGCTCGGCAGCATTTTAATTTAGTTGGTTTACCTTATGACTCGAAAATAGTCCTGATTGTACACAACTCTCAGCTCATTCTCCACTTAAAGTTTTAGTCAAAGCTAATGATTCTTTCCTCCAAATTGTACAACCATCATTCACTTTATATATACTGGAATAGTGTGCAATAGTGAAATGCAAATATAAAGTAGCATTTTTAAAATCCAAGTTAATTTCTTGAACAATGGCAAGACTATTCAAGAATTTTTGGAATATTTTAGCATAAAATCTCCTGGGAGAAGCACTGCAAGATCATGGAAGAATGTGTCTCGATACTTTAAAAAATGGCATAATTTATGGCCAGCTACCATATTTCATGGTGAGGATGATGAAGATGATAGCCGTGAATTTGAAGGTTTTTGCATATTGCAAAACAAAGGTGAAATTTTCCAGTTAATGGAGAAAAGAAATGTGAATAAATGTAAAGAAATGTGGAGAAGCAGTGATAATGAAGATAACATAAGTTTTTCATTGCGATGACAATGCTCCAATCATTAATCAATTAATGGATGGTGAAATCTGTAGTTTTTTGGTTTTAGATCCAGAAAATACCACCACCGATAGTGAAGAAAGTGACAGAGAGGTTATTGAAAAAATTCCGATTGACAAATTAGTCAGAATTCTAGACACATCAATTACAGGACTTAAATAGCAGAACTTTGTAACTGAACAAGAAATTATGTCTGTCTGTAGAATTAAAGAGAAAGTATTAGCACACTGAAAGAAATGTTTAATAAAATAAACAAATATTAAGCATTTTTTTTATAAATTTTGATACCCTTTAGATCATAAATGCTCTTTATTTTTAATAAAATATAAAGGGTTACTACATTTACATTTAAACTCATGATAAATTTACTACATTTAAACTCATGATCATTAGATCATTCAGAAAAATCCCACATCCAGAATCGCCGATGTCCCGGCGAGTCTGAATCTCAGACTTTGTACTGTATACATTGTAGAAATACAATTTATTGAAGTAGAAATCTCTATTCTTCATTTTAAGACCCTTTCCTATTTAATATTTTAGGAATATGGGCAGACACAAGACTTTACAAAAATGATTCCAAATAGCTCCAACAGACATATTCAGAGAAGAAATCAAGCTAGCAACAGTATGGATTTTTAAAGTCTGCACAGATCCTCTTATGATGAATTTTCTGCAAGAAATTCCTGCATTACTTTAAATATTTCAGAGCTAGATTCTGAAGAAAAAATTAAACCATTCTAAATCTTTTGAATCCAGATTTAGGGACTATGGTTGTAATGTTTTAAACATTTCCACAACTGGCAGCGGTAATTCCATAACTGGAGGTAATTCAGATTTAGTTTAGTGTCGATTCTGTTACTGAAAGCATTTCAGAAATTAACTCTGATGATGATGAAATATTCGATATACCAAATTCAATTATTCAGTCCCAAGCTAATACAGATCAGACGATTATTTCAAATGAGAAAAAATTTAATACAAATTTAAGTTATGAAATATCTTCTTAGGCTTCCACATAATGCTTTTATCAGCATTGCTTGAAATTTTGCATCAAAATATTGATAATAGTAACCTACCAAAAGATCCTCATACTTTGCTAAGCACTCCAAGAACTACATCGATAATTAATTTTACTCTAGGCAAATAATGTGATCTTGGTTTATCGAGAACTATTAACAATATGCTGCAAGATTTATTTAAATAAGGTTTAGAATTAATATGAAAATTGATTTGTTAATAAATATGGATGGTTTGCGTCTTTCTAAATGTTCTAAAAGTTGTGTTTGGTCTATATTGTGTTCTGGCACAATTTAAAATGTTTATATACTTGGAACGTATCCTGGTTTTGGTAGACTGCGAAACTCCAATGAATTTCTAAGGCATTTTGTTAATGAAACAAAGTCATTAGTTACTGCAGAACTTCTCTTTGGAGAACAAATAATTGAGATGAATTCCAAGCTTTAGTATGCAATGCTCCAACAAAATATTGTCCTGCAAAGTGAAAGGACACACAGGTTTTCAGCTGCACAAAATGTGCCATAGAAGGAAAATGCATAGAAAGAATTTGCTTTTCTGGTGATGCTAATCTCTCGAGATTAGATGAGGATTAAAGAAATTTAGCTTATGATGATTATCATATCGGTGAAACAATTTTAACAGAATTACCCAATACTGACTTAGTGACAGACTATATGCATCTCATTTGCTTAGGTATCATGAAAAAATTGTTGAATTTATGGTTAAGCTGTCCACTGACAATTAAGACTGGGGGTAAATAAAATCAAATTAATTTCTGATAAATTACTTTAAAAAAAACACAACCCCGGAGGATTTCGCTAGAATCGAGACAGTCTTATTAACATACTCTTGTGGAAAGCAACATAATTTTGACAGTTTTTATTATTTATTGTCCCTGTTGTATTAGCTTCAGTTTTAAGAGAAGATATCTATCTTGATTTCTTGATTCTTCATGTAGCCACTATAATATTGATAAAAAAGTTCACCAGTTAAACATATAAAATATGCGAATGAATTACTAAAGTACTTTGTTAAAATGTTTGCATTTATTTATGGATAGAAAATGTGCCACATAATGTTCACAATTTATTGCATATAGTTGAAGAATGTAAGAAAGTATAAACCACCAGATTCTTTCAGTGCATTCAGATTCCAGAACTTCATGCAATACATTAAGAAACAAACAAGGAAACCAGATAAACCTCTTGAACAGTTATATGGATGATATGTAGAAAGAGAATGCATTTTACAAACTGTCCCATCAAATAAAGAATTTAGTGAAGTGATTACTTGTTACAATGAATATCATGAAGGGCATCCTGAATTCTGCCTTCACCCTCCATGCATGAAGGTTGCTCTATTTCCTTGTTCTCTATGCAAGCATTTCCTTGTTCTCTATGCTTGTTCTCTATTCCCTTTGCTATCTGGGTGGACAAACTGACTACCTCACACTGGAATACACCTACGGATATCGACCCTGCTAATACGATGGACACATTTACCGTACGGGAAAATTAAAATTCGGACTTAGAAGTTGAGGTAAATTATGAGAAGATCCGTACTGGATCTGAATACCCAAATCATCTACTTAGAGGCTAAGATAGAGAATAATCGTCTCGAGCAACAAATGGTCACTACAAGCTGCATCCGACACAAATCAGCATACACCTTTTACGGTGAAAGCAATTTGAGGTATGTTTAAAAGAACTGGACCACCTTAAGGGTTGTGCATTTTTTATATCTCAGTGCTAAAAAAACCCTAGATAGCCTTGCTAATACTTTTAATGCTAATCTGAAATGTAAAAAGAAAACAACATGAAATCTCGGATAATTCAGATGATAATTCTAACCATGAGGATGGTTTTACTAACCCTACTAGATTTGCAAAACAGATTAAAAAAAATTTAAGTCTTACAGATGCATCAAATTTCATTGCCACAAAAAATAAATTCAGTCCTTTGAACCCTAAAAACAATACCAAAAATACCCAGACTGTGGTTAATACTGTAAATAATCCAAGCACTTAAATCAAAATTTACTCACACCACCACAACCAAAAGCTGTTCCTCTAGTCATGGTAAAGCCACTAGGGAACATTAATGCATATCTAAAACAACTCCAATCAAAAGCAAAATTTTTGGCAAAATAAATGGAGAATTTTTCAGGACTGAGTGTTCGGTGCATATTCTTGGAAAACATCTTCGTGAACTCCTTAAATCCTGATCTGGAACAGGGAACTGAATGCAGCTATGTTCTGTGGTAGAATATTGTGATTAAGTGGTAGAAGAACTGCACTTTAAAGGGATTTAAAATCCTCTTTTATTAAATCACAATTATTTACAACCACTTCCCAACTCGGGAGGGATACAGGAAGTAGAGACAACACTTGGGTCTAAAATGAACAATCAAATAAATTTAAATTAAAGCTAAATAGAAATTAAATCGTCGTTGCTCACAGAGCTATGAACGCGACGTTGGCCTCTAAACTGAATGGTGCATAGCAAGATTTAACTAATACTGACGCACTCGGAATTACTTCAATAAGTAATCCCGTAAAAGCGCTACGGCTTAGAATTTAAATGCTAGCTAGTCAGGCGAACGTTGAATAGAGTGACCGTGGTCTGAGACTAAAAGCTTTCTCACACTGAAAGGTTTCTACCTTTCGTTTAAATAGTCATTGGCTCCACTTCAAATTAGCATAAAGCTGAAACGCGTGCTTATTCTAACGGGAAGTTGAAATGAGAAGAGATAGAAAAAGTAAACTTAAAACTTTGTTAGTTTAACTAAAACCTTACAGATTTTTCAAAATTTTACCCAGTACACCCGACAATCAGAGAATTTTAACACCATTTCTTAGGAACAATAATGTAGAACATTAACATCATTAATGCAGAACACCAATGGCCAGTAAAAGGAGTTATCAGAGGATTGCCTATAGATATGGATACAGAGGAAATTAGAGATATTTTAATGGAACACGGTTGCCAAAATTTTAATGGAACACGGTTAAAGTTTTTCAGATGACTTGTAACCGAACCAGGCAACCAATGCAGTTATTCCAAACTCAAATTTTCCCCACACCTAATCAGTACTGGGTTTACGTATAAGCTGAACAAGCTATAGCTTAAAGGGCACCTCTTTGCTGCCCCCCCTCGAAAAATTGTAACGTATCTCATATAAAAAAATTAATTCATATCCATCATAAAGGGCTCCATATCTCAGCTTAGGATCTGATCAAATCTAAATCTGGTCCTGCACTTAATATTGAACAAATATATGATATCACCCACATGTCACTATTCAAAGTACAAATGGGAAAATATGTTAATAAAAGTCTTATTCCACAATGCCACATCTGCCAGGAATCTCATCACTCATCAGAAAACTCTTTCCTCAGCCCTCATTGCGTGAAATGCACTGTGGATAATAATACTATCTCATCCCAGGATTCATAGAAAACCCTGTCTGTGCCAACTGCCAAAATTCTCATCTAGGGTCGTGTCGAGGTTGTATAAAATTTCCAAAACCAAGAAGCAATAATCCACAAGGCCCTAAAAGACTATATTCTGAAATATTAACCAATAAACTCAAACTCCCCAACTAATCTCACACACCAAACCTGCAACCAATCAACGCAATCACAAATTCCAAAACAGCCAATAACACTCCAGTACAAACACAGCATACAAAAGAAACTCAGTATACAACATTATTAAATACTCCACAACCGACTAACAGTTTAAATTCTACTGGTTTAATGGAATTATTTAAAATTATTAAAGAACTAGAAGCCATATTTGGATTTAAAAATTTCTCTAAATTAACAGCATTACTTAATAAAAACTTAAACCAACTAAGAAAAGCACAGACAATCATGGAAAAGGTATTGTTTTGGATTCTGTATTTATTTAGCTACACTCACGTCCATAAATTAAGGATAATGCAAAATCAGGCAAAGGAAGAGTTAGAAGCAAAACAAATTTGACTTATTTGTAAAGCTTATTTATTAAACAAAAGGTAAAGAGCAAAAAGAGATGCTATATGCTTGATATTATTAAAAAACTTAGTGATTTTTTCTCCCTGGAGCAAATTACAAAAAAAACCAGTTTACAAAAAACCAATATTACATGGTTGGTACAATTATTAATACACTGTATGTCTCCCAGACAATACAATACAGTCCGTACAACGCCTAGGCATGGTGAGTATAAAATTATCGATCTGATCTTAGAGGATCAAAAAGCAATGCTCTCCGAAGTTCCGGTAGACATGTAGGAGGAGGTTGACAGGCTGCAACTCGTCAGCCAAGCATATCCCACACATGCTCTACTGGATTCAAGTCCGGTGAGAATGCTGGCCAGTCTATACGGGTGATATCCTCCGATTGAAGGCATTTGCTTACGATGTCTGCACGGTGAGGACGGGCGCTGTCATCCATAAACACACATGTGTTTCAGATGAGCCAATCGATGATGAAATCACTGGCCTCTGTTTTTGAACTCGCCACACCAAGAAAATGATTCTGACACCGGACATAGATAGTGAATTTGATAGAAGTTAGAAAATATCTTTCAATGAGGATTTGGAACATGGTGAAAAATACCTAAAATAATTAGAACAACAAAGCTGTGTCACAGAGCGAGAGATTATGACCCTATAGAATTTACAAAAAAGAAAAACTTACTCTGGAGCACCCTGAAGTTTTAAAATAAACCTCTATTAGAAAAATGTTTGAAACAGGTACAAAAAAAATAAAACATTTTATGCTTCATTAATACCCCTTACTTTTACATGGCTTTATTGCATAAGGTCATTTAGGCGCATCTCGACACTTGGGAGGTCTCGGCACTTTTAAGAGAGTCGTTTAGTAGAGTGGTCTGCACTCTGGTGTCACATATGGAAATCACTGTATTGGAATAATTTAAGAGCATAGTGTGTCATTGTGAATCGAAAGTGTTGTAAAGTTAGAGATTGATCAAGAAAATAAATATTAATAATCTGTCGGGTACGTTTTTCATAGTTTACAATGCATAAAGTATAAGATTGGCTTTGATAACGATGATAAATGTGGACAATGGCTTCAATTTTTGGTGATTTCCAAATGACTGGCTAGTGAGATCAGGCATTCAGGAACATGGATGTATATGCAAAAAATTTTTATAGTCAGTCAGAGGAAGGTGCTGCCATCTTTCATACAAATGCATTACTCGGAGAGATTTCGACAGTAGGTTATGGGGAAATCTCGACAGTCGAGTTCTCCCTTATCGGCATGTTGAGTTCTCCCTGATTTGTATATTGTAAGTCAAGTCTGTTGATATTTCTTTACTCAATAGTTAGTGAGTGAGTTAATATTAATTTTGTTTTCGTTTTTATGATATTTTAGGGTTAAAAAACGGCTCACATTAATGAATATAAGGGAGTACTTGGCAAATTGAAGCTGGAAGATATGGCAGCTGCCATACGAGCGGTGAAAGAGAACAAAATGCGGCTTGCAACTGCGGCCAAAAGATTCGATGTCCTGAAAAACACATTAAGGGCCAGGGTACTAACAGATGCAGTATCAAACAGGCAAATTGGAAAGGGAGCAACACTAGATACTGCTATGGAAAAGAAAGAGGTTGAACATATAATATTGATGGATTTTCAAGGGGTTTGACATGATCGTAAATGATATTAGGGAGCTAGTATTTAAATTTGTGGAGAAAAATAATCTAATGCACCGGTTTAACAAAGACCAAGGTAGGATATAACTGGGTATATTCTTTCTTAGAAAGACACCCTAATTTGTCAATAAGAAAAGCACAAGGCTTGTCCTATGCACGTTCCAGAGGTCTCAATAGAGACGAAGTGCAAAAATTTTTTGACAATATATGGAAAATGTATGATGCGTTGAACCTGTGGGAAGAATCGGCAAGAATTTTGAATGCCGATGAAACTGGACTGCAGCTAATTTTCAAACCTGGCAAAGTGATTTCTTGCAAAGGCAAAAAAGATGTGAACCACACCATGACAGGAGAAAAGGGGTCTACGGTTACTGCCATGGTTTGTAGCAGCACAACAGGAAGTGCCATCCCCTCACCTTTATCGTAATGAAGGATGTTACGCAAAAATTGTATTATGCGAAAGGTTTAACAAATGGGTCAACGTTAGGGATGTCAGACTCTGGACACATGACAAGCAAAGTCTTCAACAAATTTCTTAAAGATCTGAACAAACACAAACCACAAGGAAAAATTTTACTCATTATAGATGGACACACCTCTCACTGCAAAGATCTGGATGCACTGGACAAAGCATCGATGTTCGGAACTGAGATGCTATGCCACCCTCCACATAGCACTCACAAATGCCAACCCCTTGATGTTTCATATTTCAAGAGCCTGAAACATTTTTATAATGAGGCGTGCAGGAACTTTGTTCACCACCATTCAGGAAAAGGAGCACCAAAGAAGACTTCGCAGAAATATTTAAGCAAGCTTGGGATAAGTCTGCTACATCAGGCAATTTTGCCAATGGCTTTCGAAAATGTGGAATATACCCATACAATCCCGATATTTTGGAAGACAATGTGTTTGAATATGAACTCATGTCTACTACAAAACTACAAATGGCACCATACCAGTTACTGTAGAGGAAGACTGTAACCTCCAGAAGTCATCATCACCATCTACTACATCAGCTTCTACATCATTTTCGGAATTATCCCCTGTACCAGTAGTACAGAACCACTCTGTACGGAATAGGAGAAAAAAACAAGAATCAGCCATTATAACATTTGCAGAACACAGGAGTCAACTGCCAGTAAAATACCAACACAGGACCTAGACGTCAGGGAGGAATTCAACTCAGTACCTCGAGGGATCTCGAAGACAGTGAAAATTACTGTGGCGAGTGCAGTGGGTACTATTTTGATGATACTGCAGGATAGAAGTGGATGAAACGTGGTTCCATGAGGCGTGTGTAGAAAATGGGAATCAACCCCAGTTTACATGCAACAAATGTACATAGTTAAAAGGGAGGATATATATTGTTGCATTGTTAATATGTGTTTAGTCCATCAATCTTTCTTTTCCCTAGTGCGTTGTCCTTAATTCTTAAAAAAAAAAGCCGTTGTTCTGAATTGTGCCTGCCGCCCTGTAGATACCCGTCAAGATCTCCCGCAGTTAAGGGAGAAGTGTACATCTGTCTTTTATGTTTTTTATTGCATTTATATGACCTATGATGCTTTTCAGATAGGCCAAATTTTCATAATGTGTTACTAAGGCAGGAATAATTATTTTCTGTAAAAATAAATGGTAAGATCCTTAAATGTTAACCAGTTATGCATAATTTTCCCTCAAGGAGTCAAGATGTTCCTGAAAGACCTTATGTCCTTAATGCTATAAAAAATTCCTGTAATCACTAATATAAATGAATAATATATGTATAATAATTTAATGTATATAATAAATTAATGCAATAATATATATCATTGTATATAATAATTTAATTAAATGTATCTGATATGCCTTATTTATTTTGCACTTTTAGTCTGAATATTATGATTTAGCTTTTCTGTCCTAAAATCCGCAAAATCCTAAAATCTGCACAACCTCTAGTCCCAGGCATTGCGGATTTCTGGACTTCTGCTGTATATCTAACTGTATGGCTTAGCACCAATAATTGGGAATACTTACATTTATTTTTCTATCTATTTATTTTTATACTTTTATCAATACATTATTAGTACAAATTTGTAGTTTGGTTTTTATAACATTCTTTAATTACAAGTCTAGTTGTTTAAAAATAGCCTTGCATGTAATAAAAAATTCAAAAATTAGCAATCATGTTAGAAAATAACATATTTACTTGAACATTTAGCTTTTATTTTTATACAAATTTGATGCTCTCGAAATCTGTTTAGTTACCTTAATTTTGCAGTGGAAAAATAATAAAACAATATAATTGTGCATTTCGAAAATACATAAATAAAAATCCTGGTTGATTTATTTACTGAATAAATTGTTGTAAAATATCTGAAATTCTCGGAATTTTATAAAATAATGCAGCTACGACTGTTAACTTAATTTTACATTAATAATTTTGATAATTTTTACACCCACAAATAAATATTGCCAGAATGTTTAGATGCCTGATCTAAAATTAAAACAGTTATTTAATTCATACATTTTGCTTTATCTTAATTTATTGTTTATGACTAAAAGCAGAAATTTAAAGTTCAGTGAAAATCTTGAATGTTTTTGTTAATTACTAAAATGACATAGAAAAGTTAAGTTGGCTATGGAGTTTTCAGACTGTTGAATCTGGTGCTGAAACAGAGAAAAGAAAATGCCGGAGACTTCAATTAAAGAAAACAATTAAATGCCTGAAGTTATGACAGATTATTTTACGTAAGTGTGAGCACAGATGTAAATTAATTTATAGTTATTAGACAGAATATCTACTGAGAAATGGCAACAGCCAATTTCTGGATATCGTTCTATTATACATTTATTATTCAGATAAAGTACGATTGAAATGGATATTGGTACAATGAAGAATGTCTGTTATGATATGTACGTTTAAGAATACGTTACACGTACGTTATTAAGATAAGAGTATGATTTATCTTTAAATAAATGTTTATTTGTCTCTTTTAAAATCGTCTTGTGAGTGATTAATTTAACTACTAAAGGAAGCTAACAGAAATCAGAAGTGGGATAATTCTAAAACCTAAGCCTAATACTACAAGGATTTGCTATCCGTAAATAAGTTAAAACGAATTTGAATTTCAAGATGGAGTTTTAAGATTACTTGCTGATGAAGAAGCAGAAGTTTATAAGGAACCGGAAAAATTACAAAAGCTAGAGAGCAAGGAAAAATGAAAACTTATTATGACAAGAAGAAATTGGGATCTCTATCGTTTGAACAAGGAAAAATAGTAGTAGTTAAAAGGAATTCAAAATCTACAGGGGAGTCAACCAAAACTCAACCTAAGTATCGTGGTCCAAGGGTTGTGACAGAAGTACTTCCAGGCGACACTTATAGGATATCACAACTAGAAAAAGCCTGCGATGGTCGCCTTTATGCATCAACTGCTCATGTAAGTCAATTAAAATCTTGGAAAAATGCAGAAGCAAATGATGATGATGACAATGACGACGATGACGATAATGACGAGGACGATGACGAACTTAAAAGGCCCAAGCGAACAGTGCGTAAACCATTGCTCTATAGAGACTTTGTGTAGAACTTACAGATTTTTTTTCAAAATTATATTTCATTTTTTATTTTTCTCCTACTTATTATTAATATATTTTGTTGTTGTTTATTTGCTGTTTTAATGTATGTTAAGATTTGGTTCAATTGAGGACAATTGAAAAGTCAGGATGGTCGAATGTAAGCACAGTTGTAAATTAATTATAGTTATTAGACAGAATATCGACTGAGAAATGGCAACAGCCAATTTCTGGATGATATTCAGTTTTATATTTATTATTCAGATGAAGTACGATTGAAATGTATATTGGTACGATGAATTAAGAATGTCTGTTATAATATGTACGTTTAAGAATATGTTACATGTAGGTTATTAAGTTAAGAATACGATTTATCTTTAAATAAATGTTTGTTTGTCTCTTAAAATTGTCTAGTGAGTGATTAATTTAACTACTAAAGGAAATTAACAGAAGTCAACATTTATAAATATATTTTTCTGTACCTCATCATTTACAAAATGTCTGGATAATTTGTCTGGATTCAATTAATTTCATAATATGAAATCTGTTAAATCAAGCCATACCCAGGACTTCTTGCTCTCAATCTTTGGAGTGAGATCTTAATTGTTCGAAGAATTAGATAAAATACGACCAGTATTTTGGTGAATAATCATGCTAAAAGAAACTTTTTTTCATTAGTATAAATGCTAGTAATACTAGCTACTAAATGCATATGTGACTATCCCAAAAGCATGCAAGCATGTTAGCATCTGGGAACCTATCCCATGCTAAAATGCATGAAGGAAGAGCAATAAGACTTTAAATGAATTACAAGATAAAATAAAGAAGCAGTTTCATCTGATCACAAAGGTTTAAAATGTTATTTAAAATGCTTGCTTTTCTTTTATTCTCAAATGACCCAACTGCCATACCTAAGTGCTCGGATTCAAATCCCAAAGAAGGCTCGGGTGCTCGTAAATATATAGTGTCTGTGCAGCACGGGAGCACTTAAAATATGCTGCAAGCTGAAAAATTCTCTCGAGAAGCTGATGATAGGGAAA
>KK114940.1:0-39216 GCA_000611955.2 Stegodyphus mimosarum
ATGTCAAGTTCTAACTAATGTTAGTCGATCGTAGGTGGGAGATTTGAACACCCCCGAACACAGTAAATCCGCAATGGAGGTTTGCTTTTCATCCAACACCGGTGAGAGAGCATTGGGGGAAGAATTTAATTGTGCTTGAATGATAATGTGTGTGTGCGAATTTACACGGGTCAGAATAAAGAATGTTACCTAGAAATTACTGTTATTATGTTGTACTAAAATTCCTTTCCTTCCAGATTTTGCTGGAAGGAGTAAGACTTGGATGAAAAAAAATTTTTTTTGAAGAATGATGTACAAAGCAAGTTTCGTCTGTAAATATTTTTCACAAACAGATATTGCCTTGTAAAGGTTGGCCTTAGAAGAGTTAAATTTTGACTATTTGTTTAGAATTGCAAGTTTCAACATGGTCCGTTTGGACCACAGTAGTTTAACGTTTGCAATACTGGCGGGAAGTATGTGAGATTTTAGTTAAATTAACAAAGTTTTGATTTTAATTTGAATCTTTCTATCTCTTCTCATTTCCAACTTCCCGTCAGAAGAAGCGCGCGTTTTCAGCTTATGCTAATTTGAAGTAGAGCCAAGTTATATTTAAACCAGAGGTAGAAACCTCTCAGTGTGAGAGAGCTTTTAGTCTCAGATCACGGTCATTCTACTTGACGTTCGCCTGACCAGCTAAATTCTAAGTCATAGTGCTTGCTACGTGATTGCTTATTGAAATAAATCCAAGTGCGCTACTATTAGTAAATCTTGCTACGCACCATTTAGTTAGAGGCCAACTCCGCGTAGAGCTCTGTGAGCAAAGATTAATTAAATTTTTATTTAGCTTTAGTTTAAATTTATCTGATTGCTCATTTAGACCCAAGTGTGGTCTTAACTTTCTGTATCCCTCCCGAGTTGGGAAGTGATTTGTAAATAATATTGATTTAATAAAAGAGGATTTTAAATGCCTTTCAAGTGCAGTTATTCTACAACTTAAGCACAGTATCTACAACCAGAACATAGCTGCATTCAGCTCCCTGTTCCAAATAAGGACTTAAGGACTTTAAGGAGTTTCACAAAGATGTTTATCAAGACTATGCACAGAACACTCAGTCATGACAAATTAAGCTACACTATTTTGCTTATATATTTCGCTGTACTGTTTACCAGTGTTAAATTTTTACACTAATTTAGTAATATTGTATTTTGTTACACTATTATCAGTTAAATTGGTTAATATGCCTACGAAAAGGAAGAGTTTAACACCAGCGGCAACTAGAATGCCTGTAATTAACCGTGTAACTGGGGGTCGGAATCCTCAGCCTACTGCAAGTAGGATCTCAGTTTTTGGAGCTGACCCCTTGGTGTCAATTCCCACTTTTACTGGGGCAGAAGGTACTACACAGCTTAATGATTTTATGGACAGAGTCAATTTAGTTGCAGCACATGTAGGCTGGGCTGACTTTGATAAGTTGACTGCTATTCGTGTGAAATTAGATGGAGAAGTTGCTGCGTTTATTCGCAATAACCCTCGTCTCAAGAATGAGACTAATTTGGAAATTGTGGTGGATGCTTTAAAGGACAGATTTGCTACTGTCCAAAATTTACATGCTAACATTAGAACATTAATTCAAGCTTTTCAGAAGCCTAGAGAAAGAGTTAGGCAGTTTGCGGCTAGAATAGAGGCCCTCTCTTGTAAAACAGTACCTGTCGAGAAAGTGGAAGATCCCACTGTGGAGAGTCAGAGACTTGATTTTCTCTTGTCTGTTTTTTTTGAGGGCCTTCATTTACATTTGAGGCGACTACTCTTACCACAAAACCCCAAAACATATGTAGCAGCTAAAAAACATGCTATAGCAGAGGAAGAGGTTTGGTTTAAAACCCATTCAGATGAGCTTAATAATGTTCACTCTGTAGCAGTAAATGCAGTTTCCACTCCAGGTGTTACAGTTAAGGCTGCACAGGCTAATAGTTCTAAAGATGAACTCACAGCAGCAATCAAAGCACAACAGGGAAACATAGTTACTTTAACTAACTTGTTAGGAAACTTGCAAACTCAAGTTCAATCATTTATGTCTAGGTTTACAGCTAAGAGTACACAAGTTGGCCCTCGTTGTTACAGATGTAATAGATTAGGCCACATAGCGAGGAATTGTATGGTGAATATATCTCAGGGTCCTAACAACAATGTTAGAACAAGACAGTATACACAAAGTAATGCTCAACAGCTAGGAAATGCTAGAGTAACTCCTAACGCACACCAGGTTGCAGGACAGGCTAATTCGAGGACCACTACTCAGTTAAATTCTCAGGCTCCTGTTTTTAACCAGAATTTAAACTAGTAAGGGGTAGGGAGAACAACACCTTCAGTTCATCCCATGAAGCCCTTTTAAAGGTACCTTCAGTGTATTCAGTTTCCTTAGGTGAAGCACCTCTTCCTATAGTAAATGGCTCAATTTTGGGTAATAAACTAAAATCTTTATTAGATTCAGAAGCTACTGTAAATTTACTAGGTTATTCAATATTTTGGCAAGAAAGTGAAAATTGAAACTTGTGAAACTTATTTAAAAGGCACTTCAAGCAACAAAGTGTTAGTTAAGGAGAAAGTTTTGTTACCTATAAAATTTCAGGATCAGATTTTTCAAACTGAATTTCTCATTATTGATAATTTATCTGATCATTATGGTGCACTTTTAGGGACACACTTTTTAAGTCTAAACAAACTTTGTATTGATTTCAGTTCATCTAATTTGATAGGTCCACACATATTGGTGCCTTTGCACCTTCACATGTCTGCGCCAAGTGCTGATGTTTCAATTAATTGCATGTCACCTAATAACTCGACTAATGATATCTTTTGCTATTCTGTGAAAAAGCATAAACTTCCTCCTTTCTCTGAAAATATTCTAAAAGTTTCAACTTCCCTTTTACCTTTTTCTCAACCTTCTGTACTTATTGAACCTCTTTCTCACCATCAGCCCGCTAAATTCAGTGTAGCACCTTCAGTCAATAGTAAACAACATACTAATGAATTTTTTATTAAAGGGGCAAATTTCTCTCCTTCTATTGTACACATTAACAAAGGTATGAAATTAGCCACCTTGGCACATGTTAATGTTAAAACACCTGATATTCAGCCAATATTTTCTACGAGTCTTGAGACTGGTGAGCAGTTTGAACCCTGTGGAGGTCAGTTTGACTTACGTCATTTACCTGAACAACAGAAACATGAGATTATGATTCTTTTAGATAAGTACAAAAACATTTTTGCTTCTTCAGTAACTGAACTTACTGGTTGTGAGGCAATATTCCTGTCAGACAGAAATATTACAGAGTTCCTTATCATTTAAGACAAGAATTAGATAAGCAGATTGCTGAGCTGTTAGAGGCAAAAATTATTGAAGAAAGTGATAGTGCATATTTGGCTCCTGTGATTTTGGTTAGAAAGCAAGATGGGAGTTATCGTTTAGTAACAGATTTTAGTAAATTGAATGAGAAAACAGTTGAGGATAGTTTTCCATTACTAACATGATAGAATTGATTGAGGGTTTGGGGAATGCTACTTACTTTTCCACATTAGATTTAACTTCAGGTTTCTTTCAAATGAAAATACACCCTAAGGATACTTATAAAAATGGCTTCACTACTCCTTCTGGTCATTATCATTGGACACGTGTCCCATTTGGAATGAGAAATGTTCCCAGTTCCTTTCAGGGACTGATGTCAATAGTTTTGGCAAATCTTTCGCCTTTACAGATAGGCATTTATATAGCTGACATAGTGATAGCTTCAAATACTTTCGAGGAACATTTAAGCAAATTAAAAATTGTATTTGATAGACTTACTGCACACAACTTAAAACTGAAACCTTCTAAATGCAATTTT
The DNA here is from genome assembly GCA_000611955.2 of Stegodyphus mimosarum. Classification (NCBI taxonomy): domain Eukaryota; kingdom Metazoa; phylum Arthropoda; class Arachnida; order Araneae; family Eresidae; genus Stegodyphus; species Stegodyphus mimosarum. Next base: position 3,865 of record KK114940.1, read on the forward strand.
CTCAGAGACCAAATTACATATCTAGGTTATAAAGTATCTCAAGGTAAAGTGCAGCCTGATGATAAAAACCTTAAGGTTATCAGTAGTTTTCAGGTGCCTAAAAATAGAAAGGAAGTTAGAAGATTTTTAGGTCTTGTAGAATTTTATCGTAGATTTATTCAAAATTTTGCTCACAAAGCCTTACCTTTAACTGAACTGACTAAAGATAAAGTAACTTTTAAATGGACTGATGAGGCTCAACAGGCTTTCTACACTTTAAAAACTTAACTTTTAACTCAGCCTATTTTGGCTTTATCAGATTTTAAAAAACCCTTCGCTTTGTGTACTGACGCTTCAAATTTTGCTCTAGGAGCCATTTTAGGTCAGGAGGATGAAAATAGATTTTTACACCCTATATGTTTTGTTAGTAGAAAACTAAAGGGTCCAGAAATTAATTATAGCACTGTGGAGAAGGAAGCTTTGGCTGTCGTTTGGGCAACTGCTCATTTTAGGCAATATCTCTTAGGCAAAAGTTTTACAGTTTATTGTGATTAGACTTCACTTTCCCATGTATTAAAGTTAAAAGATCCAACATCTGGGATTGCTTGATGGATAATGGGGTTGTCTCAGTATGACTACAAAATTGTTCATAAACCTGGAAAATTAAATTCCACTGCTGATTATTTATCCAGATCTGTAAATGTGGCTGAACAAATACAAACTTCTACTATCCCTGATCTTTTACACCCCATTAAAGAACAACAAGCTCTTGATCTGTACAAATAAAAGAAGATTTAAAAAATAATATAATTCCAAAACCTCCTTCACAAATTTTCTTCATTGAAAATGACACCTTGTATTGTAAATTTAAAAACTCTAAGGCTCGTTGGCAAAAACAAAGTAGAATAGTCTTACCTAAAACATTATTTCCAAAAATTCTGCAACAAAATCATGATTCACCTATAACTGCTCACTCTGGTTTTCATAGAACCGTTCATAGAATTCAGAAAGCATTCTTTTGGAAAAACATGCATAAGCAAATTCTTAATTATGTAAAATCTTGTCATTCTTGTATACAGAAGCGGGGTTTTAAGGCATCACACAAAGCTTTATAAATTAGAGTCCCAATAGCTAATAGAAGTATTGAACGTATAGCCATGGACATTGTGGGCCCTCTGCCCATGACACTTTACTGCCATGACACTGACTTGCCCAGACATAAATACATATCGGTTATCACAGATTATTTCACGAGATGGCCAGAGGCTTATGCTTGACAAAACTGTTCATCTGAAATCATAATTGAAAAACTTCAGTTGTTCATTGCTTCTCATAGGGTACCACAACATATAATCACAGACAGAGGTACTAATTTTATTTCACAAGCTATTAATGAAGTTTATAAGAAATTAGGAATTTGTAAACACACCACTACAAGTTATCATCCACAATCAGATGGGGTCGTAGAAAGATTAAATGCAACACTTATAAACTCATTAAGTCACTTGGTTTCTGAAACTCAAGAAGATTGGGACAGGCATTTACCGTTTGCTTTATTAGCACATAGAACTGGGAAGCATCAGGCATTAGATGAGTGCCCAGCATTTCTTTTGTATGGCCGAGATTTAACGTTACCAGTTGATATGTTGACCGAGTCTAAATTTAAGACTTATGATGATACTAAAACTTTTGCGAAAGATTTACTCGTCAGACTGCAAAAATCATTTCAGGTAGTTAAAATACATTTAACTATTGCAGCTGAGAAACAAGAAACTACTAGAGAGTCAAAAGCTTATTATAAGGACGTACAACTAGGTGATATAGTTTACTTATACACTCCTGTGGTACAGCCAAGAACGGCTAGGAAGCTGTGTAAATTTAACAAGGGTCCTTACCGAGTTGTTGAGATCAAAGGTTAACTTCAGGATAGAGTTAGTGACTAAACCACATACACGACAGGTGGTACATGTGGATCGTTTAACCAAGGTGCCAGCAAGAATTATATTTCCTACTTTAGAGATCTCTGATCAAGATCGTTCTTCTGCTGGTCAACTTAGTGACACTACTACGCAATTGCCTTACAATTTAAGGCCCAGAGATGCTCATGGATTTGTAACTAGTAATTGAACTTTATACTTTTGTACATATTGGTAGGGTAGGAAAATTTCTGCCTTATTTGAAGTTCTAGATTTTGCAAGAGTTCTTATTTAGTCTTGTTTGTTTATTTCTTTTGTTGCGCTGCGTGATTTGTTCAGTTGACTTGGGTTGTTTTGACCTTATCTAGTTCGTGTTCTGTCAGGAATTGCAACACACTTCTCTCTATATCCTGGTTGGTTTTTTTGAGCGCTTAGTGGCTGGTCCACTTCGTTTCTCCTTCAGGTTAAGGTTTCGAAATTGTTTGTTTACCTTATTAAGGGACGCCTTAGTGTCTTTCGGCTTAATAATTTTGAGTAGTTGGTTGCTATTTCTTGTTCACACGTGTATGTTGTGTTTTGGTCGATCACACTTGCCTACTCATTTACTTTCTATCCTTCGTGGGTCTGTTTGTATAACCTAAGTTCAACTGTTAGTTATGTTACCTAACTAACCTTGGTAGTTTTTTCACTTCTGTATTGGGGGTGTTTTCTTTGGTTTAGGAAAACAATTGTATCTCGTTTCCGGGGTAGATTTTTGTCTTTTGTTTTTATTTAGTTTTGCTTCACCTTTTGAGGTGGGTGAAGGTCGTTTGTACTCAGGTGATTGTTCGATTTCTTGGTATTGAAGGCTTGTTTTAAGTAGCACGACTTTGCCCGTGTTAGGGCTCTCTGTTTTTAGTGTGCTTATTTGTAGGTTTTATTGTATTACTCTTGGTTATTGGGTTATATTTTTTTTATTAGAATTGGATGTTGGTTTACATTTCTCAGGCTTAAGCCTAGTTTGGAAGTGTTTTGTTTTGTTGTGAATAGTATTGTGGATTCTGATTCTGAGTTTCCGGTGATAGGGTTAACATTTTGTTTTACTTGAAAGTTAATTGGTAATTTTTTTATTTAGTATTTTTTCATCAGTTTAACAGCTGGCTCTGGTACAAGTAATCAGTAAATTCTGCCATTATCACCATTGCTTAGCGTTTAACTTTATATGTGTTTTGTAAAGTCACGGGGGAGGATTGTTATGTAATACATACTTAGCTACTTCAGTTGTTGAATTAAAATAGCTTAATTGTAATGTTTTATCTTAATTCTGTTATCAGACTTAAAGGTTATTAATTTGTCTTTTTTTGTAGTTGATCTTAAATTTCTTTGCCTTGTTGAAAAGTAATTGTTGTCATTTAATTTTTTGACAGTTTTGGTTAACTCTGAGTTTAAGTTGCTTGAATAATTTTTATTTCATCTTTTTCCTTAAGGTAGTTTGGTTAACTATTTAATTTTTTTTGTTTAGTTAATACTTATTCTTAATTTGTTTGCTTAATGTTTAATTTCTAGTTAAGTTGACCCTTAAGGTCAATTTTTTAAAAACAAAACTTTTAAAGTTTTTGCCTTACACAAGGGTGTTAAGGTTTTAATTAAGTTTTGTTAACGTACCCCCTTTTCTAGTAAGCTGGAATCCATATTTTCTGACTCTGATGGGCGGGTTTGGTGTTGTAGAAAACATAAAACTTTTTCTATGTCAATATTATATTTTAATTGAAGAAATTTTCTTCCGTCTTTTATTAATTTAGTATTTAAAAACAAATCCTTAATTCTTTTCAAAAACAGCTTGTACGTTGCATTTGGAAAATCAAGAATTATGACTTTGTTTTGACGTTCGCTTGTTCTGCCAGACAGTGGTCTAGAAAATATCTTTCGTCAAGTGAGAAATCTGCACCCTGCTGAATCGGCTTGTTTTGTATGCAGCTACGCCACGCCAGGGTTGAGGGGTCGGAGTGATTCGTTTCCTTGCAGGCGTTCACCATGCTAAAATGGGACCCTGGACGAGGCTAGCTCCTGCTGACAGGTTGATGACCCTGGAGGATGGGCGATTATTCGCCAACTTCTGTCTTACCAACTCCCTTGCTTCACCTTCCAGTGTGGATTCATCTCCTAGGGTTGCCACGCACTTGGCTTGTTTTGGACCATCTCGGATCGCCAAACTAGTGATTGGCGAGAAGAAGAATATGCGCGTGCAGCGATCTTCGAAGGAGAGGAGACGTTTGGCCAGAGAAAAAAAAGGAAAATTTTTCTGAAGGTTGTCGACAGACCAGAAAGCAGTCGCACGTCCCGAGTACTAAGTGGCCGATGCTATTCGCACCACCGGTGCGATTAGCCTCTTCAGGCTATTCGCACCAACATTAACCACGCATGCGCATTGGGTTGTCAGTTCCAGATCTGTCAATTGAACTGAATCGAAAAGAACGAATCCTAAGTGCGTGAACTGCCCACATTTCCTTTATTTATATATAAAAAAGGGCAGACTTTTATATTCGCAATGTTTATCGTTTTCCTGGACAGTTGGAATAGTTTAAATGACTGATTTGGGGGGCCAAGATCTTGTATACATTTTTTATACTTCTTATAACACATTTAGATTCGAAGATGTGTTTTACACAATCAAGATTTTACCTTATTCCTCTCTGAAATTTTTCGTCTTTTATAATAGAAATTAGACCGAGTATTCCCGCGTAGAAAATTTAGATGTGAAATAAGTTAAAAGCGATAAAATCAATTATTAAATGAACAATTAATCATATAATACTGGTTATTAACAATTTTGTATGCTTCTTTAATTTTTCTATTCTTTAAATTTTCTATTTTTTACTCGTTATTTTCAATATACAAAAAATATTTTAAAGAATTTTGAACTTTGCTCCTACTAATATTTCAAAGAACTTTGATATATTATACAAACACATTAATAAATTAAATTTAAATAAATAATGGGCTGTAATTGAAAAGGCAAAAATAATTTAATAGAGATTTAGATTGAAAAATTTGCACACACAAATGAATTATCAGATTTTATAAGGTTTTTTTTTCATAAATAACTTTGATTTTGAAATATGGCATTTGAACCTATAAATATGTGTGGACACTGAAAAATTTATGCATATATAAGAACATTATAATTTTCAATAAGTTTTCCTATTGAATAACAAATTTTGACAGTTCTGTGCTATAAGACTAGGGTTTAATTTTGCATAAAAATTCCTCTGTTAAATGAAAGAATTTAAGTCAACAATTTAAGTCAATAATAATTAATTTAAGTCTGCAGCCTTCTTGGCAATACATTAAATATTTTTTAACTAATTATACGTTCTCACTTGCTATTAGAACCATCATTAAATCCTTATTTGATCTTATCTTTTTCTGAACATAATCATGTATATAGATTGACCTCGTCTTTGCAACTGATAATTACTACTTGCAAATTATTCTCTTACATATTCACTATACATATTTTGGTGAATATTTATAGTGACACCATGCGTCCTGTACTTCATTAGCTAATTATTTTATTTTTTATAGATTATACTGCTTCATTTTAAGGTAGAATGCTACCTATTTGATTGCATTACATTATATTTTGGAATCTAGCAGCACTATCTATGTTTATTGCATCGTGTTATAGCATATTGTGATCTAGCATATTTACTGTCACATATTTCTTTATTGCTACATTGTATATATTATTACTACACTGTATTTATATTATTGTTGTATCATAATTCTATTATTGACTAGCTGACCTGTGCGATTGATATAAATAATGTGTAATCATTATGATTTAAATTAGTTATGCATGGTTAAAACAATATGTAATAATTAAATGCCATACATTTGTAAAATCATTCTATGTAGCACATTTGTTGAACATAAACAGTTAATCAGTTTTATGTCAATAGTTTGTGTTATAAATTAGTGCTTAGAAAATTTGACTGTTATTTATTGCTTTAAAAGAAATTTGGATTTTCTTTGAATGTCAACGTTCTCATGAACACACATTATTTTTGCCTCTAGTGTAGAATTGGGTGCCCTTTCGTTTGGCGAAAAATTTTCTTCAGTTTTGGCGATGAAACCCCATTTCTGGTTACCATGAGAGTTTTAACTTGGTTTTAGCTTCTTGATTTTTTTAAGTGAAAATAAATCAATGTGCACATGGACAAAGACGAGGCAATATGCAATGATTAGTTTGTGCAATTCTCTGATGTTTTTTTAAGTGAAAATAGACCGATGTGTACATGGACACGAAGTTTGTGAAATTCTTTGACTTCTTATTTTGGTTATGTGTAGCGGCCATTTTGAAATTGTGCCTTCCTGGCGCCGATCTTGGCGTCAAAAAAGAATCGCCAAAAAGCAAGGGGCACCCAATTGTAAACTTTAACCTTACTTTTAAATAATTAAATTAAAAATATGAAATGGAACTCAGACAATACATTCTACAAATTAAATCATTTTTAATTAAGTAATAAAAAGATTTCAAATAAATATAATTTGTAACAAATGATAGGTATCTACAGTTTGGACAAAACCAATATTTGACTGGTGGATAAATTACAATATTTTGACAAGTCTAGTTATACCAATTAAGACGCAAATCAGACTGAATACAATTATATTCTAAATCTTCTAAACAATCATAGCATTTCCACCCCATGCAAATGATTGCACTTTTTAACTGCTCAATTATCAGGAAAGCATCTGGTTGAAAACACTTTCGAATAGATTCAATGTTTACTATTTTATTTCTCATACGTTGTATAGGTACAATTTGTGGAGTTATAGATACTTCACCCTCTTCGATTAATTTGTCAGGAGCTGCTCATTTGGCAACTCTTGAATCTACAAAATTTAGTTCAATCTCATCTAATAATAAATGAAAATAATTTAGTTCAATCTCAAGTTTTTACTTATCCGTTTTGTTTTTAAATGTATCATCTCGCACACGCACAATTTAAGGTATCTTTTTTATCTGCCGTCGATTCAAACCAATAACAGTTTCACTAACAATAACTAAAATTTAATTAACAAAGAACTATCATATGAGGAAGATAAGCAGAAACTTGTAAGATCATTGAATCAAAAAAGCTGTGCGCATGCAAATCGGCATAACATGCTTGCGCCTGGACTGATTGTGCGCATGCGCTAACGTAGGTGGTGCGAATAGCCTCTAGAAGCTATTCGCACCGTCGGTGCGATTAGCCACTGCGGTACTAAGTCTACGTAACAGCGGTAAGATGGATGAAGAATTTGAGGAGAGAAAACCATCGATGGTCGACAACACAGGAAGGAGGGAGCTCAGATAGAAAAGGGGCGGATGGCTCATGAAAAATTACAACTATTAATTTTTTTTTCCTTCTAGAATATTTATGGCTGACAATTTTTTTGTATTCTACCGCCTCGGTAGAATCTACACTAAAAGTGTCTTCACTCAAAGTCTACTTCAAGACAATGGACGTGTCATGGTGATTTTCATACGGGGTACCCCCTGTGAGTATTTAATGTTTTCTCACTTGTAACGCCGCCACCTCCATCACTTAATGTATATTGTCACCAGTTCTGTTTACCTTTAATAAATGAAATATTTAATTGAACTTAACTTGTATGTTTCACTTATAACCTAGAGCACTGGACCCAATAAATTTAATTAAAACTTGAACGGGTTATTATATTATATTAAATTTAAACACAACGCAATGTTAATACTTTCTGTTGGAGTATTATCTGGTACTATTTACTGTTATTTTGAACACACAGGTTTTACAGTCTAAATGTTGTTTTATCTTGTCTGTCACACAATTTTACCCCCATGCAATATTTGTTATAGTGATGTGATTTAAAGTTGTTATTCATATTCTTGACTTTCATGTGTTATTGAACATTAAAAACATTAAATTAGAGATAAAATACTCCAACAAAATGTAGCAACTAATTTGGGACGGAGGGAGTGTAATTTAATATCTTACTTTAATACCTTTTAAGAAATTTCGTGATCACTTATTAAAAGGCTATTATAATAAAAAAATTGCTGTTTTCAAAAAGGCTTTTAAGGTAATAATATTATTATGATATTGATTGAATATTTCATAAAATCATATTCGGATATTAAGAATAATAAATAGAAAAACGATTGGGATGACAAGCCAAATCATCTTTCCAAGAATTTTGAAAATAAATATATTAATTTCAATTTAAAATACCTTTAATGTATTTTAAAAGTCTAAAATGAGGTTGTATATTTTGAAATACTTTCATTCCTTGTAAAATTGCTTTTATTTTCATTCAAATCACTTCATTATTTCATAAGACATTATTTTCATGATTTCATTTCGTTGAGAAAAATCAGACTTAAATCCATAAAATCTGAAAGAATTTTTTTTTTAATTTAAAAAAAATTGTTTTAGCATTGTGATTACAGACTCAGTTTTTATTTTAATAACTGAATGTCTTCACCCTTAGCCTGTCGGGTTATTTTCTGCAAATACCTTTAAAATTGTCGCTAACTTTTGACCCAACTCCCCCTAAAATGTCGCGAAAATAACACTGAACTTTCGAAAAATGCTAGCAACTTCTTTTGTTAGTTGTCTTCCCTCCCAGAATTTTGGATCAAAGATTCCGCCTAATTGAGATAGATTGCTCCATAAACATTAGGAGCTGCGAGCTGTCAAGAACGTTGCAAAAGAATAGCTTTTCTCAGACTGACCGTGGGAGTGCCTTAGGGTAAATGTCCAGCAAGTTTCAGCTCATCAGCATTTCATGAATAGATTTCAGGACTACAAAACTTAAAAGTTTTCTTTTATACAGATATCTTATTTCCAAATATATTGCTTTTAAAATCTTAAATGCAGTAGAATATATATTAGTTAAACTATTGCATACGCAATAAATCTGAAATAACAAACTTCGGTTTTTAGCTTTAATCTGGATTGAGAATTCACACCTAGATTTGAATTGAGTTAGTATTTTTTTAATATAAAGATTTGAAAACTTTAAATCTACTAATTTCATTTGAAATTTAGACAATTTACCCAAAAGGGCTATTAGTTTTGTTTTGGCATTTTGCGTTTACTATAAAAAAATTTTAGCATAACTTAATAATACAAAAAAATTTCACGATAAAAATTTTTAGTATAACTGACTTTTATAGTATATTTTAAAAAATAATACTATGAAAGTCTGAATCACTTTTGAAATCGCTGCCACCAAATATAAGAGTCCTGCGTTATATTTAGAGAAACTAAATAATGCAGAATCTGAATGAATGTATGTTTCTCGCATTCTGAAAAAACAACGGTACCTAGAGACATCAAATTTTTAATAACGTAGTCCTTTGGAAGACCAAATTTGGAATTTGTTTTATTATCTGTTTGATATTTTGTAAAACTTTAATGAATTTTTGATTAACAATGTCAACGATTTCAAAGCGAGCAACAGCAATGCTGTACGAAAAAAAAATTATGTCCAGCGCGCGAGACTGCGTATCGGAAATTCTAAAGATATGCTCTTTTTAAATTTTTTGTGATAGTGCTGTTGAATTGAGTTTTATGGTTTAAGTGCCAAGAACATGATACTTAATAAATAAAGGTAACACATAAAACGTTAAGAAAACGTCACCTTGGGCGTAATATAAAATCTGAAAGCCTTCAGATTTATTATTATTATTATTATTTTGCTTCTCTAAAAAGTTCTTAAACTTGTTATTGATTGCTCATTACAATAGTACATATTCGCATAGGTTTTCTTTTCAGTTTTTAGAACAATAATTTCACATATCTTTTTCAATTTCATTTTACAACATCCGTTTACTAGACGCTTCGTCTGCTGTATCTTTTAGCTTTCGTCATGTCATGGCCTCAGCAAAAAATTACATTATAAACTTGGGAAATGAATTCTTGGCTTCATTTCTTAGGCAAAATGTTAAACAAATCATCAAAGGAATAAATAATATTCAATATGCAAAAAAAAAGTAAGTTTTCAGTGAAAAAAAGACAATGCCGTTAATGCTTAAATAATTCTTAAATGCTTAACACTCAAAGCCAAATGAAAGACAGTTCGGCACGAGACGTTTATAAATTCTTGCCTCCACTAAATTAGTTCTAATATTTAAATTAATTATAGCAGAAGTAATAAATGTGTCGATAGTTCTTTCATTGATCTATGTCTTTCACAGCCACTCAAATTAAAATTTTCCCTTTAATAAAAAAATCGTTTTAAGGGAATTTCTTGATGATTAAAGAATACAAAATTGTTAATTATATCCGTAAAGCTCTCCAAAATATTATGTCCATTATTCATAAAACTGATATCATTTAAATCTGGTTCAGCAATGAGATCTTTATTAGATTTAATTTCTAAAACAAATATTTTCCAATTTTAGAACGGCCACAAGCATTGAGACGAATCATCTCATAGTAATTTATTTGCGTAATGCTATGAAAAAAGTATATTCACTGTCGAAAATCCATAATTTGTACATTTCTTTCATGCAGTATTTTAAATAGAATGAAAGTAAAAATATTTATCGTCTAGCGGAATGAGTACTTGAACTAAAAAATTTAGTTCTGTAGTATTAAAATCGTCCTTTATAATATGAGTGATTTTTTTTTTGTGTATAAATTTAGAGCATATTATGAATGTATTAAATATAGCACATGCGTATATCTCACATTAATGAAGGAAATAGTTTAGTGTATTTCAAACTAATTAAGAACAACAGCAGATAAGGAGGAAAAGAAGAGCGAACGAGATTTGTTGCAGTTCTTACTATGGATGTACGCCAGGGACGAAGGGAATAATTAATAAAAAATCAAACATTCACGACACTTGTGGCCGAGGAAGTGAATACTATACACCTCATATCGCTAACAAGACTTTAAAAAAAATAGACGAAAAAATAAAGTATTTATAGTTTGAAAACATCAGATTGTCGCCCGATGTCTCAAATCAAAGTTACCACTGAAATTTAAAAAATAATACTAATAAAAATTTAAGCTTTTACCACCTCCTTCTTTTAAGTAATAGCGCAGCCTACTCTTACCAATTGATAAAATTAAATATACTCTGTTTACTCATAAAACCAAATAAAATTAAAACTTAAATAACAAAAAATTCCAATTTTGTGAAATCCGCGATTGTTTTTGTACTTCTTTATGGTAAAACTGTTATAAGGAGAAAAACATCAAATTAGTTAAAAAGTCTACTGCAGTTTAATCAAAATTTAAGAAAAAGGAATAGATATGATCGCTTTTCAATCTATATATTATTATAAAATAATAGTCAGCTGGTTTTTTTTGCGGAGAAAGGGAAGACGATAACATACATAAAAGTGAAAGGTAGGAATTTTGCAACTGACCATTATCATTAGAAACCTATTTTATTTATGACACTCATGGTACGAAGAAACACTTATTGAAAAATGTTGCTAAGAAATCCATGACTAAAAAGGCTTAAATAAAACGTCTTATGCATCCAGAGTAATAAAAACATGCTGTCGAATTTTTTTTATTAATAATGGACAGGGTTTATCGCTAGATGAAAATATTAACATTTCTTCCAGGTGTTTAATAAATAGATTGCAGTATAGCAAAATCTTTTGCTTCTAAAATTGATTTATTTATTCTTAATATTACGAATGTTGCTCTTACTCTCCTATGAAAAAATACAGCACTGGCGAGGGCTGAGTTCATTCATGAGATTAAAATACCATGATTAAACAGATCAAATGTTAAAAATCGAAAACCTTCAGTTCCTACCGATTTTAGAACAAGGGCAAGCTTATTAGCAACTTTAGCAAGCACGATGAAGGAAAGAAATCAATTTTTTTAAATATAAAATAGGTGAGAAAATAATTACCTATTCCTGTATTAATAAAAAAGGTTAATTCCTTCTATTGTCTTATAATTTTTATGAAAATCATAGCAAAAATGTTTAGTCTTTAAAATAATCTCCACACATTCACAAACAATTTTTTTATTATATTGCATTTTCTTTTTTTACTATGGAAAAGTACACAAAAGAGGGATGCCTTTGTGAAGGACCTTCTAAAGAAAACTGACCCGTATCCTCGTTACACATAGGAAAACCAAGAAAACGCCCCTGCAGCAGCCTGTTTGCTGGGATTCGAGCTTGGTTCGAACTACCAGGGTTCAGCGACATTACCGCTCTGTCGTTGGTCTGCATTTTTTCTTCAAAGGATTTTCGGTAGATAATTCCCCTTATGTATTATTTTTCACACAGTTTAAATACTTGATATTCTTATTTTTCTAGTGCATTTCTAAAACTTACGTAATTAGCAAATTTCATTAAACGTTTAGTTTTTATGATCTTTATTATCTCTTTTCACTACTACATTTTATATCTTTGTTTCTAAGAAAAGTGCTGTCTAAGACGATCCTTTTGTTAGAAAAACTAAGAAACACAGTTCCTCTCAAAGCAATTAAGTGATGGGCATATTTTGATGAATATAAAAAAATAATAAAGGAAATCTGCAAAAGATCACTGCTAAAAATAATTATTTTGTACAGAAAGTCAATACTTATTAAATGATAACACGAACAGAAATTGCTCACAAATATCTGCGTGTGATGAAGTTATTGTTAATCAACAACAAAAAAAATGTAGTTAAAAGTTGCTGGTTGGGCAACTATTATAGTTTTATACAAAATGCTAAATATTATTCTTATGACATAATTTCGAAAGTCAGTGATTTTACATTTTTCTTCAACAGATAATTACTAAAGATAATGACATTTTCTGTCTTAAAATATCTTTTTTTCTCACAAAGGTTGTAGGGTTTCGAATTTTTTTTAGCTCTCTGTTTTATACTCTTAATGCTAGCACAGTATTTCAAACTGCAATGGGAAAAAAATTGAAAGTAGGTGCATTACATTTACTTTTCAATCTTATTCTTTCGTAAGTATAAATGTTTTCGTATAACCTTTCCTAAAATCTTTCTTGATCATTTACAGAAGCTATGCTGTTAAAAATAGTTTACTGCGCCTGATTTACTTTGCATTATCCTTTCAATGAACGTCACAGCCCCAAAATATATCTACTTAACATTTTTAAACTGTTACGAATTTGAATGTTTTTAGAATTATGTGAACAAACTGAAACTCTTTTACGAATATCATTACTTATATTTGGGTAAGCACTTTTGTTTTGAATGAAAATATTTTGTAAAAGCCACGAGTATGACATTTTTTGATAGTTTATTTTTTAAAATTCGAAGCCCGTCATGAGAAAAATTCCAATTAGCTTTCGAAAATTGCAAATGATTATTTCTTTTTTATTAAACGTTAACTTGTGAAAGATGAAAGTTTCTAAGTGATGTTTAATCAACCGTCATCAGTCTGATGACGGTTGATTAAAAACAGCTATTGTTTATCTTATGAAAACATATTGCGTTTCAATGTTTATAGATGTCGAAATGTTAATATTTGGAAATCGGTAAACTATCTGGAAATGCTTCTCTCTGTATATAGCAGTGGGTGATGGAAGGATCTTGTAGTGTGTAATTATAGCTTTTTAGAGGAAAGCGACTGCCTTCTATTGGCTTTGGACACTGTTTGTTTTCAGGGCTGAGGAAGAGAGCTAGTCTGTCGCTATATGTATATTGTGTTGTACACGCTGCCGTTACTCTTATTTCATACAGCGTGAATGAGTGATTACCCATTTACACTCCTGTTTCACCGGGACATTAGGCGAAGGTCATGAGAGCGACGTATAGTGAGAATAGTGCTGTAAATATGCGTTTTTCCCTATTTTTAATTATTGATAGATTATTTTTTTATTAGTAGCAGCAGTACAAATAATGTAGATCTTTAACATCATTCATTATCTGATGGCATTTTTACTGTCTGAATTAATGGAAAATACTGGACAATCCAGAAATCTACACTGAATTTAAAGAAATACCTCCAATCCACTCGTGAATTTTTTTATGGCTTTTATAGCGAAATTCTGGTATTCGGTACTTTTTCGGTTCTATATAATATTTCCTGATTAAAGTAACAGGACTTTTTTGTGCATTATGTTTTTTCGATAATTTTGCTTAAAAAGCAGAAAAGCAATTAAAAACTGATAAATCTAACAAATGAAAAAATAGTCTCATTTCCCATTTCGAAGTTCGGATGCCAAACGTGTATTCGTATATTATATTTTTTTTAATATTTGTAACTAACTGACATTTTAAATGACGATCGTTGTAAATTTTCGCACTTAGTTGTTTCATGCCTAGGCACGGTGTGAGAAAAGTAGGAGAAACAGAACTAGAAATACTGTACAATCAACCAATGCACTAAAATACTTTCGCATTCAAAAAAAATCTCCCTTTTCCCCCTCCCCTTCGTCCTTCAAAGGAGTCTTCCCAGGAAACGAATCCGTGATGTTAACAAAAGGTAAGACACCCCAGAAGCTATTTTAATGGTTTAGAACCATTATTGTCGCCCAAAACGGCGTGGAAATACCTGGTATGTGTTCCTATACTATAAAGGCGCTTTCTTGAAGCACTTAAGATGTCAATCTATTTCAGGTAAAAGGAAAGCGGGAAATTCTGGTATAGCTTAGGACTGCTTATGAAATTCAGTCGTGATTATCAATAAAGCAAGAAAAAAACTTTATTCTCTGGTAGTAATAATAATAACTGCAAAAATATTTTCATTTCAATAACTGTCATAGTCATTTGATCTGGACAACTCAATCAGTGAAGTCTCGTTAGTCGAGAGGGAGATTGGGTCAGTTTTTGTTAAGTAAGATTCTTAGAGCTATGTCGCAAATGAAGAAACGAATTTGTTTAGCGGTTGAAATAAAGAAGAAGATTTTAAAAGAAGTTGACGAAAAAATATTAAGCAAGACACAAATTGCTCAGAAATATGGAATTCCTAAAAATAGTTTATGGACGATTTTAAAGGCAAGAGAGAAGATCTTTGGAGCTAAAAACGGAAACGATGAATGTGGACCCTTCTCTCGAAAATATTTTCAAGAATCAAAACACCCAAATTTGGAAAGGGCTTTGCTTGTTTGGTTTCGAAAGATGAGAAGCTTAAACATTCCAATTGATGGAAATGTACTTAAAGAACAAGCACACTTTTTTGCTTCCAAATTAAACATCAAAGATTTTAAAGCATCGGATGGTTGGTTACAGAAATTTAAATTTCGGAATGGTTTGAGTTTCCGGAAAGTGTGTGGTGAAAGTGCAGCAGTAGACACGTCATCAGCAAATGAATGGAAAGAAGAAAAGTTGAAATTGCTTCTTTCTGAATACGCTGCAGATGACGTTTTTAATGCGGACGAAACGGCTTTGTTTTTTAAGATTTTGCCAGAAAGAACATTAGCTTACAAAGGAGATAAATGTGTTGGAGGTAATAAAGCTAAAGAGAGACTTACAGTTTTGATTGCAGGCAACATGACTGGGTCACAAAAATTGCCTCTGCTCTTTATTGGAAAATATCTGAAACCAAGGTGTTTCAAAAATGTTCAGAAGATTCCTGCTGCATATTATGCTAATAATAAGGCCTGGATGACTGGCAACATCTACGAAAAATGGTTGAGAGATTTAGATAACCGTTTTTCAGCAGAGAAGCGCAAAGTTCTCCTAATCGTGGACAATTGTACTGCACACATGGAAGTCACTGGGCTTCAGGCAATCCGTGTGGAATATCTCCCACCAAATGCAACTGCAGTTTTACAGCCAATGGATCAGGGGATAATCAATAGTTTCAAGCGAAAATATAAGAAAGTGCTCTTGCAAAGAGTAATCCTTGGCTTGGAAAGGGAACGACCTTATCAGATTGATATTCTTGGTGCAATGCATTTATCAATCAGTGCATGGAATGATGTTTTAGATGAAACAATTTCTAAAGCCTTTCGACATGCAGGTTTTATTAAAGAAACAGACATAATTGAAGAATTCCATGACAATAGATCTCACGACGAAGATGAGGTTCTCATGCATGAACTTCGCCGTAGAAAACCACAGTTGCCAGAACTTTCATTCGAGGATTTTTTAAATGTGGATTCTAATGTCATCTGCACGGAGGAAATATCGGATCACGATATTATTAGCAGCATAATCAACGAGAATGAGAGACTTTCAGATCCAGAAGAAGAAGAAGCAGAAAAAAATGAAGTAACACCAAGACCGACTTTAAAACAAGCTGCTGAATACTTTTCAGAACTTAGACGATTTTTTGAGGCCAGTGATAATTGTGAAATGCTAACAAATATAGAGAAGATGGAGTCTTGCATTGTACAATCTGTTGTTTTAAAACAGACAAAGATAAGTTGTTGCTCAATGACTTAATAAAGGTACGTTTTCAAATATTTTATATTTCTTGTTTGTTTAATAGAATGGATATCAATTATTAAATAGTAATACTATTAAAAATAATTCCTAATACATAAATAAAAGCATGGAATAGTATCACTAACCTGTCTCCAAAACATTAAAATGTGAAATACTAACAATTTCCGATGCCTTTGTAAATTACGAACTCTCGATTTAACGAACTGTTTTCGTAGTCCCTACGAGTTCGTAAAAACGAGCGTCTACTGTACTTCACTTTGCAATTTTCTGAACTTCCGAACGTAAAGAAACATCGTCCGCTGTCGTTGCCTTCCTCGCAAAACCGGACTTATTTTTCCCTACCCATGCAAACTTCTCTACTCCCCGATGAAAATAACAGAACCGCCTCCGTCGTAGACTGCCGTTTTGGGATGTAGACGCTGCTATTCGCACCACCGGTGCGATTGACCTCTTCAGGCTATTCTCACCGTGGTTAATACTACGCATGCGCATTGAGTTGTCAGATCCAGATCCGTCATTTGAAGTGAATCGAAAAGAACGAATCCTAAGTACGCGAACTGCGAACGTCTGTTGTAGCGAGTCTTTTTTTTTTCAAAAAAAAAAAGGCGGGTTACTACGTTGGCGTAGTTTATAATTTTTTAATCTTTTGAAAGTTGGAAAATTTCAAAAGAGTAGAAATGGAAATGTGTTCCTTTATATATATATATATATATGAAGAAGGAACACATTTCCTTTATTTATGGATATATAAAAAGGGGCCGATATTTATATTCGCATTGTTTATCGTTTTCCTGAACGGTTGTAATAGTTTAAATGACTGTTTTGGGGAAGGCTAAGATCCTGCTTACATTTTTTGTATAATACATTTAGATTCAAAGCTGTGTTTTGCACAATCAATATTTTAACATATTTCTCTTTGAAATTTTTCGTCTGAGAAAAGCTAATAAAACTTAGACTGAGTATTCCTACGTAGAAAATTTAGACGTGAAATAAGTTAAAAGTGATAAAATCAAGAATTAAATGAACAATTAATCATATAATACTGGTTACCAACAATTTTGTATGTTTGTTTAATTCTATGGAAATACTCGTCATTTTCAATATACATTAAATATTTAAAAGAACTTCGAAATATTAGCATAAACACATTAATAAATTAAATTTAAATAAATAATGGGCTATAATTTAAAAGGCAAAAATAATTTAATGTAAGAGATTTAGATTGAAGAATTTGCACACACAAATGAATTATCAGATTTTATAAGGTTTCATTTAATAAATAACTTTGATTTTGAAATATGGCATTTGAACCTATAAACTTGCGTGGACACTGAAAACGTGATGCATATATAAGAACATTATAATTTTCAATAATTTTTTTTATTGAATAATAAATTTTGGCAATTTTGTGCTATAAGACTAGGGTCTACGTTTACATAAAAATTCCTCTGTTAAATGAAAGAATTTAAGTAATTTCTGCATCCTTTTTGGCAATACATTAAAGATTTTTTAACTAATTACACGTTCTCACTTGCTATTAGAACCCTCATTAAACCCATATTTGATCTTACTTTTTCTGAACATTATCATGTATGTGTATGTAGACTGACCTCGCCTTTGTAACTGATAATTATTACTTGCAGATTATTCTCTTATATATTCACTATACATATTTTGGTGAATATCTGTAGTGACACCATGCGTGTTGTACTTCATTAGCTAATTATTTTATTTGTTATAGATTTTCATTTTAAGGTAGAATACAACCTATTTGATTGCATAAAATTATATTTTATAATCTAGCAGCATTATCTATATTTGTTTCATCGTATTATATATTGTGATGTAGCATATTTACTGTCACACATTTCATTATTGCTACATTGTACATATTATTACTACACTGCATTTATATTATAGTTTTATCTCAATTATATTATTGAGCAGCTGACCTGTGCGATTCATATAAATAATGTGTGATCATTATGATTTAAATTAGTTATTCATGGTTAAAACAATATGTAATAATTAAATATCATATATTTTTAATTATCATTCTATGAAACACATTTTTGAACATTGTCTTTCATCAGCTTTATGTCAATAGTTTGTGTCATAAATTAGTACTTAGAAAATTTAACTCTTACTTATTGCTTTAAAGAAATTTGGATTTTCTTTGAACGTCAACGTTCCCATTAACACACATTATTTTTAAATAATTAAATTAAAAATATGAAATAGAACTCCACAATGCATTCTACAAATAAAATAAATTTTAATTAAGGAATAAAAAGATTTCAAATCAATATATTTTGCAACAAATGACAGGTATGTACAGTTCGGACAAAGCCAATATTTGAATGTTGGATAAATTACAATATTTTCACAAGTCCAGTTATACCAGTTAACGCACAAATCACACTGAATACAATTTTATTCTAAATCTTCTAAACAGTCACAGCATTTCCACCCCATTCAAATGATTGCATTTTTAAATTTCTTAATTATCAGGAAAGCATCTGGTTGAAAAAAACTTCCGAATAGATTCAATGTTTACTATTTTATCTCTCATACATTGCATAGGTACAATTTGTGAAATTATACGTACCTCACACTCTTCAATTAATTTGTCAGAAGCTGCTCGTTTGGCAACTCTTTAATCCAAAAAATAATTAATTTGAATCTCAAGTTTTTCCTTATCCGTCCTGTTTTCAAATGTATCATCTCGCATACGCACAATTTAAGGTTTCTTTTTTATCTGCCCGCGGTTCAAACCAATAACAGTTTCAGTAACAATAACTAAAATTTAATTAACAAAGGAATCACGTATAAGGAAGATAAGCAGAAGCTTGTAAGATCATTGAATGAAAAAAGCTGTGGGCATGCACCTGCCTTACCGCAAATCGGCGTAAAATGCTTGCACCTGGACTGATTTCGCGCATGCGCTATCGTAGATGGTACGTCAGTGCGATTAGCCACTGCGGTAGAGGCCAGCAAAGCTGTATGTAAGTAAAGCGTCCGCACTCCCATACTATAACATGACGCCAAATTGCAGCGCCAATCCACTGCAGTGGTGGCGATGTAAACTAAATCTCTTCCCCTCCTCCTTTCCCCTGCAGTGACGTCATGGAGGTTGGAAGTAAGATGGAGAGGCCGCAGTGAGTTTTGACACGATTGGATGTAAATATTTTGCAATTGCGTCGTAATTATATATATAAATGTATATATTTTCTATTTGTACAGTATTTCAGAGTCCTAAGTTTACGAAAAGAATACATTTTTAAGCAAAGTTTATTGTTATTAACATTAAAATTATGCATTATTTCTTCTCCACTTACAGAGCTTCTACCTAAAATACTTTCTCAAATATGACATGATTTTTTTAGCTTCTGAGGCATCTTTTAAATGAAAAAAATCTAAGTCAATTTGTAATTAATGCTCAATTCGGTCCATTTCAAATTAGCGCTCTTTTTATTTTAATAGTGAAATACATTAAATAGTACATAACTTTCTCTGAATATTTCTGAAAGGGAATAAAAAAAAAAATTTTTTAAAATATTATTTAAAACTTGTACCTGCGTTATTATAAAATATAGGGGAATAATTCTTTTAATTATCAGATTTTTTTACCTTTAATTTCAACAATACATATCCTAAAACTCTTCTTTATTACTTCCTTAAGTACGCATCGTCTCAAGGAAACGTGTAGAAATGTATTCCATCAGATTTCGACGAAATCTTACTCTTTCAATCCTTAATCCGCAGTATCGATACGCCATTAGAGAAAATTTAAAAAAAAAATTGGTTCTGAAAAGAGCCTTTTGTAATTAAAAAGTACAAAATTAATAAGTTATAAATAACACAACCAAAGCACGTTAGAAGCTAACAAGATTTCAGTAGAATCAAACAAACAACCAATGACTGAAAAGAAAAGGAGCATGCACAGTTTTACTGATTGTGTTTCCACATCGCCACCGCTACGAGCGCTGCGGTCGTTACGAAGCGCAATTTCTCCCATTGAAGTGTCGCCATACATCTTTGGAGGCGAGTGTATTAATAGACGTCATCTACTGATAACGAAAGTGTCATTATGGAATATTTACGGGAAGAACAAGCATATGATATAAAGCAATTTCTAAATATTATTTACTGTCAGAGGCATAGCAATTTCTAACTATTACTTAATGTCAGAAGCCTATAAACATAATAAATAAATGAATTTAAAGGCACTTCAGTGATACATACTTGATTTAGTTTAGAAAAAAGAAGACTATTTATCTGAAAGTTCCTGTTTTTCTTCGGATTCCAGAAGAATGATCAGCGAGGAAGATGGGATCTTTTTTTTTTTTTTTTTTACAGAAAAAAAACTGTCACATTTGAGGGCGAGACATTGCGGAGAAAAATAGTAATAACGTTTCTAAGGAAATGAGCTCTTTTCTGAAGAACACACATAAAAATTTCAGAGCTCTGCTAAGTTGCTGCCTTCATCATTTGTAACAGCGCCCTCCTTCCCTCATCAGACAGACAGACAAACACAGAAGACAGATGTCTTCCAAACAAATCCGAAATTTCGCTAAGTGCCTTTTACGGAAACATCCCCAAGACAAATTTAAAATTTATTTCACCAGAATTTAAAATTGTAGTTCTCTACAACACAATGCTGCACAAATTTGGTCTTATGAAGTATGAAAAATGTGTAGTACCTTTAAATAAGTAACTTCTAACTCATAAGCGCTTCATAACAAGAATTTCGCATGAAATGTAAGAAAGTAATTTTTACGTTTTTCTGGAAATCAAACTCTGCTTAGTTCTTATGCCCTATATTATATATATTAATTTTGATTGAGGATAGTCACGATTGTATTTACGGAAGGTGCTGAAAGCTAGTGTGAAGTATCCAAGGATTACTCAGGATAAAATTTCATTTAACCAGACCATTTTACGTCAGTGCAAAGCATAAACATCACCTTGTATGTAGCAAGTTATATGATGTCTAAACATAAGGTTATCTATATTGTGAAAAAACTTCATTCCTAGGAGATGTAACGAGTTATTTGAAAGGAATCAGTTTTGAAAGAGCCTATGGATACCCATATAGAAAAGACACCTTATGTATGTGATGAATGTAATCAATCATTCAGACTAAAGTGTGATTTAGGGAGGCATATGCTTATTCACACAGGAAGGAAACCTCATGTGTGTGAAGTATGTAAGAAGTCATTTAGTCGAAAGAGTAGTTTAAACGTTCATATGCTTGTTCACACAGGAGAAAAACCTCATGTGTGTGAACTATGTAAGAAGTCATTTAGTCAAAAGAGTAGTTTAAACGTTCATATGCTTGTTCACACAGGAGAAAAACCTCATGTGTGTGAAATATGTAAGAAGTCATTTTGCCAAAAGAGTAGTTTACAAACGCATTTCCTGGTTCACACAGGAGAAAAACCTCATGTATGTGAAATATGTAAGAAGTTATTCAGTATAAAATCTCATTTAAAGAAGCATATGCTTACTCACTCAGGCGAGAAACCACATATGTGTAAAATCTGTAAAACACAATTTCGTCATAAGGGTAGCTTAAAAGAGCATATGCTTATTCATACAGGAGAGAAACCTTATGTGTGTGAGGTATGTCAGAAAACATTTAATGTAAAGCGTAGTTTCAACAGTCATAGGTTTATTCATACAGGACAGAAACCTTATTTATGTGAAGTATGTAAGAAGTCATTTCGTGAAAAGAGAGGTTTAAAAAGGCATATGCTTGTTCACACAGGAGAGAAACCACATATGTGTGAAATGTGTAAGATGCCATTTCGATATAAGAGTAGCTTAAATCAGCATATGTTTATTCACGCAGGAGAGAAACCTCATGTGTGTGAAATATGTCAGAAAAAATTTATTTTACAGCGTAACTTAAGCAAACATATGCATATTCATACAAGAGAGAAATGCCATATATGTGAAGTATGTAAGAAGTCATTTCGTGAAAAATGTCATTTAAGAAACCATATGCTTATTCACACAGGAGAGAAACATGTGTGTGAAGTATGTAAAAAGTCATTTAGTCAAAAGGGTTACTTGCGCATCCATATGCTTATTCACACAGGAGAGAAACCTCATAAATGTGAAGTATGTATGAAGTCATTTTGTCAGAAGGGTTATTTACGCTTCCATATGCTTATGCACACAGGAGAAAAACCATATATGTGTGAAGTATGTAAGAAGTCATTTAGACGAAAGGCTTATTTAAGTGAGCATATGCTTATTCACACAAGAAAGAAATCTCGCATGAGAAATATGTAAGAAAGTATCATTCAATGAAAGTTTTGATTGTTTACACTGGAGAGTAGGCTGTGTGAAGTATGTAAGAAGTCATTTCATCAAAAGTATAAATTGAACATATGCTTATTTACTCACCAGAGAAATCTTGTGTATAAAATAAATAAAATCAATTAAATGAAAGGGGGATTTAAAATTCCATGTCCACACAAGACATAAATCTCACGAATTATATGTATAGAAATATATTTAAACTGAAGAAGAATTTGAAAAAACATGTTTACCTACCCAGAAGAGACTTCCTTTTTTTTTTTTTTTGCGTGTGTCTGTTAGATTAGTAACAAATTTTGCTTACAAATGCAGTAAGGACTCCATGCAGGAAAGAAATCTCATTGTGTAAAATTGAGGCTAGTGTCATACATGAGATGACAGAATTCAAAAGTCTTCTTTAGAATGACGGGCAGTCTCGGGAGCATAGTGGCTACTGCTGATCCTGTATGAGGTACATAAATTGCCATATGATAAAAATATATAGTAAACCATTTGCTTGTTTCTACGTGAGAAAAATTTTATTAATGCCAGATAAAGCTCAAGTCATTTTCAAGAATAACTCACTGAGAACAACATTTGGGTATTCATCAGATCTTCCTATCAAAGAAAAATTCAAAGAAACATGTGCCTTGGCTGACATTTTTTAAAATTTTTATTCAGAATCAGATTTTATGGGTTTTGCATTTTTTCACCCTTCCCCAAATTTGAATCTGTTAGACAGAATTACATTTTCTACAACATTTTTTAAGTAGTACAGAAATGTGAAATACACTGTTTTATGACATCTTTAGCACTTCAGGTTGAAATTTTTTGCCTTCTCACCGAAAGTTAACTTTCTGCTTAATTATGCCTGAAATGTTGAGAATGCTTGGAAATGAGATATTGCGGCATTCATACTATGCACACACAAGTTTGCAAGCTCAGTTTCACACTGCACTGCAGATGCTACCAATACAGTACTCAACTTGTATTAATATTAAATGAAATCCAAAGTTTCATGATCAATTATGGCTTTTCCTTTCTCTTGCCTACATGCAAATGGTATTCAATGCATTTTTACATAATAATCAGTGTTCACTGTCTACATATAAGTATGAAGTGTTTAAATCTATTATATGTCTAGCAAAATGGGATGCCTTCTTGAAAGCCACGCAAGAAGTAAAGTAAAATAGTTATGTGATCATCCATGTCCATCCTAAGAATTATGAGAAGCTAGACCCGCTCTGCACCCTTCTGATACTGGCCAATTATGATCGAATTGACATTACTTATAGAAGGAGTGATTCTTTAATGGCTGTTGATGTAAACACCGAAATGTTGTTTGTTTCTGTATTTTGGCGGTTGCTGAATCATTGATTATTTAATTCGAGTTTTAAAATAATATATTTGCCTGTAAACTTGTTGTATTGACATACATGAAATAATTTATAATACTTAGCATTGTTAAGTATTTGTGCCATTTAAAAAAAAAAATCTGTACAATTAGTTATTATTCTTTCTTTATGTAATCATAGCAGTTTATGAATGCAATTCGTACAGAATCACTATCTAACTACAGTAAAAAAAAAAAAAAAAGTTTTATTGCATAGTGAAATTATGTAAGTGATTAATTCTAAGCTGCAGTTGGCAGTGCCATATGAAGTTGCTGTTTTTGTTCTTGAGATAAAATAAGGAATAATTTGTCAGCCGTTTGACTAAATTTGTGCCTTTGAGTTATAAATATTTTACATGCGGTTATCACGTGCCTGATGTTTGCATGTAATGGCTCTAATTTTTTTTAACTGAAACTTGTTTTGTTTTCCCACCTAATCATCTTTTTACATTCTCTTCAATTTGTGGGAGATTGTATTGATTGATTTAGCACATTTTTTATGTGTCTTATAGAGGGATAAACACAGCAACTTCCCAAAAGGAGTTTGTTTTCAGAATTTTGTATTGCATTTAGAATTCTCTTTTTACTTAGCTTTCAGTTTTAATCTTATTGGGTAATTTTTCTTTAAGTTATTAATTTAGTTTTATTTTAGCATCGTGGATTATGTTGAATGCAAGTTTTTAAATTCATGTGAGCAGAAGTGTAGCTAGGGTTTTCAGTGTCTGGGAATACTGGAGATTTTGTGCCCTGTCCTTTCTGCCAAAATGCAGTAGGGAACATCAGTTTGGCACTTCCTCTATGTCGCAGTTAGAAACAAGCTATGTCCTCCTTGCTCCCCCAGCTATGCCACTGTGTCCAAATCCTTTTTACGTAGCAGTACCTTCAGATGATTATTCTTGTCCAAGCATTTTGTCTGATGTTTTTGTTATCAATTTGCTATTCAACGTTGCAGCAGCATACATTTCACTCCTCAGTTATCTCACTGATGTTACATTTAATAGTATTGTGTATCCTTTTAATTTATTAGTGCACCAATCAAAACATTTAATGCATATTTACACATTCCTGTCAGATAAACTGTACCATTCTTTAGTGAATAGCTATTTAAATAATAATAATAAAAGGAAAAAAAACTTGTTTTAAGTAACTATCTATTCAAAAATCAAAATCTCCTAGAATTGTGGACAATCATCTTAGATGGGATTCATTTATATGTTTCCAAATTAAATGAGAATTATACACACCGGGAAAGTTTTTATGACAGCTGCCTTTTAAAGTGACTAGTATTTCTGAGTGTAATGGGATTATCATCTCTAATGACATATGACGCTAGAAGAAACGAGCTTGCCCACTTACTACCATCAGGAGGTTTTGTAGCCGAAACGTGTCTCAGTTAGCTGTGCAGGGCTTTTTGAAACTGGGCTGAAAATATTTTACATGAAGATTTGTTTGTGAAGCCTTGTATGAATTTCTCCAAAGAACTGGTTTTCCCATATGTCAACAAATGAGATATTCAAGGGGGGGGGAAATTGTGGGAAATATTTCCTTCGCAGCATTGTTCAGGGTATTTTGTAGATGTGAAACCATTTTAAGAGAATATCATCCTCAATTTCTGCAGAAGATCACAGTAATTTAGAATTGTGGCTGGTGGGTGTCTTAGATAATTTTCACTGTAATTAAATGAAAGTGAAAAGTAAAAGGAGTATAGATAATGTAGTTCTGCTTATTTCAGTCCTATAAATAATTTACTAGCTTTAAAACTATAGAAAAAGATGCATTGTTTGTAATAAGAATGATGTTTTTGGAGCACCATATGAATGAACAGCTTAACGTTTTTTCTGTTAATAAAAAAAAAGGAAGTAGATGACTGTGAATGCATTTACAAGTATTCAACATTCTAGATAAAATTCTTCTATGAAATAAATAAAAAGCTGAATACACATTATTATCACTAAACTTAATTTGTAAGTTTTTATTTTTCTTTCTGTCTCACAAATCTAAGAAAAGAATTAAAGTTTTGGGATGAAGAATTTGAAATTACCTCCAACATTAAACTTGCGCATAAAATTTTTATTGCATGTTTTTATTATCTATAAAACATTCTACAAATAATATTTACTGCAAAAGTAAAAGAAATGTACAACTGTAGTTATTGTGTGAGTGTCAAAACATATTACATTAGGCAGATTTATTATTTAGAAAAGTTTTATTATTTACAAAATCATAGTACACTTCCATTTAGCAAACAGATTTCCTGCATGAAATTAGGCACTTAAATACTAGCTCTTAATCTTAAAAGTTCTAAAACCACTTGAAATAATAATTTAATCTCTCATAGTTTGTTCTAAATTATTTATAGAGAAAGAAAGAAACTTACAGAAGCGGTTAACAGTAAAAATAATGATTAAATTTCTTTATCAAACAGCAGTAATAAAGTTTACTTATTAGTGATGTTTCTATATTGAATAATCATGATCAATTACTTTGCTAATTATAATATTAATTGTAATATTATAAAATTTAAATAAACATGGTCCCACTGAATGAACAGTAAAGCTGAAAGACTTCATGGTGGCACAACTGTTCACCCAGTCGTCTCCTGTCTCCTTTGCTAATGACTGGCTGTCTTAGTAAACTATCTCAGAACTTTTCAGTTTCATTTGCTGTAGATTTGTTCAGTTTTCGTTTCTTTACAGTTTTTTTGTTGAGAAAAATCTCTTTTGTGGAATAATCTGTCTGCTTGTAGATTCAAATTTAGTGCTTATATTTTTGATCGGATTTGCTGTGTTGCAATTTTCTGACAACTGTAATACGTTTTTAGCAGCATTTAAATGTTGCATGATTGGCTGGAATATTTCATCTGTTAATGTAGTCTTCAAATTTTTATTTCCATTGCACAATTTTTGGATTTCATTTATTAGTAATTAAGAAAAATGTATGATTAGTTGGTTTCTCAGATATCAAGTTTGTCTGCAGTTTTTCAAAATTTTGTACTTCTTCTTTTGAGAAGTTAATGATTGCTCCAGAATAACCCGTTTTACATCTGTCGTACACTACTGCTGAATGAATGTGTTTGCACAAATTATATTGAATACTAAAGTCAATACATTCACAGGTATATGCGTGCATACAAATATTACACTGTCTACACATTTTCAAACAGTGTTTGTTACACTCATGCTTTGATTTTTTTTTTATGTAATAAATGCTGCTTGACGAGCTACTTACAAATTTAAATATTCTGTTGTCAATCTTGTCGGCTGTAAAAATTTTGCATCTTTCAGCCACCTTAAAGTATTTGATATTTTTGTAATAATTTTGCCTTTGTGCATTTTTGTCAGCCTGTCAATTATTTTATCTGTTAGATATGACAACAGTGGATCTATACATTTGTCAACTCTTTTGGTCTTTTTTCCTTCTTAATATATATGTTTAATTATTTTATGAAATGATTCCACAGGCATGTTTGGATTTATTCTACTTTGTTTTCTAAAGCAATATACCCACTCTTCTGTTCTTGCCACCTAGTACTTTTGAGGATAAGTTGCAAAGTCTTTGGTTTCACTGTCCTCTTCTAACTCATCATGAAGGCAATTTAGCATAATTTAAAAAACTATTTTCATCAAGCTCATAAGGAGCTGATTTTAAAGCTTTATAAATATTTTTTTGTTTTTCCATGTCTGCTATAGGATATATATGACACTGCCAAGCTCTGTCCACATGCCAGGCACAAAGCAGTCGTTTGTCTGGAACGCCAAAAGTTTTTCCCATGATCTGTAAAAAATGGATGTGTCATCACTCATTAATGTTTTTAAAAAGCTGATAGAAACATTCTGTTTCAGACATTTAAAAAATTTACTCATTGTATTTATATTTACACTGGAGCAACAACAAAAAGCTGCAGGAAATCCTTCCTCAAATTCATCAATAACTATGACAGTTCAAATCGATATCCAGTCAGACAGACGAGAAGCTAGACCCCGTGCTGTACCCTTCTGATGCTGGCCAATTAGGTTTGACTTGAATATGACGTCATTTATAGGCGGAGTGATTCTTTAGTGTTTGTTGATGTTAATGTAGAAGTGTTCGAGACAAATGTTTGCAAAGTGTATGTAAACATGACATAAATTTATCGTCTAATCTTATTTTCTTTTGTAATATCAAGTTTTTCACATTATATTAGGTTGATATGCCTTCTTAAAGTCTAAAACTCTTAATTGTTATGTGGTATTACTTATTTCTGCATTTTGCCGGTTGCTGAATCATTGATTATTTAAGTCGAGTTTCAAAAATAATATTTTTGTATGTAAACTTGTTGTATTAACGTACATGAAGTAATTTATAGGACATCACACTGTAACACTTAACCTAATATAACACATTATATTAGGTTAAGTATTTGTACCATTTTAAAAATGTTAGTACTAGTTATTATTCTTTCTTTTCAATCAAAGTTGTATCAGTTTATGAATGCAGTTTAGAATCAGGATCAAACTACATTAAAAAAAAAAAAAATTCAGTTTATTCCATGGTGAAACTATGCAATTGATTAATGCTGAACAGTAGTTGCCACTGCCATATGAAGTTGCTGTTTTTGTTCTTGAGGTAAAATAAAGAATAATTTGTCAACCATTTGATTACATTTGTGCATTTGAGTTACACATATAAATACTTTACATCCGGTTTTCACATGCCTGATGTTTGTATGTAATATGTAATAGCTTTGATTTTTTACAACTGAAACTTATTTTGCTTTCCCACCAAATCTTTTTTTTTTTTTTACATTCTCTTCAGTTTTGGGGAGGTTTTATTGGTTGAATTAGCACATTTTTTATGTGTCTTATAGAGGGATAAACACAGAAACTTCCCGAAAGGATTTTGTTTTCAGAATTCTTATATTGCATACAGAATTCTTTTGCTACTTAGCTTTCAGTTTTTATCTTATTGGGTTATTTTTGTTTAAGTTTATGAATTTAGTTTATGTTTTATTTTAGTGTCTTGGATTATGTTGAATATGAAATTTTTTAAATGGTCTGAGAAGCATATCTAGGATTTTCTGTGCCTGGGGAATGTTGAAGATTTCATGCCCCGTCCTTTCTGCCAAAATGCAATGTGGATCATCGGTTTGGCACTTTTGTATGTTGCACCTAGAAACAAGGGATATCCCCCTTTCTCCGCTAGCTATGCCACTATCTTGCCCAAGCATTTTGTCTCATGTTTTCATTATGAATTTACTGTTTTATGTTTCAGCAGCATATATTTCAACTCGTCAGTTATCACATGATGTTATATTTAATAGCGCCACCCAAGTGGTATGGTGGTTAGCATCGCTGACTGCCGTGCCAAAGGGCTCGGGTTCGAATCCTGGAGAAGGCATGGATGTTTGTAAATGTATAGTGTCGGTGCGGCATGATGGCAGTCTAAATATGCGGCAAGCTGAAAGTCCTCTCGTGTGATTTGGTGGAAGGGGAGAGGGGCGGGAGACCCTCGGACACATCCCCCCTGATGCTCTCCATCAAAATCGTGGGCTTAACTGAGCAAAATCGCACTGTCACCTGTTAGGTGCTCAAGGCTGTTGCCAATGATATGTACAATCTTGCGCTCTTTGACACGAGGAATTTCGTGGGCTTTAGCTGATTTCATCAGACAAGTGAATGTAAGCAACAAC
Source organism: Stegodyphus mimosarum (assembly GCA_000611955.2). Lineage (NCBI taxonomy): Eukaryota > Metazoa > Arthropoda > Arachnida > Araneae > Eresidae > Stegodyphus > Stegodyphus mimosarum. The sequence continues at coordinate 33,468 of KK114940.1, forward strand.
AACAGCATATTTAATAGCATTGTGTATCCTTTTAATTTATCAGTGCACCAATCAGAACATTTTATGCAAATTTACACATTTCTGTGTAATCAGAATTTCATTATTTAATTTCTTTAAATATAATACAGGGCTGTAATATTTGGTGGGAACAGCTTGAAAAGTGAATCGATGCAAAATGCCAAAATGAAATTAATAGCCCTTTGGGCTAAAAAAAAGAAAAAATAGTATTGAATTAACTACCTAGTCAGAAAATCAAAATATCCTGGAATTGTGGTTGATCATGTGAGATGGGGTTCATGTATATATTTCCAGATTAAATGAGAATTATCAACACGGTGAAAGGTTTTATGACAACTACCTTTTGACTAGTATTTCTGAGTATAATGAGGTTATTATATATAATCATGCATGAGGCTAGAAGAAACTTTTCCAAGAAACAAGCTTGTCCATTTACTACCATCAGAGGGTTTGTAGCTGAAATGTGTCATTGGACCTTGTGGTCTCGGTTAGCTGTGTTGGGTTTTTTGAAACTGAGCTGAAAATATTTCACATGAATCGTAATTCATCACCACCAGGATTTGGCGATTGGGTCTCTTAATCCCCAGGTCACCTTTTAAAAGGGAAAGTATGCATGCCTTTAAGGTGTAACTGAAAGCACACTTAATGCATATTTGGAAGGTACAGAGTTTGAGCCAGGGCATTGCAGATTACTTGTTTCTTGGGACTAAAAAATTCTAAATGACTAAAGCCAATCGAAAATTATATATTAAATCAAGTCTATGAAAAGTCAGTACATTAAATCAAGTCTATCAAAAGTCAATATATTAAGAAATCTTATTACTTTTGCAGAAGAAAAGCTAATGATGTCAAATCACTCTTATATACAAGTAAGGGATTAAGTCCTATACATGTAATCATAATGTTCACACATATTGCAGAAATTATTAAAAGGAAATGTTTTTTTTTGGAGAGGGGGATCTTGTATCAGAATAAGAAATGAAATAGATTTTTTAAACCAAAGTAAATTCTCAAAATATATTTAAAAATTGCCATTGAAAAATCTCAAGTAAGGGATTAAGTTGCCAAACTGCTTGGTTTCTACTTAGGTGAACAAAATTAGGCAAAGCCGACCAACCATTATAGTGTTTAGTATCGCTGACTGCCGTGCCCAGGTTTGAATCCCGGAGAAGGCATGGATGTTTCTAAACATATAATGTCAGTACGACACTCTAAATATGCAGTGGGCCGAAAGTCCTCTCGTGTGGTTTGGTGGAAGGGGAGGGGGGTGGTAGACCCTCGGACTCGCCCTCCCGGGGTGCTCTCCATCAAAATTGGTGGCCGAACTGAGCCAAATCGCACTGTCACCTATTAGGTGCTCAAGGCTGTTGCCAACGGCAGGCATAATTTAAGGGCAATGACACACAGGTCTCTTTTCTTCAGACAGAAAAAAATTGGATGCTTCTTTCATGGTATTACATTTTGAATATTGTTCAATATACTGCTTAAAACATTTCAAAATATTTCACAACTAACAAATGTTGGAAGTACTGAAACATTTTAATGCGATGTTGATGTGTCTAGGCCTGAAAGGCAGATGAACTAATATGTGAACTAAGTGTCCTGATTTTTTGTTATGTGTTTCAAAAGGCATGTAGGTGCTAGTTATCACTCAACAGTAAGAACATATTTCTATTTACAAACAGCCACTGGTAGTTCGATCCAGCTCAAATCCCGGCAAAATGGCTAACTGCACAGCTGTTCATGTAATTTTCTACATGCGTAACATGATTACAACCAGGTTCCCATGATTACATCCCTATTCTTAAGCATATAGTTCTAATGCACTTTGTCATTATCTGAGAAATCCAAGCTAATCCTGAAAAATGATTTTTGAATATTTCCAAGGGGAATATCTGTATTGAACATTGTTTCTTTCAGACAACTAACTGCCTGCACAGAATATATATATATATGGGACCATAGGTGGTAATCTTTCAGAGGGTTAATTGTATAAGCATATGTGTACAGTAAACCCTTGCCAAACACAAAGGTTATGTCATTTACACACTGCAAATATGGCAAAATTGCATTTCTAAGAAAAAAGGAGTTACATATATTTCAGATTAAGAAAGCATGAATAATTAATACAAACATTAATATTATTCTAATTGAAAGGGAAAGATGAAACAGTTTCTAGTACTGCTTAATAAATAGGTACATGATAGTTATTTTGTTAAGTAGCTGATGATTTTTGCTTGGGACAATGCTTGATGCAACTCATTAAACTTGTTGTGGTAAGGAGTGCAGTTTTTCAATTTCTCTCATAAAGTGTCCTCTTCTTTCTTCATTTAGGTCAATCTGCATTACAAAATTGGACATTTCTTGCACCTTTTTTAACAATTTGTTTAACTTCTTGTACATTAAAGGCTCTTCATCTTCCTCTCTACTGCTCCTTTCACAGTTTAGCTACTATTATAAGATCATTCAGTTGTTAATTTGTTATTTCAAAATCATCATTCTCAACTAATTCTTCTATATATGAAAATACTTCACTGCCTATTGCTTTTGCAATTTGTATGATTTCTGTGGCCTCATTTTCACTTGATGGAAATCCTTTAAAATTGTTGATTGGCCAGAGCAGATGCCAGAAAACATTAACAGTTGATGAATTCACTTATTCCCATGTAACTTTAATCATTTCTATACTGTGCCTTATGTTGAATTGCTTCCAACAATGCAATCAGTATGCTTTCTTTCATCTACTGCCTTATTGCAAAGATGTAAACATGGCTGACATAACAGGCTTTGAATGTTTTTATGATTCCTTGATGTATTGTTTGGATTAAGGGAGTTGAGTCCAGTGGAGAGAGGAGAGGAGAACATTACAGTTCATGTTTTGCTGTTCTACGTAATATTTTGCTTCTTTAATAAATGAATTTTTAAACCAGTCATTAAAGAAAACTAGCGCAATGCTCCCAATACTCTGCAACATACTGCATTTAACTGGAATTCCTGAAGTGGACAAATTAAACGGATACAATTAAGATAACACATGTATGCAAAACTGTGTTCTCAATGTGTAACTTACGCATTTACTTTTCTTCCATTAAAGATTATTTTGGATATATGCTGAAGATGAAGATTACTTAAAACTTCTCTTCTGCTGTTATTTTTTTTTAATTACAAATATGAAGAGGTAAAAGTTTGTTAGGCAGTAAGTTCTTTAGTTCACTAACTTCACATTTATGATAATAAGAGATAAAATCATGTATCATAAAAAGGATTATTTTTTCGAATTCCAGTAAATGGTTTGAGAACATATCTAACAAGTTTGATTCTTGAAAATCTACAAAACATGTTATGTAAACTGAAAGGTAAATATACTGAAAAAAATTTGAATGCAGATAATAGAAATGTAAGTATGATCAATTTTATGTATTCCAAATAAGTAAATAATCTCACAGAAAGTAAAATAAATGGGATAAGAAAATTGTGAAATAGTATGTACATTTTGGTGAATGAAAGCAAGGAAAAAAAATTAATACAATTAAATCTTCATAATCCCTGCATCATGTACGATGTATGTGTTCACGTATATATGTATGTATGTACACATGTGTTTATACACACAATACATACATTTCTGAATCTGATCCCGATAACAGAAGAGTACCCAATTTTTAAAAACTAAGACAATGAAAAATATAGTGTTATTAAATTTATGTATTCAGTGATGAATTTAGTTTTGAAGCATCATAAGTATGAAACAGGTACATAAAGGCTAACTAGTATGTTAGTGTTATAAGAACTTTGTAATTGTGAAATCTTTTGGTATTACAGATGATAAAAGATGAAGAACAAGATTTATAACATTTCTCACATCGCATAGATCCGGAAAAATTTAACAACAGTTGATGGTGCAACTATTACATGCTTTTTTATTTATTTATCACGCACGGCAAAGGAGAAAATGGCACTTTTTCAATAATTTTATTTTCCTTAAAATGAGAGGGGAAAAAAAATAAAGTAACACTTCCAGTGGTATTCAAATAAGTGCACAGTGCGAATTAACCACGGAGTATAATGACTTATTATACTCCGTGGAATTAACAAACCTTGTCTTGGTGGGAATGACAGATCTAAACTTTTACTTATATATTCATATTTATGCAGCTTCTCTAAAACTTATTTATGTAGAGAAGCTTTCCAGACAATCTTCTTCTCCGCATTTAATGTAATTAAGTTCATTTCGAAATTTGTGCACGTTGCGCAAATGTTTTCTAAGCTGTACTCTATTTTTAAAACTTTTTTTTGCAGTACACACAAAGCATACGCTCTTCAGAAGCTACGCCGCACCCACTCGCTCCTAAAGTCACAAGTGAAAATGGCGAAAGGACCATCACGCATAGAGCTGTAATGTACTAGAGAGAGAAACAGCAACCCTGAAGGGGAACAGGATTGCGAACCACGTGACATATGGAACATTTCCCTGATCGTATTCCTGCGAATCTTCCTTACCATTACAGGAATCTATGGAGCTCTATGGAGAACTTGTGAGAAGCAAGTGTTTTGCGAGTACGCGCATTGTTTCGGACTTAAAAAATGGTACTTTCGTGCTCCGCATATGGATGTAATTCCAGATACGTGAAAGGTGGAGGAGTAACATTTCATAGATGAGCTTTTTCTAAAGTTTTAAAACCTATTTTTTATAAAATGTAGAGGTGTTTTAGCCCCTCTGCTTGTCGTTCTCTAATAAAAATAGATTTTCTAATTTTATATAATATATGCATACTTGAAATAACATTTAAATAAAAGTATCTTAATATATATGTATGTTTTTAATAACTGCGTTCTGAAAAAAAATGTTAAAATTTTAGTAATATGATATAATTTTAATTAGTCTAGTATTCTGCTTTGGCGGCATTTTTTGTACGCCAACAGACTTTGCTTTAAATGCGTTTAGTTATATATGCTTTGTATGCGTTTGCTTATGCGGATATGTATGAAGTAGTAATGTATGTATTTAATACTTGGTAATGTCGATACAATACACTGTCTAAGAACTGCATAAAATTATGATTTTTTTTTACGTGAATGACCTTATTTTATCCCCTTTTCTTGCATCCAAATATAACAAATATGTTTACTTTCAATCACATATTTTCTTTCTTATATCATGTTTCTGGCATTTTTTTAATATTAAGAATTTGTTAAGTATTAGGAAAATAGTTATTATATAGCAGTTAAATTTCAGAAGTTTAATAATTTTAAGTTTCTTTTTAAAAATAATGAACATTGTGGCGACATCATTCGCGTTGATGAAGCGCCATCAGCGAAACTTCTCTCATGCGTTTTTCTAGACTACATTGTGCAACGTGCATAATATTTTTATTTTTGCTAGTAAAAGAACTTATTTATTAGTTAGTCTTAATTTACCACATTTTTCTTTCTCATAATTTATTAATTTACCTCTCTGTCTTCCTTTTAACTTATATCGGCTATATTGACATTCATTTTTACTTCATTTAATTTAATATCTTTCTCACTTTGATTTGCCTACTATGTAGTTCTCTGTAATAACCGTATTAACATTAAATTTCCCTTTTCGTATTAACATTGAATTTCCTTTTTGTATTATTTTCTGTTTTCAGTCATTTTACTTATGTTACCTATTTTTTATTTTTTATTCTGTCCTAAGCACTAAAAAACCTTCTATTTTTTATTTTTTATATATTTATTTATTTATTTT